>CM041550.1:120000-610000 GCA_023238725.1 Scortum barcoo
AGGCGAGACCTCGTGTGTGTGTGTGTACCTGTGTGTGTGTGTGTATGTACCTGTGTGTGTACATCTGAGCTGTGTACCTGTGTGCGATGGCCGGTTTGTGTCCGTCCTTATGTCCAGGTATGTCTTCGTGCAGGTAGGCAAGACCTCGGGACATGGACTGAGCGATGACACACAGCTCAGACCAGGAGAGGACGTTGGCCTTCAAGTAGTCCATCAGAGAACCCTGAGGAGAGAACACGTCACATGACCCTGTGTCACATGACCTCTTGACACTAAAGTAGGGGTGTAACATATACGGCCCAGGGGCCAGATCGGGCCCGCCGGATGACTTTGCTAAGTGTGAAAATGAAGGAAAGACATAAATTGCATTTCTATAAAAGTAACTGCTCTTCCTAGTCAGTCCACTGGGGGTCGCACTGTATCAGTAAGCAGCATGCCATAGACTGTAAAACAAGTAAAGAGTAAGAGTAGCGATTTACACTGAGAACCAGCGGTATTATCTCGTGGCCACGCATTATTATATCTTTATTTATTTTTTTATCAAATGTCACCAGAGGAGTACAAACGTTTGGTATCAGTGCAGTAAGTGCTTCAAAAACAGCGTAAATGCGATATCTGCAGTGTTCGCTGCTCGCTTTGTGACGCGTTTGACGTCAAAGTGAGGGAATCTGCAGAGAAGAGCCCAGCAGATAAACAGTGGGCTGATGTCTGAGTTTTTGGTCTTTGTGTTCCTAGTTTATTATTGAAAAACCATAAAATAGGGTTTAACATCCAAAAACCTCCACTAATGATTTAAACATAGAGAAATATTGTCGTTATGTATGGGTTATTATGCTATTGACTTTTACTGGTCCGGCCCACTTGAGATCAAAGTGGGCAGTATGTGGACCCCGTTAACTAAAATGAGTTTGACACCCCTGCACTAAAGGATGCTCAGAGAAGTGATCAGCATCATGAAGTCTCTCTGTTCATCTGATAACTGATGTTTTCAAAATAATTTCTCTCATGTTTATGTTTTTCAATTCTGTAGTGTTGTACAATGCTTTCAATAAATACAGCTGTCTTGAAAAGTACTTCATGTTACTTCACTTTAATGAGTACTCTTGTATTATATGGTGAAGCTCATTTTGTTTCAGCTAAATAAACTGTATCTGATCTAAACTTGACTCGTTATTTATATGAATTCATTATTTCCATAACCACTGTAACTCATTACCATATTATTAGATGTTATTATCCGTTTGTTATAAGGCTTATTTTTAAGAATAAAAATGATCATTTATAAGTGTGTTATTTTATTTTGATAATTTTCTGATTCTTCAGATTCATCACATTTTTCTGTTGTCATTAGTTATAATTTTAGTACTTTTTACATATGAATTCTAATTTCATAAATGTAAAAATAATTCAGTAAGCACTGACTGAAATAAAACCCAAAAGAAACTCTGGTATTTATTGCAAATACTGTGTTTTCAAATATATGAATAATGTGCTTTCATATATAAAGAATACTGTGTTTTCATATATAAATGAATACTAATACTGTGTTTGGTTTGACGTGTTTGGTTCTTCATGTGTCCAGCAGGGGGCAGCACCTTCTCGTGGTAGGCGGTAATGAGCCACAACTCCATGTCCATGTTGCTTCCTCTCTTCTCTGCGCCTATGAACTGCAGCAGGTTTTCGTGCTTCATCCCATTCAGGTTGAAGATCTCATACTCGTTTTGCCATGACTGTTTGTCCTGAGCACACAAACAAGCAGAGGTCAGAGGTCATGACCCGTGTGACCTGCAACACACCTGACTACGTTGTCGGGGTCCAGAAGACCGTGAGAAAGCAGGTGATGTGACAGCGTACACACAAACACACAAAGACAAATCGTAACAGAAAAGAGGTGACATCTGATAAAACTAGAAAAGAAGATGGACGTGATGCTGAACCCTTCAGATGCAGACAGCTCACATCTTTCAGCGTTTGAGGGAAGTGTTGAGGAGGAGCTGCAGTTTCAGTCGTTACACTGATCAAGTTTCTAGTAATTCAAAAGTCTGAAAATAATATAATTAAGACAAATGTACTAAATATTAAACAGATTCCAGATCTCAGCTGCTTTCAGCTCATCCTCTTCACCTTGCTTTCAGTTTCTGCAGACACACTCTTCAACTGAGAGCATCCATTTATTTGTCAACACAGGGCTGTAAAACTACATGCAACCTGTTGTTGCATTCTTGCTGAACATGACCCCCCAATAATTACGAATGAAGCCTCACTTCAGCTTCATTCGTAATTATTACTTTACTGGATCACTTCAGAGACACTGCAGCTCCACGTCTTTATTTTGACTTCCTACAAACAAAAAAAAACTAAAAACACAAACCTGCTTTGAGTGTGTGTGTGTTTGTGGTAAATTAAGGTCATGGTAGGTTTCCTGGATGCTGATTGGCTGAGGAACCAGTCAGCCTCCAGGGGATTAAAGCTCTGAGCTTTATAGGCTGAACACACACACACACACAAAGCAGCTGCAGTGTGTGTGTGTGTGTGTGTGTGTGTGTGTGTGTGTGTGTGTGTGTCTGGTTCTGAACTGGGCCCACTTAAAATATAAAATAGGTAGAATAGCTTGAAAACATGTTTTTCTGTGATGACATTTAGACTTGCGGGGCTTCCGTCCACATCAGGGTCATTACGGGACCAGAAAACAGGTTTTGGAGGAGTGGAGTTCACCTTACTAACACACTTCATGCTGGTTTGTCACATCGCTTTATAAATACTTGTTGTTGTTTGTTTCGATGAATAAATTAATATCCTGAGAGACGTGATTGAAAAAGTCAGACGGTACAAACAGCAGCTGAATAAGCTGATGAGGATCTGTGTGAGTTTGAAGTACAATAATATACAAACACATGTTCAGGTTCTCGTTCAAACGTGGTCTCTTGGTGAGGGTACAGTTAACGGAGGACCTGTGATGAATGATGCGTTCAAGGGAGCTCAGACTCTACAGACCTGGATGGGAAAGATTTTGACAGCAACGTATTCACGGAGAAGCTGAGCCTTCCACACACAGCCAAAGCGCCCCCTGGCTTTGATCTCCAGTAACTGCAGCGGCTTCTGGCCCAGGATGGGGGAGGGGGGCAGAGGGCCAGGGTCCTGGAGGAAAACCAAGAAAAATCCAAACTGTGTGTTTCATGTGCTATGAAGGGTTAATTACCCCTGAGGGGTCAGACACGTGCTGTTTAGGTTTGAGTGGACAAATAAAAACACAACAACATGAAGCAGCTGAGCAGGTCTGTGATGGGACATCAGTCTGAACTGATGCTGACACTGGGGGTGATAATGGCAGCTGGATTTAAAGTTTAAAGAGCTTAGCAGTAGTCCTGCTGCACAGAGCATCAATACCAACAAAAATAAAGAGGCAGACCAAGAAAGAGAACAGTGTGTTTTGAAAAGAGGGCTGGAGGAGATGCAGACACAGTAAAGATGCAAAATCAAACCCAGGAAAGGGAGGAAGAATGAAAGAGAAGCAGCGGTGAAGCTGAGACCACAGTGAAATAGTTTGATCTTCTTACCTCGATCATTATATGAAAGGCGTGCTGAGAGGCAGAAACAAGAAGTAGAAATACAAAGACAGAGAAGTGATGGGGGTCACCTGATCTGAGAGTTTACCTTGAGATTTGAATCAAACAGTAAAACATCCTAATATCCTGATGCAAATGACTATCATTGATCATGTGATGCTGTTAAAAGGGGTCATAAAGACGTCTCTCCAGTTCTGTTCTGATCGACAGCCTCTTATTTCTGCAACAGTGAAAGTGGTAAGAAGACGACTTTGAAATGATGTTTGTGCAAACTACAGTTGGCTTCGAGAAGGGCAGCAAAGATCCTGCATTTAGTTTTAATGGACAAAGAGTCAGTGAGACCTAAATTAGCACTTTTTTTGTCTTTGTTTAACCCTCATGTTGTGTTCCAAATTTGACCGATTTCAAAGTTTTATCTCTGAAAATGTAGTTAATTTGATCAGACTGACCTTAAGATTCCATGACTTTGTCCACAAAGAGGATTTCAACACACAAAATAAATTGTATTAATTTGCATACAATTTTGTGTGTTTTATTCAACTTTTGTACACTCTTGGTGTTCCTGGTCAAAAATGACTGGGGGAGTGTACAATTAGTGTAAAAAACTGAGCTTAGGTACATCCTCATTTGTCAGATGGACACACACACACTTTGGGTTCCCTTTTAACCACTACACGAACCTTTACCCAGTAGAGTTTCTCTCCCACGGGAGCAACACCTGTTGGCCAGCTCTTCACAGACAGCTGCAACGCAGTTTTAATAATACTGAACTTTTCTCGTAGCTTTGGTATTTAATGCTTTTATGAGGCCTTGCTCACGGTTCATTATGTGGCAGCACTCATGGCAGGCCGATATACCTGTAAGTGAGGCTCTTGATTATATATTTGATCACCACACTGGTGAGGAGGAGAGAGGCCAGGAAACTGGCAGTGAGGATGGATTAGAGGAGGAAGTGTCAGAAGCTGAAGATGACAGAATATAATCCAGAGCAAGAAATAACTGATGTGAAAACAAACATAACGTGCCATAAATGCAATGCATATATTTGCAAGGTGCAATTATTGTCCAACATGTGCATGAGAAAAAACACCACTTGAAGTTTGAGTTAACCCACTCCACCAAGTTTAGAAGCCTGATTTTATATCAGTTTTTTTTCTGTTATCAGAAAAAAAACTCAGACTGATGAACATTGTAATGTCATGATTCTTGATAGTTGTTGTGGTAACTTCGGCTTTGAAAAAGACCACTCGACAACTTGCTGTTGCTCATATGAGCTTCATCTATAGCTTTCTCTTGTACACCGAGGCTTACACTGCTCAAAATGTGAAACACGGAGGCAAAACAACGCGAGAGGGAAAACCCTGGGAAAAAGCATCTCTTACAAACAGCTACCCTCTAGCGGATTATAAGTATTAAACCATTTTATAGAGCTCATAATACAACTGTTTTCTTTAATGTATTAAGATATTGATCTTGGAATATTGTGAAATTGTTAAGTGTAGTGTTGGGATAATTTCCTTTGTACACAAATAAAATCTTCCCGGTCACTTTTGACCAGGAACACAAAAGGTGTTACTTTATGTGACTGTTTAAAAATTTTAAATGGTTTCAAAACAAATGTCGTTGGTAACTTTGAGCCCAAAGTAGTCTGTGATAAACAGTGTTCTATATTTCATTTGATTATTTCTTATAGTCAAAATAATCCAGAAATTATGTTTTTTAGAACTCGAATTCAAGATGTATAAATTCAGATCAATGAGGCATTTACAGGCCATGAATAACAAATAGAAATTCAAAACTTGTAATGTTCACAAGAACTTAAGTTGATAAGAAAATCTACCACAACAAATAGTGATAATATATGTATTATTATAGTTTTTATGATGAGTCTTAATGGAAGCGGTCATTTTTGACCGGGAACACAAAATTGTTTAACATGAAATGAACACAACATGAGGGTTAAAAGTGAAAACGACTGTACGCTTTATCCTCAATACATGCTATAAACGTGGTGATATTCATGGGAAATATATTGTTGTGTGTCATCTGCTTATAGACGTGTAATGTTGGTAATGTTGTGTCACACAGGTCCGAACTCCATGTGATATGTTGCACTCACCTGTGTGGGCACCAGGACAGGTGGGTAGGCCAGTTTGTGGTGACGGTACATCCAGAAGGAGAAGAGCACAATGGCAGTGACGGCCATGATAGGTACCAGCGAGTACATCAGGGTGGTCAGCACTGGAGGCTTTGATGTCACTGGTTTGTTTGTCGCTACGGCAACACACAGAGGGACAAAACATTAAAGAAACAATACAACAGAAATTACAGCATCGATTTAAGGACAACATGGTTCATCCAGACAGATGGTGTGAGTATATTTGAGAGAAGAAAACAATAATTTTATAGTATCATATTATGAGAATATGTTCTAACAGGTGTAGTCTACAATTCTGGAGAAAGCTTGTTGACATTTGAACTCAAGAGCCAAACAAAGACACTCCTCCATTCAGTGCTCCTTCACACTGAGGGCACAGCAGCAGTGTTGTCCTGCGTATGAGTCGAGACAAAGTGTTGGTATTTGATGACCTGAGATTGAGAACAGGTTGGTGGTTTGTTTCCATTCACAGATCGAGAGCTGAGAGCAGACACCAGCAGTTTTGAACAGCTGTAATGTTGACATAATGATAATATAAATAATAATAATAATAATAATAATACCTGAGAATAAAGTTGTAGTATTACAAACTAAATAATCATTTAATAAAAACATTTTCATCAGAAAAGCTCATTCTGTAACAAGCTGCAGGGACAGAGGTGGAGAAGGAGCTGACTCTCAGGATGAACTGCTCCAGCCTTGCTCTGTCTCCCACCTGAAACTTGTCTCGCGTTCAAATATGACTAAAACTTATTTTCAAATAACTTACCTAATTCTGCTTGAACTAGTGTGCTCTACTTTACAGTGTCTGAATTTACACCACCCTTAAAATGAGCCACAACTTCACTGAAGCCTGCATGTTTTGAGCAGGTGTGCTTTAAACTGATTCAACAAAATGAATGTAGTCTCTATTGCCAAGAAGCAGCTTCTTTTTGTGTCTTTGTCTTAATCAGCTGCATGTTTTCATCCAAAAGGAGGTGTACAGCCTGGTCAGAGCTAAATATCTGATGACTGCAGTGTTACTTTATGTCGGATTGATGTGGGTGTTTACAGATCATTTACATTTAAAAAAGGCTGTAAATCTATGTCAGGTAAACTTTGGCACTCCACAGTCAGCTTTAATCAAACAAAACTGAATCTTCTATCAACAATAGCACAGGGTCTGGTGGGTGGCTCGTAACTTTGGAGTCCAACAACACACAGACATGTGATCAGGTGTACAGGTGAACATGTGTCTTACTGGGTATGGGGGGCTGGCTGCTGTCCGGGCTGTAGGAGAACTTGCTGTTGCACAGACTTCCCTCGCAGCAGCAGAAGAAGACTTCAGGAGCATCTTTCTTCTCCACACACTCGGTCCTGTGAGCAGAGGAAGAGCACGTTAGTGATGAAGACTGTCCGCCCTTCACACCACTCAGCATGGCAGCTCAGTTTATTTCTGTTCATCAGGCGCTGTGTGATTCTTATCAGCTGCACTCACACTGGACAAATCTCACCAGTGTTTTCACACTTGATTCCATTTAGTAGTTTTTCACAGAAATCTGACTAAATGCAGTAAATCACATTAATTTATACGAGACAATTCTGCACTTTGATGAATACAGTTATCTTTCTATGGTTTCTGCTCTTCATTAAATCTACACTGCTGGTCTGTCTGATGTGTTAATGATAAGTGCTAATTTATCAATAATTAATAATCATTACTAACAATGAGTTCTGCAACACCTCAACTGTTTATTAAGTCCTGCCCCCTCCAGGCTGTGATGGGTCAGTTCATGAAGCCTGTCTGTCTGTCTCTGTCTCTCTCCCTGCCTGTCTCTCTGTCCTCCACAGCCTGTCTTACCTGTCATAACAGTTGACGTCGTCCAGCCAGCACCCCTGTTTGACCACCTGGATGACACCGGACACGTTCTTCCAGGTGGCGAAACAGTGAAGCCTCTTATCTTTGTCTCCTGAGCAGGTGACCACGTCGCTGTGGTTCCCCCGACCCTCCAACACCGAGGAGAAAGAGGAGGAGGATGAAGAGGAAGGGTTGTAGTTGTAGTGGACGCACCTCTGAGTGTCTGAGCGGCCCAGGATTGCACCTGAGGAGACAAGAGGACACGTTGGCAACACACACACATAGCATGGAGGTGTCCAGGTGTTTCATCAGCTGTCCACATAACCAATACAGTATTAATCAATACATTTAAATCAACATATTCTTAATCAATATGATAATCATGGTTATACTGATCACTGAGCCTCTGTATTGATTCTCTATTGATTTCTACTAAGCTGCTGCACAATACCAATCTGATTACAAACATTTATTTATTTTCATCTGATCAGACTGCTATTGATTACTGACAGATCAAATGTGACTCGACAAAAACAGACTATAACAATTGATAAACCACTGACAAACATCTGATTAACGGATCATGAATGTGTACTCTAAAGTGTGTGTATGTGCTGTATGTACATACACACACTGTGTGTACTGTGTACAGTGTACAATCTGAGAGTACTGTGTGTAGTCTGTGTGTGTACTCAGAGTACTGTGTGTACTCTGTGTGTGTACTCAGAGAGTACTGTGTGTACTCTGTGTGTGTACTCAGAGAGTACTGTGTGTACTCTGTGTGTGTACTCAGAGTACTGTGTGTACTCTGTGTGTGTACTCAGAGTACTGTGTGTACTCTGTGTGTGTACTCAGAGTGTGCTGTGTGTACTGTGTGTACTGTGTGTACTCTGTGTGTGTACTCTGTGTGTAGAGTCAGACTGTGTGTAGTACTGTGTGTACTCTGTGTGTGTGTACTCAGAGAGTGTGTGTACTCTGTGTGTGTACTCAGTACTGTGTGTACTGACTGTGTGTGCTCTGTGTGTGTACTCTGAAAGTACTGTGTGTACTCTGTGTGTGTACTCAGAGTACTGTGTGTACTGTGTGTGTGTACTCTGTGTGTGTACTCTGTGTGTAGAGTGTGTACTCTGTGTGTGTAAGTACTGTGTGTGTGTACTCTGTGTGTGTACTCTGTGTGTACTGTGTGTACTGTGTGTGTAGAGTACTGTGAATGCTGCAGGTGAGCTCACTGTACTGTGTGTACTCTGGAGCTGTGAATGCTGCAGGAGCTCACCTGAGGAGCAGGAGATGAGCAGGACGCTGAAGGCCAGCCTGGTCGCAGGTCCCATTGTGGATCAGAGAGTCTCAGAGACCAGCAGGATCTTTAACCCACTTTCCTGGGGGGGGCGAGGACCTGCAGCGTGTCCCGGCCTGAGCAGCTGGTGCGGTCCGGATGTGAATGTCGGGCCCGGTCTCAGAGGGTGTGTGAGCGGGGATCAGAGCCCGCTGAGCGGCTGGATGTTGGCGGAGCCTCGGGCTTCTTCTCCAGCTTCAAACAGGACATGTGGCCCGAGACTGGTGGATCCAAAGCGGGATGAAGTGCTCCGGGTCCCTGCCCCTCTTTCTCCAGACTAACCGCTGGACCCGACCATGGCATCACGTACCGACTGCATTACCGAGGAGGTCTGATCCGGATCACAGTCTGGACCTCCACCATCACAAAAAGTTACCGGGAGAAGCTGCAGCCTTCAATCCGCCGCGGACAACCTCAACTCAGTCACACAACGCCTCGCGAGCGAATTTCCTGAAAGCCACAAACCGCAGAAACAACCGGACAGCCGCTCCTCCGTGGGGGTCGGTGTTGTCGCTGCTCCCGGCCTGAATGTCAGAAAAGCCCGCGGCACTGCGTCGCTCCCGCCGCTCTCTTACTGCTGGAGCCAGCAAGATGGCCGACACTCCCAGGATTGTGTTTTTCCAGCTTCTTCATCCTCCTCCGTCACTGACAGGAGACTGTGACTGACAGCAGCGCAGACCAATAGGCTGCGGAGGAGGAGCACAGCGCGTGTTCTCCACCAATCCGGAGCGGCGTCCCGACACAAACTGGCTGGAATGAAGACCCGCCTCCTGTCAGAGAGAGAGAGAGAGAGAGAGAGAGCTGCCCCTCCCACCCCCCCTCACCATCGTGTGCTGCCCCCCACCATCATGCTGCCCCCCCACCATGCTGCTGCTGCTGCTGCCCCCACCCCCTCACCCATCGTGCTGCCCCCCACCATCATGCTGCCCCCCCATGCTGCTGCTGCTGCCACCCCCTCCCACCATCATGCTGCCCCCCACCACCATCATGCTGCCCCCCACCATCATGCTGCCCCCCATCCATTCTGCTGCTGCTGCCACCCCCCCACCATCATGCTGCCCCCCATTCAGCTGCTGCCACCCCCCACCCCCTCACCATCATGCATGCTTGCCCCCTCATGCTGCTGCTTGCCCCCTCACCATCGTGCTGCCCCCCCGCTGCTGTTCCAACCTCCTTATTTCCATTTTATGCAGCCATATAGTGCAATATTTACCTCTCAGTACGTATCTCAATATAGTATTTTTCCTCCATCAGAGGTAAATATAGTATTTTTACTCCATCAGAGGTAAATATAGTATTTTTACTCCATCAGAGGTAAATATAGTATTTTTCCTGCTCTCCGTTTGTCTGACAGCTTTAGTTTCTTTCCAGATGACAGTTGTTCATCCTTCCTGTCCAGTGAAAACCTGGTATCTCCAGATGTGTTCATGTTGAGTGTTTGTGATAAACTGAAGGATAGTTCTATCCTGGTTCTGTAAAAGGGAAACTAATAGAAGATTCAGACTTATTCACAGGTTCAGATACTGACGTTTTGAGTTTGAGTGCTGGATCATTTGTGTTTATTGTGAATATTCTCCTTCCCATCTGCCTCTAGTGAGCTAACCCAGACAACAAACAACTTTTAAAATGCTTGTTTTCTGAATAGAGTTTGGACTGAACAGGGCTCATTGCCAAGGTAATGTGCGTCCATGGATTTGGACGGGGGGGTTGAGGGGAGGAGCCACGCTGCAAACATATGATGAATTTATAGACCATGATGCATTGCTGCAGATGAAACTAGCCAACAGTATATAAAGTTGTTCAATTGAGCCTGAAACATGAACAGTAGCAAAATGCCAAAACAATCACGGTCACATGACCTGAGTCTGACCTCTATTTGATCAGTGATGGTCGTCCCACTTACAGATCAATTCTGACCATCGTATATAAACCCTCCTCTATAATCCACACTAATCTGTAGTAATGATGTGTTCACTGCCACTCAGTAACTCATCCTTCCTGCAGCACATGAACCTCATTATATTTCTGTATGAGTTTATCTGCATCCTGACCAGCAGGCTGCCTCTCACCCTCCAGGACCAGTTTCCTCCGACGGCTGGAGGTCACAACCACAAACAGTACCTGGAAACGACCTACAGGCCACACCGTGAAGGAGGAGGAAACTTTATTCTCACAGCTGGACTACGATGAAAAGTGAGAGCCAACGTAAACAACACAGAAATAAAAAAGAGCGTGTCATAGCATGTTTACTGTCATTAAAACCAGACCCAGTGTCAACACGCCAGTCCAACATGTCAGAAAACAGCTGTAAATTACACACATGTCAAACATATAACATGTTAAATACATAACACACATGTCAAACTTATAACACATAACATATTTAACATGTCAAATATATAACGTCAAATAACACACATGTCAATATATTACATGTCAAATATATGACACATCAAATATTTAACATGTATAATATGTCAAATATGTAATACACATGTCAAATATATAAGAAATGCAATGAACCTGCATTGTCACATATCCATCGTCTATCCAATATGTAATATCAGTCATACAGACACACTCTCTGTGGCCGGAGCTGCAGGAGATCATCACTGTCTCTCTACAGCCTCCAGTCCTGAAAAACAGTCTGCTCTTTCTGTTTTCGTTTGCCACAAAGAACATGATGACATGATCCTGCTGCTGCTCAGAAGCTGCAGAGATTTCTGACTGTGGACCAGACAGATGAAACATCAGTGGAGCAGTCACAGGGCTCTGCTGTGTTCAGTAATGAAGGATTAAAGTGGCTCTTGTCTGACTGACCTACCCCACAGTCTGCAGGGAACATGCAGCCTTTCTGTTTCTGCAGCCTGGAGATCCTTCAGCTGCTCTTCATTCCTCTGTAGCTCAACTCATTAACTTTTAATCAAAGATCTAAATGTGACAGAGAGCTGGAGATTATCCTGCATGTGTCACAGCATGTCAGCACTGTCAGACACCAACCTTCAGCCCACACAAGAAGTTCCTGTATCCCACAGGACCTCCAGCTGGACCTTTCTCCAGGACCACTAAATATGAATATAAATATACAGGTATATGATATAAACAGGTTAAACCATGATAAAGTGTGTAAATGATAATAATAATAATAATAATAATAATAATAATAATAATAATACACATACAGCAGCTGATAAAGTGTCAGTGAGGTGTTGGTCCTCCTCCAGAACAGCCTCAGTGATTCTCCAAGTGTGTGAACTCTCCTGGAGGGATGAACACATTCTTCCAAAGATATTCCCTCATGTTGGTGTTTGATGATGGTGGTGTAGAGCGCTGTCTAACACATCGCTCCAAAACCTCCCCCAGCTCCCCCCCCAACAGGATAGAGATGTTTCATTAGAGGATAACGGTGATCACTTACAGTGACCCAAAACCATGCAGATAAATCCCCCCACCCCCATGTATACATAAATATATGTACGTATACATAAAATCTATACAACTTGCATCAAACATAAAAGACATTAAATGTTATAATGAAGTTATTAGTAAGTAGTTTTTAGTAAGTAGTATTTTTGTCTTTATTGTATAGATTGTATATGCATCACAATCTTTTATTAGCATTTTTAGCAGGGTTAGTGTTGCGGGAGGGAGCCTCCAATTTAAGCATTTCATTGACAATGACTGCCTGTATGTCATTACTGACAATTATTGATTATTATTGACACATGACAATAGATAAAAGGATTAAAAGATTATAAAGTAAATGATGTATGAAGACCATCATGAAGCCTCCTCTCTGCCGCTCCATGTTAAAGACAGCCTGGTTCTATGATTAGCTGCTGTGATGTTGGCCGTTATGTAACAACAGAGACATATCGAGAGGACCTGAGGGACGACTTCTCCTGCAGCAGCTGCTGCTTCAGGCCTGATTACAGGAACACAATGTACTGCTTCATGGATCCAACTCTACATCTCTGTATGCTGCTGTTTATTATTTCACCTTCATCAAACTGTCGCCAGTATCCGAATCAACATCAGCTTCATATGTATGGTGTGTGTGTGTGTGTGTGTTTACACAAACGCTGCTCTCTATGAACACATACAGAAACATACATACATACAGCTTAAACCAAGGGCTTGACAAGGAGTATGACAAGAAGAAGATACTGTGCAGAACCATCAACCAGATCTCTGGTGGAGGACTGTGTGCTGCATGAACAGTATGTAGAGGAACACCCAAAGTGCGAAAATGCAAAAGGCTGACTGATTCTCATAGAGTTTTTCATCACATTGTTTTCCACATCAGTGTTGAACTGGCTCTTAGACATGTTTATGGTGTGTGTGTGTCATTTGAAGACAAAAGAGTGAGAGTGCATAACATTGCTTTGAATGCAGCGTGCATTTGAAAGAGGTTTGCAGTTTTGGGTTTTGCATCTTGGTGTTTGTGTGCTTGTCTTTAGAGTTTTAAGAAAATAAGACCAAGTTTCAGAAAATGTGTATGAGCACTGAGCACAACTGTAAAAGTATGTGATTCAGCTGTTAGTAATTCTTTTCTGCAATCAATCAAGGCTGTACAGACAAATATCACAGGACGATTCTCTTCTCTCATCTTTTTTATCTGATTTTTAAGTGTATTTCTGGAAATTGTTTTCTCCATCATGTCAATGTATTAAGATTATTAGTATCTTTGTCTCATGCATCTACCTCTGCACTTCCCTTTGACTCTCCTGCACCCCCCTGGGGAGGCCTCACTGCTGTAAGGGGGAACTTAATTGCCTGAAAAGTTTTCTTTGAGTTCCAAATAAATCCTCTAAATAATAGAAACCACTGGAGCTATTGTATGACAGGAATTCACTCTCCCTGGTCCTGAATGTGAAGTGGCTTAGCACCACTACCTGAAACAAGCTGTCACAACAGAAACATTAAATAAAGGCTGATGTGGAGCAGAGGAATCTCCTGATTTCATGTCTGAACCATTTAGAAGTCACCCTGATTCTCTTTCAGCTGGTCGTTAATTGAATTTTCTGATGGGCTCCCTGCTGTTTGTCTTTCCACTGAGAAGCTGCCAAACGCTGCAGAGAGTGGGCGAGCTGCTAATGGCCTCTCTCCAGTAATTAAAAAGGCACTTTATTTCACTCAACATTCAGTTTGATTCTCTGTAGCATGAAAACTGTCTGTGATCAGCTTTACATCAGGGCACAGAGACTCAACTCTAACCCACACTGACTGAACTGAGCTCAGGTATCCAGAGTCAGGTTTACATTAAGCTGGTTATATTTACCTGTAAGGAGTTAGTCTAAACTCTAAATGTTAAAGGTCCTCAAGAAGACATTTAGAACATTAATATAACAGCAAACAACTACAGTGGAGTAATGTCATCCTGATCAGGATGGGCGTGTGCATGTTAATGCTAATTATGAGATGGTACCTCACAGTTTGAAGCGTTCAGCTGAAGGCATTCAAAACCATCAACCGGCGTTAGCAGGATAGCTAGTGAGCTAATAACTCCTAGTGAGCGGCCCTCTCCATACAATACGTCCTCAGGCTGAATATTCAGAATTACTTTTTATTCGTGGACTATTTATAGATTTTTTGGTGCATTTTGTTTTGTTTCTGTCAAGTTAGCATGTCATGTATTAATTTGCACCCACATAATGCTGTATTTAGAACCTTTGAATGGTTTGACTAGTTTTGTTGGATGTTGTAAAGATAACATGGAATCTGCCAGAAACTCTCAGGAGGTTTGACAATCACTTGCTGAATCTGTACAGGTAAAACATCTGGTCTGTCAGGTTCAACTGCCCTGATAAACACAAGGTGTCTTTACAGGAATCCAACTCACAGAGTCACAAGACTTGACAACATCTGCACATGTACAATACTGCACATATTTACCATTCATATTTAATGCAAATATTAACTGTTTATATTTACTGCAGATATTTACTGTCTATATTTACAGCATATTTCTAGCTTAAAGCATTTTACAATTTTGCCTCTCATTCACACTCACAGTGCGTCTCTGGGTTTTACGATGGATATTCCTGCTCTTCAGGGGCCCTAATTTATTAGCCCTAATTTATTAACATTGGGTGCGCACAAAAGAAGGCATATGCCACTTTCTAAGCATCTTTGGGATTTATAAAAAACAAACTTGCAGGAGAACTTGCAGTCCTCCATGATAACTCTGAGCATGCGTACGACATAAACTGGACAAAAGAGAAACTGTGATTCCACTGGCAGAAGGATGAAACACAGAAATGGTGTGAAATTGAGCCCTAATGCAGAATAAATTGAAATATTACTTTTCACATATCATATATGAAACGTTTATTTACAAAATGGACAAAATCCATTCTTACAATGGATAACATCAAAAAACACGATTGAGGGCAATAACTACAAACTGCGATATCTGTTATTGTGAAAAAAATACCCTCAAATATGTTCTGTCATTATTAAACAACACTTGTATGTTATGAATTTTATTCTACTAAATACGGACCATGTATATTTACATGGATGCCGTCTTTGATGCCTCGGTTTGAGCAAATCTGCGCGCATAGTTTCATTTATTGTTATCATACATGGACATTGTGTTTGCTTCATAATTTGGCACAGGTGAGGAACGTGGCTTTACTGGGGAGTTGCTCTCAAAGTGCATAAAAAATGTTCATTTCCAAGACATCACCTCAGCACTGCTGATCTTCCTTTTACAGTCCGTTCCGTTAGAGTTTTTAGTCCAGCACACATGCTCATGGTGTTGGAGTCCTGGTAGTGAGACTCCACTTTGTCCCTGTGTTTCATGCTGTTGATGGCTCCCTGGAGCGTGTACCTGGACTTCCTGTACTCACCAAATCACCTGAACTGAGGGTGTCGGTCCGTGCTTCAAGGTTGGATGTTTGCATTAACCTAGAGCTTCTGATTCGTGAATGTCTGTATAGTAATCCTCGGTACGGCATCGCTGATGCATTTGCCGACGTACCTGGTGACCATTTTTCATGTTTCCTCAGCCTGACCAGGACTCCAGCCTGCAGCCCTCGTTTCCCCTGTTGCCTGCACACTCTAGGTACAACAACAGATAATCCCAGTCGCACATGTCCCCCATTGTCTGTTGGTCAAGGTAAAAGAGAGCTCTCTAAAAGAGAGATGTTCTTCTCTGTCATATTGTATGATAGGGCTTACTTGGGAAGTGTGCATGTTTCAAAGAATCCAAAATAAATAACAAAATAAAAATGACAGAAAGAAAGTTGAGGAGGAGCTTGAGATACGACTGCCATCCTTGGCACCATCTTGAAGTATGGAGGTTGGTTGGAACCTGCTAAATTACCACTACAACCTCCTAAACGGGACCACTACAACTTCCTAAATGACGGTTAGAACCTAAGGGATCAATACAACCTCCTAAATGACTACTACAACCTCCTTGAGGACAAATAACCTGCTAAAAGTTCAATACAACCTCCTAAATGGCCACATCTTTCCTGAACCTGCATACAGAGCGGAGAGGACCCAAACTCAACCATAAAATCCAGTCATTACCAGCAGATACTCTGAGAAAATAAATGGCACACATATTGCAAACACCTTCAACATCACAATGCATCACTGTGACTTCTCACATGCATTAATAAATACTGTTTCCACATGATGTTGATAAGAAACATAATTCAGGAAGCAGAATTGAGTTGGTGATCAGTAGTGAAGGATACCAGTATGACCAGTGAGAGTGTGGTTTCCTGTGAATGTCAGACAGACCGTGTAGTTGTGTGAAACTGTTGTGTGATTGTGTCTGATTCTCCACCTCCCACACTGCTGTTGGTTTAGTGGAAATGCCACCAGAGCAGCAGACCGGCCTGAACGCCCACAGACTGGAGTACTACCAACACACACACTGACACACACTAACAAACACACACTGTAATATATACACTCAACGACAGATGGGCAGCAGTGAATTCAGTTCAGGCAATTCATGTATTCAGACCTGCACACTGAGTTTGTCGAGTGAAAACACAGAGAGGAACTAGAAATGAGTCATCAGTCCTGAAGAATGTGGAAACATTCAGTTCATTTCATACAATAATAATTTTATTATAAAATGATGTTTTCATGTAATGATATTTGGTCTTCACAAACAGCTGACTGAATGTGCTGAGATCATTTAATACAATTTGCTTTCACTTATTGTTTCTCCTCCTCCCCCTTCAGCTGCAGGGAAACTTAAAAAACAAAACAAAAACAACCCCCCACACACACACACACACACACACACCTTACTGTAAATAAGATTAACAATGTATCTGTATATATCTGTCCATAACCATTTCATGTGCAATATATTTATATTCTATTTATGTGTAAATAATATATTATGTACACTGACATAGTTTTATAGGTGATAGTATATTCATACAATAGTTTTTATTATTATGTGCAATATTCTTCATGTGCATCTTTTTTCTTGGAAATAGTTTTTACATCTATGCAAATGTCTCAGGCTGGCTCATTCTCACTATGCAGCAACTCCCGTGCACTCCTTGTCTTCACTTGTTACTTACTTAAAACACTTTATATTTGTATTTGTCTCTTCTTATTTTTACTATTTTTATTATTATTTATTGTTACTGTATTGTACTCTGGCAAAACAATTTCCTTCAGGATTAATAAAGCTGTTTGTATTCAGCCTCTTCTTTTTTTTTTTTAACAACTTTATTAATCCAGAAGGAAATGATTTTTTTCACTCTTATATAGATTACATTTTACATACACAAGTCAAAATACACACACATGCACATGCAACTACTGGAGAGACAGAGCGAGGGGGCTGCACCCTCAGCACACCCCTGAGCAAGTTTTTGGGGTTCGGTGCCTTGCACTTAACAAGGGCACCTCGGCAGTGCTCAGGAGGTGAACTGGCACCTCTCCAGCTACCAGCTTCCACCTCATGAAGACTGGTCCGTGAGGACTTGGCTTGGGAACCAGAGGGTCGCCGATTCAAGTCCCCACGGCCTGAGCCACTGCTGCCTTTCCAGTCGTTATTGAACCCAGCTGTGTTGAACCTCTCTCACTGAGAGAGGTTTATCTGAGCTGCTGTCAGGAGGTACAATATCTGTTCCATGTCCTGTAGTAAAACCAGGTTTTATTTCTGTCTGAAGCCGATGTTAGGCTGATCGCAGCAGACTCTGCATCTCTAAATGGAGATAGAACAGTAGAAAGCAGGAGGTGGATTTATACATGAGGAGATGTAGTTGGTGGAGCACTCACAGAAAGGGGGAGTTACTCAAATAGCAGCATTATCACGGTTGAGTTAACTTCACTGCTGTCACAAAGCTGCAGTGTTAGAGATCTGCTGCAGCTCTCAGGATCCACCAGGCAGATAAAACGGAGTTCAGACTTCTTCTTCCAGTAGGCTCACCACCCGCAGGAATGGTCCATGAGGGGCCAGTGCAATGTGGTTTGAGGTAGCAGTCGTCGGCACGGGGGCCCAATCCGACCCAATCCAGTGGACCAAAACTCTGGCCATAGGGACATGGAATGTCACCTCGCTGGGGGGGAAGGAGCCTGAGCTCAAAGTGCGGGAGGTTGAGAGCTACCGGCCTAGAGATAGTCGGGCTCACCTCCAAGCACAGCTCTGGGCTTCTAGAACCCAGCTCCTTGAGAGGAGCTGGACCCTCCACTACTCTGGAGTTGCCCAGGGTGAGCAGCGCGGCGAGCTGCTGGTGTGGGCTTGCTTATAGCTCCCCATCTCAGCTGCCATGTGTTGGAGGTCACCCCGGTGAACGAGAGGGTCGCTTCCCTGCGCCTTCGGGTTGGGAATAGGTCTCCTGCTGTTGTTTGTGCCTACAGGCCGAACAGCAGAGTACCCGGCCTTCTTGGAGCCCCCTGGGAGGGGTACTTGATAGTGCTCTGACTGGGAACTCCATTTTTCTACTGGGGGACTTCAACGCTCACGTGGGCAATGACAGTGATACCTGGAGGGGCGTGATTTGGAGGAACAGCCTCCCCGATCTGAACCTGAGCGGTGTTCTGTTATTGGCCTTCTGTGCTAGTCACAGTTTGTCCATAACGAACACCATATGTTCGAGCATAAGGGTGTCCATCAGTGCACGTGGCACCAGGACACCCTAGGCCAGGAGGTCGATGATCGACTTTGTTGTTGTTTCATCTGATCTCCGGCCGTATGTCTTGGACACTCGGGTAAAGAGAGGGGCTGAGCTGTCAACTGATCGATCACCACCTGGTGGTGAGTTGGATCCGCTGGCGGCAGAGGAGGAAGTTGGACAGACCTGGCAGACCCAAATGTATTGTATTGTGAGGGTCTGTTGGGAATGTCTGGCTGCTGAGCCCTTCTGTCAGGGAGGTCTTCAACTCCCACCTCCTGGAAGAGCTTCTCACAGATTCCGAGGGAGGCTGGGGAGACATTGAGTCCGAGTGGACCATGTTCTCTGCCTCCATTGTCTGTCAATGCGGCAGTGCTTGAAGTTGTGGATGCAAGGTCTCTGGTTTGCCTGTCATTGCGGCAACCCCTGAACCCAGTGGTGGACACCGGAAGTAAGGGATGCCATCAAGCTGAAGAAGGAGTCCTATCGGGCCATGTTGGCCTGTGGACTTCCAGGAGGCTGAGGGACTCTGAGGTGGACTCATCCATCACCCAAGCCAAAGTCACTGAAGTAGTTTGCAAGCTCCTCTGTGGCAAGGCACCGGGGGTGGATGAGATCCGCCCTGAGTACCTCAAGTCTCTGGATGTTGAGGGGCTGTCCTGGCTGACACGCCTTTGAAGCATTGCATGGAGGTCGGGGACAGTACCTCTGGAGTGGCAAACTGGGGTGGTGGTCCCTCTTTTTAAAAAGGGGACTGGACCGGAGAGTGTGTTCCAACTACAGGGGATCACACTTCTCAGCCTCCCCGGGAAGGTCTATGCCAGGGTACTGGAGAGGAGAATTTGGCTGGCTGATAGTCTAACCTCGGATTCAGGAGGAACAATGCGGTTTTCGTCCCGGTCGTGGAACACTGGACCAGCTCTATACCCTCCACAGGGTGCTTGAGGGTTTATGGGAGTTTGCCCAACCAGTCCACATGTGCTTTGTGGATCTGGAGAAGGTCATTCGACCATGTTCCTTGTGGTATTCTGTGGGGGGTGCTCCACGAGTATGGGGTCCGCAAGCCTCTTGCTAAGGGCTGTTTGGTCTCTGTACGACCGGAGCAGGAGATTGGTTCTCGCATTGCCGGCAGTAAGTCATACCTGTTCCCAGTGCATGTTGGACTCCAGCAGGGCTGCCCTTTGTCACTGGTTCTGTTCATAATCTTTATGGACAGGATTTCTAGGCAAAGGCGTAGCCAGGGGCCGGAGGGAGTCCAGTTTGGGAACCACAGGATTTCATGTCTGCTTTTTGAGATGATGTTGTCCTGTTGGTTTCATCAGGCCAGGACTTTCAGCATGTACTGGAGCAGTTTGCAGCCGAGTGTGAAGTGGCTGGGATGAGAATCAGCACCTCCAAATCTGAAGCCATGGTTCTCGACCAGAAAAGGGTGGTGTGCCCTCTCCAGGTGGGTGGAGAGGTCCTGCCTCATGGAGTGGAGAAGTTCAAGTATCTCGGGGTCTTGTTCACGAGTGAGGGAAAGATGGAGCGTGAGATTGACAGGCGGATTGGTGCAGCGTCCGCAGTTATTATGCGGTCGGTGTACCGGACCGTCATGGTGAAGAAGGAGCTGAGTCGAAAGGAAAGCTCTCGATTTACCGGTCAGTCTATGCTCCCACTCTCACCTATGGTCATGAACTTTGGGTAATGACCAAAAGGACAAGATCGCGGATACAAGCGGCTAAATGAGTTTCCTCCGCAGGGTGGCTGGGCGCTCCCTTAGAGATAGGGTGAGAAGCTCAGTCACTCTGGAGGAGCTCGGAGTAGAGCCGCTGCTCCTTCAAAGCATCGAGAGTCGAGGCATGTCCCACCGGGAGGAGGCCTCGGGAAGACCCAAGACATGCTGGAGAGACTATGTCTCTCGGCTGTCCTGGGAACGCCTCGGGGTCCCCCCGGGAGAGCTGGAGGATGTGTCTGGGGTGAGGGAAGTCTGGGCATCTCTGCTCAGACTGCTGCCTCTCATGCGACCCGGTCCTGGATAAGTGGAAGAAGATGGATGGATGGATGGATGGATGGATGGTGTGTGTGTGTGTGTGTTGACAGCAGCAGTGTGTTCAGACGATGATCTACTGCTGATCCGTCGTGATACATTAAACCCTCTTCGTGTCTGCAGGCCTGCTGGCGGGGAGGAGTGGGGGGGTACGCAGCTGATTGGACGAGAGAGCACATACCTCCTCCCCCCTTCATCCAGCCTCCATCAGGAGGTCACGCTACTCCAATGAGACCAACCCCACCCCTCCCTCCCCCACCCCACACACACACACACACACACACACACTTTCACACACTCACTCTCATAAACACACACTCTAACGCACTTCTGTTACTACTGCTACTGCACACACTCACACACACTCATTCTTACACAAACACACACTCACTCTCCCTCACACCCACACACACACACACACACACACTCACTCACTCTCCTCTCACACACACACACACACACACACACTCACTCCCTCACACTCACACACACACACACTCACTCACTCTCCCTCACACTCCCTCTCCCTCACACACAGAGGGTCTCTGAAGTTCTCTGAATATCTGGTCATAAACTCTAAATACACATTTCTGTACTGTACATTGCTGCTATAATTTTACAAATTTTAAATTTTTTTACACATTTTACAACTGTTACATATCCATGTCTTTTTGTTCGTTACATATCTATGTCTTTTGTGACATATTTATGTCTTTTGTTACATAGTTATTTTTGTAGATTTTATCTTGTACATAGTGTGCCTTTCCTTATTTTTACTATTTATAGTTGGGAGTCACCAATCAAAATTTTGCTATGTGAAAACATCATGACAATAAAAGATTCTTGATTTTTGATTCTTGATAAAAACTGTGGATATACATTTGTTGCATTTGTTTTTATACATTTATTTCTGGCAAATAATAATGTTCATATATATTCATATATACATAAATTACTGCAGGATCCACCCATAATTACTTTAATTGATTGTACTTGACAAATAATATTAATAAATAATTCATAATAAAACCTTTGACAAATGATTCAAACTAATATTTTTTAAATTATTTTTAACATCAATACTGAACTTTTAAACTCAATAAATACTGTTTGGCTTCACTGCAGACAGAAATATCTTTTATTTTGAGAATTATCTGAAAACAAAAACACTTTATGAGAGGAGGGTTAAAGTCAGTGAAACTCCAGCAACCTCCAAAAAGATTTCAAGAAAGTGTCTGAAGATTCTCATCGTGGTTGTTCCTTAGAGTCTGAAGAAAGTCAACTGGAAAAGCTTGAAGTTCTTGAAGATGTCTCACCTCTCATCTATCATCTCAGTTCTGACTGACTGAACTGAAGAGGCCTCTGGATGAGAGCTGAAACGTCTTCGTGAACTTCAAGCACGTCCAGTTGCCTTTCTTCAGACTCTGAGTCTGAGAGACAAAACTCAGGGCAGTAAATAAAGTTGTGAAATGACACACTGCTGGTGTCATTATTATAAACTGTAGTCTCTGTGTCTAGGTCGTTCAGAGCACAGCATTTAGATTTATTATTAATTACCTCATCTAAAATCACACCCTGTCTTGAATATTAGTCCAATTTTAAAGAACTGGCTCTTAAATGTAATTTGTTACTATAACGAGTGAATCATGTTTCAGATCTACAGTCAGTTTGATCCCATTTGAATGTTTCTCATGTTCAAACAGACTGCAGGTCTGCTGGTGTTTCTGCAGCTCTCACTGTTGCGTGTTTAATGTCTACACACATGTCAGGCGGCGTGTTTGCTGGATCAGCAGTGAGTAGATAACCACATGCTTCATTGTGTTGCAGCTCTGATACTCAAAGCCTCTGGGGGCCTTGGGGCCCTGTGACCTTGTGGGGCCATAACCATCCCCTGACACATGTCCTCTGTCAGGTTAACACACTCCATCACTTTAAAAATAACTTTGGTCAACACACAAGCTCAAGTTTAGGCAGTTTAATGTGCTGACCTGAGGTCAGCTGCAGTTTGAAAAGGCACATAGAAATACATGAACAACAATAAAACAACAATAACCTAATAACAATAAAATGACTCAGTTGGTCAAAGTTATTGTTTTAACTCAGTAAAGATGACTTTTAAAGGATAAAGTCACATGTTTTACCTCATTATTTTGACCAAAACATTCTGACTTTTTATCACATAATTTAAACCAACACTGAACATTTTTATTTTCAAAATTGCTAAATTCTCATAAATTGTTTCACTGTTTTATTGATGTAAAGTTTATTTATTTAAGTTTATTTTTGAGTTTCTATTCTTTTTCTTTCTCAAGTTTTATTTAAAACATTTTGTTTGTATTTTATGCCATTCAAAGCTTATTGTGTTGAAGTTATTGTTTAATTGTTATAATGACTTAGTATCTCACAACCACCTAATGGACACTGACCCTAACTCTAACCTGCTTTATAACTACTAGAACCTCATGAAGCTCATCTCTGAAAGAACCAGTGGAAACTCCTTAAAACTGCAGAACCTCAGTGACAACAGAGACAGCTAGTAGACCCTCCTCACCTACCGTCTGAAAGAAAGATAAAGGCTATTAGAGCTTTCCAAAAGATGCCTTGAACCACCCTAATTACCAAAAGCGCCAATAAAACCTATAATGGACCCGACTCTCCTCTAAACTGTCTCCTAGAAACATGTGAAGGACTCGCTGAACGCCCCCCTCAGTGACAGCTGGCCTTTTGTGATCAGATCTGTGAGTGACCTGGCCTCTTAAAGCAATTTAAAGAACTAATAAGTAGATGAGAAGGTATAAGTGTTACCTGAATGGTTCTCATGAACAACCACTTTACTTTCCTGTAGTTATTTCATGCTTTTGCAACTGTGATGAAAAATACCCCAAAAAACAAACGGCTCCTCGTTGTGTTATATAAGTGAAATTCTTGTGGCGTAAGGAATAAATTGTGCAGACACGTTAAAGTTTGTTTTCTCAGTAAAAACAGAGTGAGGACTTGCAGAAAATTGCTCATTCCCTCATTCATTATATCACAGCTCTGGCAGGAGGAGCACTGAATGTGATTGAATTACGCCACCTGCTGGACAGATCGCTGAACTGCAGTCGAAATGGTGAATGGTGGAGTGCAGCTCATCTGAAACCACATTAACCCAGTTTATTCTGTACCCTCCTTATGGGCGTTTCTCTGAATTAAAACAGTTCATTTAAAACAAGTCCTCAGTGACCCCCATATTTTACCTCACCTGTTCATCAACAGGGCGAACTGAAGACTTTCACCTGATGGTTTTTGCGGGGCAAAGCTGTCATCACCTGGTGTACCATCATGATCAGTTCTCCTCCTCCCTGTTGTCATGGTGATCCAAACAATGTGAGCATCACAGTTTGGTTGTGTCTCGTTGTCCTTTGTGGTCTGCGGCTCCATGTGTCACCTCAACACTCTCAGATATCTTCATTTCCACTTTAAACTGAACATAGATCAGATATGTGATCTGCATGAAGTGGATCAGAGTAGCTCACATATTTATTCATCAGCAGTAAAACATTAGACTCTTCATAACTTTAATAAAAACATTTTGTATCAGAATCTCTAAAATCCACAATATGTTTCTTCCATCATGAATGGCTAATGTTGTATAGCATGGAGGTGTTCAAAGTAAATAAAATGTGCAAAAGTATCCTGTTCATACAGCTTTCACCAACATGTCAGTTCAAACTATGTCCATATGAAGATACAGTGATGTCCACCAGAGGGCGCTGTGACATCACGACTCCTCAATGAGTCGTCAGCTGATCTGAACTGAGCTTTGTGTTAACAACAGATGAAAATATTAACATCAGAGGTCAGTTTTATTTTCAGAGGAGGATGACAAAGTAATTAAATGAACAGGATGAGATGACAGCTCTACATGATAACATCCGAGAATAACTTACTGGACTTTAATAAGTCCAGTAAGTTGATCGCCATTGGAAACAGGTTGAAATGCTCTAACGTTAAGATTCATGGACACACAGACGGACATGAGTTTGATCATTTTTGTATCCTGATCTTCCACAAACAGACTTCTGCTGTAAAATAAATAAAGGGTTTGAACATCGATACATCAGTCGATCAATAATCAGGTAATGATGGTGAATCTGAGACCTGACATGAACACATGAACATCAACATGAACCCTTTAATCACTAAATATTTCTCATAAATGAAACAAATATCCCAGATCAGTCATAAAACCTGGATCCACATCTGGACTCTGAGGAGGAGAACCAGGAAGTTTAAACTCCAAAGCACACGTGAGTCAGTGAGGTGTTGGTCCTCCTCCAGTACAGCCTCATTGATTCTCCAAGAGTGTGTGAACTCTCCTGGAGGGATGAACACATACATTCTTCCAAAGATATTCCCTCATGTGGCGTTTGATGATGGAGGTGCAGAGCGCTGTCTAACACGTCGCTCCAAAACCTCCCACAGCTGTTCAGCTGGGCTGAGCTGTGCTGACTGCGAAGGAAGGACACAGCATCTGATTCATGTTCATCCTCAGGTTATCCTCAGGATAAAGGTGATCACTCAGTGACCCCTCCCTCTAAGGGACAGGTGGACCAAACCATGCAGATAAATGAGCCCCCCCACAGCAGAACAGAGCCCCACTGTAGGGTCCATTCAGGATTAGATCTGAAAGTCATATTTCTGTTTTCACACTCAGATAATAGACATTAAATAAATCAAACAGGAAGGAAAAACATGATAAAAGAGCCTCCCGATGGTTCCCATGATGCACTGTGTCATAATGTTGGCATGTGGACCGACTGTTTGTTAAAGACCTTCAGACTGTTGTATTCATCTGACCTCAGATCAGTGTGAGAGCCCACTGAGGCTCTCAGCCGGAGCAGGCAACACTCAACAACACACGCTTCCTGCTCAGACATCACACACACTCCAGGAGTCAGGCTTTTAATTCTAAAGAACAGAGAGGGTGCTTTTATTTTTAACACAAGCTGAATCACTACAACATCACTTCCTGAACATCAACAAACCAGATCCATAGAAGTCAAGTCAAAAACCAGAGCGGATCTCAGATCCACTTTCAGAGGCTGTTTTTAGTGAATGAGACAAACATTTAAAAAGTGTTGATTTAATGACCATTCATCTGAATATACCTCCAAGTTAAGGTCCTCATTCTTAAAAATATGTAGCAGAGTTAGTTAGAAGCCGAAATGATTAACATTTAAAGTAAAGAAAGAAATAATAAAATTTTATTTAGAAGAAGCAGCTGACTCGTTTATGCGCATGGATGTATTATACAGGCCATATATGTACATACACGTTCAGTAAGTCGACTTTTATTAACGGCTGATACTTTATAAATGTTTGTACCTCTATACGTAGTGAAATCAAACACATACAGTCAAAATAAAGAGCCGAGTTAAAGAAAGAATTTCTTTTTTGTTAGCAGGTTATTTCTTTAACTTATTCAGAACTGATGGTGAATGGTTGATTTGACAGTGATCCAACCTGTGTACTGTTGACATCATTAGATGATTAATTATGAAGCATCAATGAATCTATTAGTCAGAATGTATAATTCCTCATAAAGAGTTCATCAATACAAATGTTTTGTAGATTTTCAGATGTGACTTCAGACCAAACACTGACTATATTTCACCATCTCATGAAAGAGTTAATAATATTTCTTAACACTAATGTTTGTTGGACCGGACCCGGGTCTCTGTGTGAGTCCGCTCCGTCCCGTCGTTGGGGGACTTCCTGAGCTTTCATCCAGCTAAAAGGTGCTGTTGCTAAGTGACGGTGCTGCAGCTCTGAAGCGTCTCCTCCCTGCCAGCCGCCCAGCTCCTCAGCCAACACTAAAACCAAACGCACCCGAGGGCTCTCCAAACACTGAGCAGCGTTTCCTGCTCCTGCATCCAGACGCCGAGGGGGACCTTTAGTCAGCTTTCAGTTGAAAACACTGTCCTCCTCGTGTCGACCTGCTCTGACAGAGTCGCAGCTCAATCGCAGCTTTGTTCCACTGAGTCAGGAGGAAGAAAACTGACCTGGTGTCTGTTTAACAGAGTTGGCAGCCAGCGGACATCATGCTGGGTTTTTATCCACAGACGACGACTTCCAGGCTTCCAGTCAAAGAGCGTAAACTAAGAGTCCACACTGAGAGACACAAACGGCCTCTTTAAATGTCCATCTGCCTCCAGCTCTTTGTCTCTGCTGACAAACTGGCACTTTCTGCTTTTCTCTTTCTGTCAGATGCTCTGACGCTGCGGCTCTGTTGGTTTTTCTTTTGTTACATCAATAAAACAGCGAACATAAAGAAGGTGTCACGACTGTTAACCAGCAGAGGACCAGAATCATTAACACAAGTTCATTATGGGTGCTGATCAGGGATCAGGACCAGCAGATTTAAAGGTGAAAGAAGCAGTTAGCTTCAGCTTCTTTTTAATCCTGTATAACATCTTGTGCTTTGTTTTAAAATGTTCTTTATTCGGAAGTTAGGGTAGTGCAGTGATAAATCTCCACAAACCTTGTTATTCAGTTTGAAAGAAGTTTGAAACACAAAGACAGAAAATGGATCCAGACTTCATCTTTTGTTTTTTGCAGGGATCAAAATGAAAAATATTTTCTATTTTTATGTTTTCATCTTGAAATAAGTAAATAAAGATAAAGTTTGTAAAAACATTTTTAAATTTGAAAATGATGGAAAAGTGGCATGGTGATCAGATACAGAAGAGATGATGGAGGAGAAACAAAGGGACATAAAGACGAGCAGAAAGTGGTGAAAGACAGAAAAGTGGTGAGCATTTGATTTGTTTTCAGCGACCATTTGAATCAGAGGACGTCTGAAGGTTGAGCTTTGTCTCCGAGAGGTGCCGATAAGCTCCCGGATGCTCACGGACAGACGTTATCGACGACCTCTGACCTCTTTCTTCCTGATGTGAATCTGAGTCTCATTACTGCTCAATGAGCTGCTCATTATGTTGCTTTCATCCAATCAGGTGATGAAGACAGCAGCTACAGATTACAGCTGCAGAGAACAGAAGTTTGTTCACAGTGACTGTGTGTTAATTTGCTTCGTTAATGTCTGATCAGCTTCACATTAACATTCACTTCTGCTGCTTTCTGCAAACAAGTGATGTCACATGAGAAAGACTGAAGCTGCCCTGAGGTGGAGGTCACGACCACAGCTGGATTTAATGGACTCTACTTTACCTTAATATAGATAGATAGATAGATAGATAGATAGATAGATAGATAGATAGATAGATAGATAGATAGATAGATACTTTATTAATCTCCAAGAGAAATTCACAGTTTTTTTTTTGATAGATAGATATCTTTACCTTAATATCTTTGCTTTAATATCTTTACTTATGGAGCTGACATAAAACAAATAATTTATTTCAAGTATTTTACATAAAAGCTTAATGCAACTAAAGAGGCAGTCAGAGGTTGTTGAGCAGTGGATGAAGCTCTGTCAGGTACTCTGCTCTGATTGGTTGTATGGATTTGTTGCTGGATTCTTGTCAAATGGCCTTAGAGGCAGCAGGTGGAGCGGGTGGAGGCAGAGGTGACTGATTTGTGAAATCAAAAGTGCTTCATTATTTTATTTCAGCCATCTGTTTAAAAACACAGCAAATAAATAAATATTGTCATCGACTGTAAATGTGCTGATGTATACACGTTGTAGATGTCATGACAGAGAGCAGAGGATGAACCAAATGATAAATTAACTTAAAAGGTGATTAAATTGAATTGAATTGTGTGTGAAGATGTGAGATGTCGATGTGTCCTGACCTGGATCAGTTTCCACCTGCTGGGCCTCGTCTCTTCGTGATGCAGCGCTGCAGAACTGCAGAGCTGCAGAGCTGCGAGGCTCCTGACATCTGAGGCTCAGTGATAAAGGCCAGAAAATTATCTCCCTGTAGGCCTCAAATACATCAAAGAGGAGCTGGAATCATATTAAACCCTGCCCACAGCCTCACAAACACTCAGAAACACTCACAAACTCGCCTTTGTTTGACATTGAAATTACACAAACGGCTGAAGTCCAACACCGACTCTCCAGAAAGCTTCATCAGAGGACGAGCAGCGAGCCGAGAGGGATAACGGCTCAAAAGTGCTCTGATGTGACTCGATTCATCAACATCGAGACGCCACAAAGACTTGGACTGAGTTCCTGTAGACGATTTGTTGGCAGAGCTGATAAATGTCCCACGATGCACCATTATTTATGATCACCACACCGACTTCACAGAGCTGCGACACAGAAACACTCCCAGATTATAAAAACATGCTGGTTAAATCTGCAGAGTGATTAACAAGCTCCAACCATTAGGGCACTCTGCAGACCAGTTGACAGATACAACAAAGACAGAAAGACCAAGATGTCTGCTCTGAAGTGTGTGAACAGTCCTCATTAGAGAAAGAATAATTCACAATGTGATGCTCAAACCACCACAAACTGAAGTCCAAACAGGATTCAAGAGTCTAATTTTCTCCTGAAAACACAAATTTTATCACTGAGAGCAACTTGAGATGTAAACCTGAGGATGAAGGACTGTTTGAAATCTGTACAGCAAATGAATGTTCAACAGTATTTGAAGCTCCACCACTCCACACTTGTGATGAGTACTCGCAATGATCTCTGGTTTTTCAAATATAATCTAAAAATATTGTGTTTGATTAAAACTGACACACGCTACAGTGTGTTTTATTTTTAGTTTTTCTAAATGCTGAAACAGACGTCCACATTCGGTCACTTCAGCATCATTGTCCACTGTTGGTACTATAGGCATGTATGTGTGTTGAGTCTTCACCGCTCTCATTGATGACCTCTGATCAATAATGAGACCAATAAAATACTTCACACTCAATAAATAAAAATAATAATGATAATAAATAGTTGAAGTCATGAACAAATGTTTTTGTGTTTAGGGTGTATTTGTCTTATTTTTTTGTATTACACTTGTATTACACATGTTGTAGTCTGAGGGTTTATTTTATTCTTTGGATTAACCATGTTTGTGTTCTCAGCTTTTGGCATTTGTTGGAGTGGATTTATTCAATGTTTAGGTTTCGGTGTGCATATTCAGGTGTGTAAGTATTTGTTAAATTTGTTAAAGTATTTGTTAAATTTCTTGTTAAATATTTTCATTATGAGTGCATTTCTTCTAACATTGATGTTTTAGTTTTGTCCTCAAAGGGCCACCGTACAGCTTGATACAGCTTGCTGGGTGGAGGCAAGAAAGTTCGTCGTGACCTCAGTGATGTCACTCTGGAGTGATATCATCAGTTAAGTGAGGTGTTTCTCTGTCTGATTCAGTTATATTCGGTTAAATTGAAAAATCTAATTTATTTATTTAAATCCCAAAATCACAAACATTGTTCACCTCGGAGGGCTTTACAATCTGTACAGTTGTGACACCCTCTGTCCTTAGACCCTCGAACTCGAACTGTTGAGTCAGGAAAAACTTCAAAAAAGTACCTTTATGGGAAAAAGAAGAAACCTGAGGAAGGGCCACAGATGATTCCAGGGATTCCTCTCCCTGGGAGACAGACGTGAATAGGTACAGAGAACATCATCAGAGAACATCAGTCATATATGGAGTTAAACATGGGAATTAATAACATGGAATAAACTGTAGATATCAACTGAGTTCAATAGATGTTGACATGTACAGAGAACATCATCATCAGTCAGGTAATGGAAATTAAACATGAGTCCGTGATAAACTGAGTAAACTGCCAGGTGCATCTCTAGATGTCCATGTGTGAAGGTATCACAGGTAATGGAAATGATGAGTCCGTGAGCTCCAGGTGCATCTCTAGATGTCCTCATATGGAGCTCTGGCCACCGACCTTCTCTCCACAACACAGACACAGATCATGTCCCCACCAGGCCAGTGAACCTCAGGACAGATGGACCACAACCAGAATCAGTGAGGAACCTGCAAGACTGGAGAGAACAAAGAGGACTGGGGCCGGGGCTCCGGCAGTAACATGCACTTACAGGACATAAGAGTATTCACATTAACCACTTTAACCAGTTTAACCAATTTAACCAATTTAACTAATTTAACCAGTGTATAGACTGACTCCAGTTTGCACTATTACCATATCTGTTTGTACTGTCTTGGACATGTCAATGTGAAGGAACGGCTCTGTACCATTCCTGGACATTGAACTGCTGGCTGTGGGAATGCGCCTGTATTATTTACCGAAGGGAGTTCATGTCTACCATTGTTATCGCTGTTTACATTCCCCCGTCAGCTGATGCAGCAGTGGCCTGTGAAGTCATCAGCTCCACCACTGCTAAACTACAAACTGACCACCCGGATGCATTCATGGTTATTACAGGCGTGATTTCAATCATGGCTCACTGGACAAAACTTTAAATAACTTTCATCAATATGTTGAATGCCCCACCAGAGACAATAAAACGCTGGATCTCCTGTATGCTAATGCCATGGATGCATATGACACCACAGCCCTCCCCCCCCTCATGGCAGGTCAGACCACAACAACTTAGTCATGATGACTCCCAGGTATGTCCCTCTTGTGAGAAACGGCAGCCCGTGCACACCAGGACGGTGAGGAGGTGGACACAGGAGGCCGCTGAGGCACTGAAGGACTGCTTCGAGTCAACAGACTGGGATGTACTCTGTGAGCCACATGGGGAGGATATTGACAACATGACTGACTGCATCACAGGAGTACAGCAGATTCTGTGAGGACACCACCGTACCAGCCCGGACTGTGCACTGCTTCTCCAACAACAAGCCCTGGATTACCAGGGACCTGAAGGCACTTCTGAACAAGAAGAAGAGGCTTTCAGGGCTGGAGACAGAGAGGAGCAGAGGAGAGTGCAGCACGAACTCAGAGACATGTTGAGGACATGCAAGGACAGCTACAGGAGGAAGCTTGGAGGCTAAACTCCAACAGAACAATGTGAGGGAGACTGTGTGGACAGGAATGAAGCACATCACTGGGATGAAGGGGAAAGACAGGCAGACGTCAGGGAGCCTGGATAGAGCAAACCAGTTTAACCAGTTTTTTAACAGGTTTAGCTCACCCCCTGCCAGCCCCCCTACGACACCTCCTCCAGGCCCCCACACACCCACATTGTCCCAAATGGCCTGACCCACCCCCAGCAGCATTCTCCTGTACAGCACCTCTCCATCTGCCCCCCCTCCCTCTCCCCCACCTCCAACAACCGCATCAACCCCTGGCCAACGGTGGACTACAGGCCAGGTAAAGAGGCAGCTGGAAAGACTACACCAGCGAAAGGCTGCAGGCCCTGATGGCATCACACCCAGGATCCTGAAGACCTGTGCCAGCCAGCTGTCTCCTGTACTGGGACATCTGTACAACCTGAGTCTGAGTCAGGAGAAAGAAAGTCCCTATGCTGTGGAAGACGTCCTGCTTGGTTCCAGTCCCCAAGAAGTCGAGGCCATCAGACCCGGCAGACTACAGACCAGTTGCCCTCACATCTCATGTGATGAAGGTCCTGGAGAGACTGGTCTTAGCCCAGCTGAGGCCACAGGTGAGGAAGTTTCTGGATCCTTTGCAATTTGCCTATCAGCCCCATTTAGGAGTCGATGATGCTGTCATCTACCTGCTGCAACGAGCCCATATGCATTTGGATGGTGGAGGAGGCACTGTGAGGATCACATTCTTTGATTTCTCCAGTGCTTTCAACGCCATTCAGCCGCTGCTACTGGGTGAGAAGCTGCAGGTGATGGGTGTTGACGACACAATGATCTCCTGGATTACTGACTACTTGACAGGCAGGCCACAGTTTGTCCGTCTGGGCAGTGTGCTGTCTGATGTGGTGGTCAGTGATACAGGAGCTCCGCAGGGAACTGTGCTTTCTCCCTTCCTCTTCACCTTATACACCACTGAACTTTCAGTACAACTCTGAGTCATGTCATCTGGGCTGTGGCTGGACAATAAACTGGACTGGACAACGCACACCAGCCACCTGTATGGGAAGACACAAAGCAGGATTGTACTTCCTAAGGAGACTGCGGTCCTTCAACATCTGCAGCAAACTTCTGCAGATGTTTTACCAGTCTGTGGTTGCCAGTGTCCTCTTTTACACTGTGGTATGCTGGGGGTAAAGGCAGCATATCCAAGAAGGACACATCCAGACTGGATAAACTGATCAGGCGGGCCGGCTCTGTGGTCGGCACGAAGCTGGACTCTCTCTGGTGACGGTGGCAGAGTCGAGGACTCTGGACAAACTGCTGGATATTATGGACAATGCCAGCCACCCTCTGCACACCGTCATCAGCAACCAGAGGAGCCTGTTCAGTGAAAGACTGCTCCTTCCCAAGTGCAGGACCAACAGGCTCAAGAACTCCTTTGTCCATCATGCCATCACACTCTACAACTCCTCACAAGGGGGAGGAGGACATAGAGTAGGGGTGGCAGCCATTGTACACTTACCTGTACAACACATACAAACACTTTGGACACTTTTTCCTCTGGTGCAATAATAACCTCATCATATGGTGCAATAACTTTAATTTATAATTTATAATCCGTAACTTATTCCATACAAGCCATAACTTATTTCTACAAGCCATACTCAGCTCAGCTCTATATATTTACTTATATTATTTTATTCTCATTTCTTATTATTTGTATTCTTTTAAGTACTTACTGTTTATTTTTCACCTGCATGTGCTTCTTCTGTATATATATGCTGCTGGAAACTTAAATTTCCCTGAGGGAGCCATCTCAAAGGGATCAATAAGTCTAAGTCAAGTCTAAGTCTAAGTCTAAGTCTACAGAAGTTTTCTGATGACTCAGCTGTTGTCGGGTGTATAAGAGAGGGAGAGGAGGGTGAGTACAGGACACTGGTAGACAACTTTGTAGAGTGGTCCGAACAGAATCACCTGAGGCTGAATGTCAACAAGACCAGAGAGATGGTGATCGACTTCAGGAGGAAGAAGATGCCTTCACAGCCACTACGGATCAGGGGGGAGGTGGTGGAAGAGGTGGAGGACTACAAATACCTACCTGGGAGTGGTGATCGACAACAGACTGGACTGGAAATCTAACTCAGGAGGCTGTGTACAAGAAGGGGATGAGCAGACTCTATTTCCTGAGGAAGCTGAGATCCTTCAACGTGGGCAGCAGGATGTTGGAGATTTTTTACCAGTCTGTTGTTGCCAGCGCCATTTTCTTTGCTGCCGTGTGTTGGGGCAGCAGCATCAGAGCCAGCGAACACTAACAGACCTTGATAAAATCATCAAGAAGGCTGGCTCTGTGCTTGGTCTCAGGCTGGAGTCTTTTGAGACCGTGGTGGAGAGGAGAATGCTGAATAGACTATTATCCATCAATGGACAATGATCCAGCACCCTCTCCATCACACAGTAGACAGACAGCGGAGTACCTTCTCTCACAGGCTGCTCCAGCTCCGCTGTCGAAAGGACAGATACAGGAAATCTTTCCTGCCACATGCCATCTCACTGTACAATAAAAGCTAATACTCTGGTCATAACATACAGTCTATATGCACTTTATAGGTTTTTTTTTTAATACACACTGTTCACTGTAGCATATCTGTTCACTGCACCTTATATTTATTTTGCACTACAAACAGTACTGCTATTTATACATGTTCTATACATTTTGTTATTGCATTTTATATTGTGTGGAGATGTCTAGGTTTTTCTTCCTTCTTTTTTCTTTTTATCTCTTTGTATTGTTATAATGCTGCTGCTACACACGGTAATTTCCCAGCTTGGGATTAATAAAGTCTATCTATCTATCTATCTATCTATCTATCTATCTATCTATCTATCTATCTATCTATCTCATCTATCTATCTATCTGATTTTGACATGTCTTTGTTTTATTGCTATGTCTTAATTTAGTTGTAATCATTATTATGCTTATTTTGTTGTATTTTTTTTTATTTTTAAGGTTTGAGAGAAACTTTCAGTCCTCAGCATGTCCTGCACATGCAGCAGAATTGACAAAAATGCACAGTTTGACTTTGGCTTTGAAATAAGAGTAGAGGAAGCAGAGAAAGAGGAAGCAGAGGAAGAGTGGCAGAGGAAGAGGAAGCAGAGACAGAGGAAGAGGGAGAGGTGCCCGATGCATCATGGGAGCCCCCCGGCAGTCTAAGCCTATAGCAGCATAACTAAGGGCGAGCCTGTGCCCATCCCTAACTATAAGCTTTATCAAAAAGGAAGGTTTTAAGTCTATTCTTAAACACTGACACTGTGTCTGCCTCTCGGACCCAGACTGTGAGCTGGTTTCAGAGAACAGGGGCCTGATAGCTGGTTAGTGAGTGACATTTAGAGAAGAACAACCCTTTAAATCGATTTGATTTGATTTGATTCGATTTAATCAATTTTTCATTAAGTGTTATCAGATGATTTGAGAGGTTGGACACTTACAAGATGATGTTACCAAGGTAAGAAGGTCAGGTTAGGTCTATTATGTCTGTACATTATTTGTTTTTGTTGTTTTTAATCTAATGTATGCATTAATTAATAAGACATTTCATTGAGCTTTTAAGGGAATCATTAATGTAATATATCAAGGCTCATCTCTGCTGTGTGACATCTGTGGGCGGAGTATCAACCATCACAGTGACGTCACACAGACTGAACGTGACTGACAGGAATCATGTTGACAGTTTTCTTTTCAAGAAAATTGTTTAAGCTTCATCAATCAGCTGTTTGTCATTCAATGAGAGGCTCAGTGTTATGTTTCATTCAGTGTCCTGTTGTGTTTTCTGGTGTCTTGTGTTCCTTGTGTTTTTTCATGTCAGGTTATGTCAGGTTTTCATGTCTTGTCATGTTTCATTATGTTAAGTTCCATGTCTGTCATGTTTCATTATGTTAAGTTCCATGTCTGTCGTGTTTCTGGTTCCTTGTTCTGGCGTGTGTTTTATTTTGAAATCAACTCTCCCTCATGTTTCAGGTCCCCTTACTTCCTGCCATTGTGTTTCCCGCCTGTCTGATTGTCTGCCCCGCCCTGATTGTGTTCACCTGTTTCATATTACCCCATGTGCTTATATAATCCTTGTCTTCCCTTGTCTTGTGGCCAGATCGTCGTGTCCTGTTCTAGCGTTTCATGGTCCATGGTCATGTCATGTCAAGTGATTCATGTTCCATGTTCGTGTCATGTCCTAGTGTTTTAATGTCCGGAGAGTTAGCCAGCCATTTGTGAAGTTTTTCTAGTTTAGGTTCAGGGTTTTTGATTAGTCTTGTTTTCCTACCAAGGATTTAGTTTTGTTTGTACTTTGTTGTTTTTGAAAGGACTTTTTGTTAATTATTAAATCCTTAAAATCATTCTGCCGAGAGTCGTGTCCTGCATGTGGGTCCTCCTGCTCTGCCAGGTTATAAAAACCTAACACTCAGTAACTCAGGATGAACGCTGAGCGAACCAGACGAATATTATAAATCAGATGATTGTTGGTGAGTCGTGTTGTTGACTCCACTTACTACTGCAGTATGTAATAAACAGATTTTATTTGTGATTTCATTACAACAAATCGAAAGGATGCAGAAATCATTCATTATGATACAGATTTGTAAAAAGTCTGAATTCTTTGTCAGGACAAACAACTTTTTAAATGTTTGTTTTTGAATGAAGTTTGGATCACTGAGAGCTACACTAAAATGTAGCAACGTTCAAATAATAAATCGTCTAAATTCAGTATAAATATGAACTAATATCACAGAGATAACTAATTCTGGAGGAGGATCAAATCTGTCCTGAGTCCTTCACACAGAAATCATCTAATATAAGATAATAATTATAATAATAATCTACAGTTTACAGTCAATAGAGAAGAAAGAACTCATGTTTTAATTTACCATCTGCTCACATGTTGGAAACAAAGAACAAAAACATTAGAAATAACACAACACATTAAATACACATAAAAATGAATAAAAAATACTTCATACATGTAAACTGTTACAAACATCACTTTTACAGGGTAACGTCTGCTCAGATAATTAATAATAACACAAAGGGCATCTTTTAACAGGGCCCAACAAATTCAGGCATAGCTTAATTTTCTGAAATTAAACTTAAATATCTTTTTCATTTGACTAAATTTTAGATGTTTTAGTTTGTAGCATGTGGAGATATTTGGATATGTGATTTTGTTTTACATATTTTACATGTCATACCATGTCATATTCTCATATGACATGGTGGTAAAGAACAAGTGTGAACGTCCACACACATCTGAGCTTCTCCATCTGCTCACTGATTTTGTATAGTGGCAGACGATGAGTGAAGCTGAATGAGAGCAGCGAGCTGTGGGTGGATGTGAGGGTGGTGACAAAGGAGGAGCTCAGACTGTCACATCAGGTTCAAACCTTTGAAGAAATTTTATGAAACTGGAGAATCATATGTCAGTGAACAAGTGTTAGATCAGTGTTATCCTGTAACACGGAACTACATTAAACTGTAAAGTTAAATAAACAGTAAATTATCACATTACATATATATATATATATATATATATATATATATATATATATATATATATATATATATACACACACATTAACATAAACACTAACATAAACACTAACAGATATACACAGTAAAGTTTAACTGAAATACACAGTGAAATTTAACAGAAATACACAGTAAAGTTTAACACAAATAAATAGTAAAGTTTAACACAAATAAATAGTAAAGTTTAACAGAAATACACAGTAAAGTTTAACAGAAATACACCGTAAAGTTTAACAGAAATAAACAGTAAAATTTAACAGAAATACACAGTTTTCTTTTTAAACCTTTGTTTTAGATTTTTTGTATGACAAATCAGTAACAACAGTGAAGAGAACATCGAACTCAAAGAATTTGTCACAGTAAAAAAAAAAAAAAAGTTATAGGCATTGTAAATGAAAATCAAGGATAAAAGGCCACAAGTTAAACCAGAGCCGAAAACAATGGTCTATCTTAATAGAACAAAGCAACACAAAAAACAAAAAAAAAAACAAAATAGTAAAGCATATACACATCAGACCGGTTAAGTTAGAGATCTGCAGGGACCAAACACCCCCATCACTTAAGGAATAGAAAAGAGAGGAAGAAAAATAAAGTTCCAGCCTATGTTACATCAGTCAACTCACTATGAGAGAGTTTAATCTTTTTAAAAAATTGAAAGAAGGGTCCCCAAATTTCATAAAACTTAGAGGACAAACTGCTACAAGAAAATTGGATCTTTTCCAGTTTGAGAGGGAGGTGTCTCGAATTTCCAATTTATTAGAATTAAGCGTCTGGCCAAACGAGTAGTAAAAGTTATCATGTCTTTTCTGGATTTATGAAGATATGGAAGTGATGGAGTAATACCAAATAAGGCACTTAGACCATTAATTTCGATTCTTTCCCCAGTAACCTCAGACAGGGTGTTAAAGATATCTGTCCAAAATTTACATAGCTGAGGGCAGAGCCAAAATGAGTGAATGAGGTTAGCTGGCGCCTGCTTGACATCTGTCACAGATCCGGGGAAATATTTTCATACATTTTTGCCAGACGGGCCTTAGTGAAGTAGGTCCGGTGTATAATCTTACACTGAATAAGAGCATGTTTTACACAGATCGAGGATTTGTGGACCCTCTTTAAAATCTCTGACCAAAGCTCATCTGTGATCTCAACACCTAGATCCTCTGCCCAAAGATCCTTTAAGGGGTTTACTGGTTCCCAGCAGAGGGAGTGAATTGGTTTATATAACATCGATATGGAACCTTTCAAGGTCAGCAAAGGCTGAAATATATGATTAGAAGAAGTGATTTTTAGGAAGTGAAAACACCAGTGGAGCATTAACCAAAAATTGGAGCCAAAATTGGAGCCAAATCCTGCATAGGGCCCTAACCAACACATTTTTTGTAAAGGGAGATATGAATGAGAAAATAGGAGCATGTGCCAGAGCTTTAAGAGAAATTGGGCTTACAGAGGTTAGCTTCTAGGATCAGCCATAAAGGAGGGAAATCTAAGGTGTCATAGTCAAGCCAATATTTTAAGATCCTAATATTAGCAGCCCAGTAATAGAACCTAAAGTTCGGCAGTGCCATCCCCCCTAAAGATTTAGGTCTTTCTAGACATAGCTTACGGAGCCTGGGAACCTTCTTGTTCCAAATAAAATCTAAGATCACGCTGTCCAGTTTCCGAAAAAAACTGAGGGAGAAAGATCGGCAAACAATGAAAAAGGTAGGAAAAACGCGGAAGAATATTCATTTTCACTGCATTAATTCATGCAGCGAGAGATAAATTGAGAATAGACCATCTTTCACAGTCCTCTCGGGTACGGGTGAGGAGTGAAAGGAAATTGTCCTTAAATAAATCTGTGTAACTGTGGGTAACCTGAACACCTAAATATGTAAAGTTATGCCTAGCAACTTTGAAAGGGAAAATATGTAGAGGGTAATTTATTGCAGCGGTATTAACATTAAAAATTACACTTTTGTTCACCTTCAGTTTATAACCTGATAGTAGGCCGAAGGACTTGAGGGTATCAAGAGCAGCTGGAATCGAGACTGGCAAATTGGAGATATATAAGAGTAAATCATCTGCATAAAGTGAGACCTTCAGTTCAACGTGATACCTATATATACCAGTGATGAAAGGGTTAGATCGTAGTGCCATTGAAAGGGGCTCAATTGCAATTGCGAATAATAAAGGGCTTAGGGGACAACCTTGTCTAGTGGAACGATGAAGATGAAAGTAATCAGAATGGACATTGTTGGTGTTAACTGAGGCCTGAGGCGATGAGTAGAGCTTAACCCAGGAAATAAAATTATGTTTAAAGCCAAACCTTCCCAAAGTATAGGGTAGCCCATTCCACTCTATCAAAAGCTTTCTCTGCATCCAGAGAAATCAAAGCTTCATGGGTGACAGAGGTAGAGGGATTGTAGATTGTGTCAAATACGTGTCTAAGGTTAGAGAAGGAATGTCTATTTCGAATGAAGCAGGTCTGGTCTGGTGAAATGATAAAAGGTAAGACAGATTCTAAATGTAGGGCTAATATTTTAGACAGTATTTTTAAGTCCACATTAAGCAAGCTTATTGGATGATATGAAGTACAGGCAAGGGGGTCTTTACCTTTTTTCAAGAGGACAGAAATAGAGGCTTGTGTGAGTGTCTGGGGAAGTAGTCTGGTGACAAAAGAATCATTATACATATCTAACAAAAGGGGAGCTAATTTATGTTGAAATTTCTTATAGAATTCAGATGGATACCCATCCGGTCCTACGCTCTTCCCGCCTTGTAGTAATGCAACTGCGGAATTCAGCTCCTCAATAGTGATTGGTTCTTCCAATTTCCTTGCCACATCATGATCAATTAGGGGGATATCAAGCCCATCAAAAAAGTTAGTAAAATCAGGAGCGGTACTGTCATGATCTGATGAGTATAGAGCAGCATAAAAGTCCCTAAATACTTTGTTAATTTCCAAAGGGTCCGTAATTAAAGTTGACCCATTTCAAATTTGGGATATTTGATGAGAGAATGAGGTTTGCCGTAACTTGTGTGCCAGAAGCTTGCCGGCTCTGTCACCATATTCAAAAGTTTGGGACCTGGTTTGAAGCAGAAGCTCAATTGAACGATGTGTCATGAGAATATCGAATTCTGTCTGACGCAATAGTCGCTCCTTATACACCAGGGGACACTGAGAAGTAGCATAGATGCTGTCAAGCTGAGAAATTTGTTTCGTCAGTGTTCTGAGTTTTTCTGTCCTTAGTTTGTTCTCAAAACCTGTGTATGAAATGATCTCTCCCCGAATATAAGCTTTTAGTGTTTCCCATAAGAGAGAAGCTGATACCTCGGGATCTTTATTTAGAGTTACAAAATTATCAATTTGTTGAGAAACAAAGCTAGCAAAATTCTCATTTGTGAGCAAATGTGTATTCAGGCGCCATTGGGGTCGAGCGGTGTTTATATTTTTAAAATTGATAATAAGATAAGATAAGATAAGATCTTTTATTGATCCCACAGTGGGGAAATTCCACTGTCACAGCAGCTCAAAAAACAAGTAAAAGAGACATTAAATAGTAGAAGAAAAAACACACAAGACATAAAAAACAGTATTTACAATAAATAGTAAAAATAGTAATAATAATAACAGAAAAAAAAGAAAGAAACAGAAACAAAAACAGTATTTATATACACAGCCTCACCCAGTTAGATGTGCTGTGGTGAGGTGTTATTGCACAGGTGAATATGGATATGTAGCAGATATGACTGAACAGTATAGAGTAAATGAGTGGAATGAAAAAAGACCATAAAGTGCATGGCTAGGACATCAGTAAACATCAGTAAACATCAGTGCAATGATGAAACATCAGTAAACATCAGTCCTACTGTGGTATGGAAGTGTTTGTTACAATGACAAAGGTTTATAGTGCAGCATTAAACAGTCTGATGGTGTTTGGGATGAAGGACCTGCGGAAGCGCTCCTTCCTACACCTTGGGTGTCTGAGTCTGTTACTGAAGGAGCTGCTTAAGGCCCCCACAGTCTGATGCAGAGGGTGGGAGATGTTGTCCATGATGGTGGACAGTTTGGCCAGAGCCCTCCTCTCCCCATCACCTCGATGGAGTCCAGGGGGCAGCCACAGACTGAGCTGGCTCTTTTAATCAGTCTGTTGAGCCTCTTCTTGTCCCGCTCAGAACAGCCCCCCTCCCCAGCAGACCACTGCATAGGAGACCACAGACGCCACCACAGTCTCATAAAAGGTCCTCAGCAGTGGCCTGCACACACCAAAAGATCCCAGCCTCCTCAGCAGGCTGTACAGACGACTCTGACCCCTCTTGTAGAGCGAGTCAGTGTTGTCAGTCCAGTCCAGTTTGTTATTTAAGATGAACACCCAGGTACTTGTACGTCCTCACTCTCTCGATGTCAAGTCCCTGGATGTTCAGCTGGTGCAATGTCAGCTGAGGGTTTCCTGCTGAAGTCGATCACCATCTCCTTTGTCTTGCTGGCATTGACTTGAAGGTGATTCAGCTCACACCAGTCGACAAAGTCCATGATGACCTTCCTGTACTCACAGTCGTTCCCCTCTGACACACATCCCACAATGGCAGTGTCATCGGAGAACTTCTGGAGGTGGCAACTGTCCGTGGAGTATGTGAAGTCCGATGTGTACAGGGTGAAGAGGAAAGGTGAGAGGACTGTTCCCTGGGGGGCACCTGTGCTGCAGACCACCACATCGGACACACAGTCCTGCAGCCTCACAAACTGGGGTCTGTCAGTGAGGTAGTTGGTGACCCATGCAGCCAGCTGGTCACTGGCCCCCGCTCTCTCCAGCTTCACCCTGAGCAGTGAGGGGTGGATTGTGTTGTTGAAAGCACTGGAGAAATCAAAAAAGGTAATCCTCACAGTGTTTCCAGCGTCCTCCAGGTGAGACAGGGATCTCTGCAGCAGGTAGATGACGGCATCATCCACCCCAATGCTGGGTTGGTATGCAAACTGCAGGGGATCCATGTTTGGGCTCACCAGGGGGCGGAGGTGCCTGAGGACGATCCTCTCCAGTGCCTTCATCAGGTGAGACGTTAAGGCCACGGGTCTGAAGTGGTTGAGCTCCTTGGGGCGCGGTGAACAGGAACTCTTTCCAGACTCAGGCTCAGGTTGAAGATGTGGCAGACCACCTGACAGAGCTGGTCTGCACAGTCCCGGAGGAGTCTGGAGCTGATGCCGTCAGGACCCGTGGCTTTCCTGGCTTTGATCTTCTTCAGCTGCGTTCTCACCTGATCCACTGTAGGTGTGAAGAGATTAGGAGAGGGAGGAGGTGGAGGAGAGGAGCACTCTGTAGAGATGGTGGTGAAGGCGGGGGGATGGTGAGAGCCCCAGAGATGGTGGAGGTGTTGTTGGTGGTGGTGAGGGGGCGTGCAGGGAGAGGGAGCTGGAGGTGGGCTGGTCTGTGCTCAGGCTGAGGGGGGAGGAGGTGGGTCCAGTATCAAATCTGTTGAAGAACAGATTTAGCTTGTTGGCCCAGTCTCTGTCTCCAGGCTCAGGGTTCCTCCTCTCGTTTTTACCCTGTCCTGAGATAGCTTGGAGTCCTCTCCCAAACCTCCCTCGCGTTGTTTTGCTGCAGGTGGTCCTCCATTTTCCTCCTGGCCTTGCACTCTTTGATCTTCCGTTTCAGATCCCTCTGCACCCTCCTCAGTTCATCTCTGTCTCCCTGACTGGAAAGCCGTCCTTTTCTCCTGCAGCAAGGCTCTCAGATCAGGAGTCACCCAGGGCTTGTTGTTTGAGAAACACTGTACCCTCTTGGTGGGCACGGTGGTTTCTACACAGAAGTTTATGTAATCTGTGATGCAGTCCGTTAAACTGTCGATGTCCTGTTCATGTGGCCCACAGAGCACCTCCCAGTCCGTGGTGTCAAAACAGTCCCTCAGTGCATCACTGGCCTCCTCAGACCACTGCTTCACACGCCTTTTGTTGGGGGGCTGTCTCTTCACCATAGGTGTGTAAACAGGGCGCAGATGGACCAGGTTGTGATCTGAGCGGCCCAGCGGGGGGAGGGGTGATGAGCTGTAGGCGCCTGCTGTGTTTGCATACAGCAGGTCCAGAGTTTTATTGTCCCTGGTGCAGCAGTTCACGTACTGGTGGAAGTTGGGGAGAGTGGCAGACAGGGAAGCGTGGTTGAAAATCCCCGGTGATGAGGAGAAAGGCTTGAGGATGCGCTGTCTGAAGCTGTGCCACAACACTGTGAAGAAGCTCGCAGGCTGCATCTACGTTGCGTTGGCCGAGGGAGGGATGTATGTCGTTATTGCGATGACATGTGAAAACTCCCTCGGCAGGTAGTAGGGCCGGATGCTCACGGCCAGCAGCTCAATGTCCCTGGTACATCGTTGCTCCTTCACATGGATGTGTCCAGGGTTACACCACCAATTGTCGTTCACAAACAGCGCAATTCCCCCTCCCCGCCCTTCTTCTTACCACTCTCCCTTATATTCCTGTCCGCTCTGACGAGATGAAATCCGTCCAGCTGCACCAGTGAGTCCGGGGTGAGGTGGTTCAGCCAGGGTCTCTGTGAAGTGCATCAGGCTGCACTCCCGGTACTCCCGCTGCAGCCTCGTCAGCGCCGCTAGCTCTTCCATCTTGTTCGGCAGAGACCTCACGTTTCCCGTGATAACAGAGGGAAGGCAGGATTTGTACCAAATTGTCGTCTCCATTCGCACGGCGCTTAACTCCAGCGCTGCTCCCCCTTCTCCTCCTCCGAAGTTCAGCGGGGATCTCCAGGTCTCTCCCCGGGGTTAGCCTAGCCTGGCTAAGCGCCAGCAGCTGCTCCCGAGTGTAAACAACCGGAGCGGGGCTGAATGTGTTGGCTGACACGGAGTTTAAAAGTCCGCAAAAAAGTAAAAAGGCACAACACCAGTCTCACCAGCTTCACATCTAAGTGTGGACGTGAGCCAGGAGCGACTAGTGTAGGCCGAAAAGCAGTAGAGAGAAAGGTTAAAAGTATAAAAAAGTCAACATAAACAAAGAAAGAAGTCAGAGCTACTGTAACTGGCTGCCACTCACTTGGCGCCATCTTGAAGTCTCAAAGCTCAAAGAAACAGGGGCATGGTCAGATAAAACGATGGTGTCATATGTACAGTCAGTCACAGACGGGAGCAATCTGTCATCAACTAAAAAATAATCAATACGATTAAGTGTGTGATGAACACTGGGAAAAAGGAATATTCTCTTTTTAAAGGATTAAAGGAACGCCAGACATCGGAAACGGTAAAGTCCTGCATAAACAGTTTTATTACCCTGGCAGACTTAGAGGGACGAGAGATGGTAGAGGATGATTGGTCCAGGTGTGGGTCAAGCCAACAGTTAAAGTCACCTCCTAATAGTAGGTAATGGGAAGACAAATCAGGTAATGTTGAGAAGAGGCATCTAAAAAAGGCATCATCATCCCAATTAGGGGCATGAATGTTGGCCAAAACCAGGTGAATATTGTAGATGTGACCAGTGACTCTAATAAATCTACCGTTGGGATCTGAGATGGTCTTTGAGTGCACAAATGGAAGAATAAGGGTATAAAATACTTGTCCTACCCATCTACACTTAAATTTTACATGATCTGGCGCTTTAAGGTGGGTTTCTTGTAAATAAATTATTTGTGCCCCTAAGAGGTGGAGGTGGTGAAGTACCTTACTTCGTTTAATAGGATTATTAAGGCCTTTACAATTGAAACTAATAAATTTAATATCCCCCTTGACAATGAAGATGTTGGATTAAGATGAATCATAAGAGAGAAAAAAATATATTTTGATGGAGGTGGCGGCCTGCAACAATATTCAAAACAGATCTTAGACTGATGTGGAAAAAGCAACTGCATACAAAAAGCAAACAAAAAATAGAAAAACAGTAACCTCCCCCCTCACAGGTGCCTTATGGTAGCCATGAACCTAACAAAATACACAGTAAAGTTTAACTGAAATACACAGTGAAATTTAACAGAAATACACAGTGAAGTTTAACTGAAATACACAGTAAAGTTTAAATGAAATACACAGTGAAATTTAAATGAAATAAACTAAAATTGAACTACATTAAAGTTCAGGAGTAGTGAAGGAAAGCAGGACATTATCTGGATTACAGTCTGATGTGAGTCTGTAAGTTATTCTTCTTCATCATCATTGTGAATTTCTCTTGGAGATTAATAAAGTATCTATCTATCTATCAATTCATATTGAACTCACAGATCCATGATTATTAGTGTGAGTTTCTTTTTATTTCAGCGTAATTACGTAATGTATTCTTGCATAAAGGCAGATCAGGTCCTGAGGCTCTGCTGAGGGAAATCAAAGCAGAGGAGATGCTGTATGAACGCTCCCCACCCCCCTCAGGACTCCATGATTAGAGGAAGAGAAGCTGGATTTTCTTACATTTGCTCCCATGAAACGAGTATTATCACACTCCTCCTCACAGATCATTAACTTCAGAGGTGAGGAAGTCTCTGTGGGACACTGAGAGCAGCAAAATCACATGTGAGGAAGCAGCTTTCACCTTGTTTCACTCTATTTACTAATGTGCAGCGGAGATGAAGTCCGTGGATGGATCCTGATCCTGGATCTGTACCTGGATCCTGAATATTCATTCATTCAAACATCAAACATGAAGAGTATTAACTGAGCAAGGGGGCAAATTCAATCTGTTTATTCAAACTGTGTTGAATGGACAGGAACCACTCAGAAACTTCTCTTCTGGTTTGTGTGGTTTGTGTTGGTGATTAAAGAAAGGAGCTAAGCCCAAATCTAATGAGCCATCATGACTCCATATTGTTCACCATGAAACTAAACAAACCACAGATGCAATGGCCTTTGAAGTAATACATGCTAACTAGTGTGAGCTGGATATTGCACATGCCACTGTTAGCAGCTAACTCTGTTCGATCCAGTCGTCACGCTGCAGCTCTTGTTTTTGTTTGTGTAAAGATTCAAACAAACAGACTCTTTGTAAGCGTCTCTGACTGCAGATCCATGAGTGCCTCCATCATGAGGACCAACACTGACACACCTGCCATCACTAGTTACGACTACCATGAAATGTTGGAAAGAGATTTGGAGAAAGTGTCTTTGAACAATACCTGAACTCAAACTACTCCTGATAGTGGACCAGCAGCTCGACTCTCTGCCATCAGTGTGTGTGAATGAGAGGCTGAAGTGCTCTGGATAAGAGCTCTTTATAAATCATAGGCTTTCTGCTCAGAGGTCAGCTCACACGTCCTGATTACTTTACAGAGGTACTGAACCTTCCTTTGTGTTTTTACTCCTGTCTCTCTATGTCGTATCCTGTTGGGGCTCGTTCTGCCTCCTCTCCCATCACTGAGCTGCTTTTTAATGCTCTTCTGGTCCAAACTGACAACGTCCACCATGTTGGTTTTGCTGTTAAGCCTCTGCAGCTATCTCCACAGAAAAAGGCTGTGTTGGCTTCTTCTATCTCTTCTGCTCTGGTGCATCAACGAGAGGCTGTCCTCATGTTTCAAATGTTTTGCAGTATGTGTGGCAGTTGCTTCTTTTGAATTTTCACCAAAGCTGAAGCTGATTTGTGTATTTTCTTCATTTCACATGTGAAATGTTGCTGTGACCTTTAAACTGAATTTATACTGTGTTCAGAGTTTAGTTGTATCTATAGCGTCTAGTTTCAGGGCCACATCATAAGTCACGTTGTCTCTTCCCTCTTCAGAAATGTAAAGACGCATCGGAGCGTTGGCAGAAGGAGACGAGCTGTAATTGGCTGCTTGTGTTTGTCAATGAGTTTGTTGAGTGAAGACGACATGAAGGAAGTCAAAGACTCTCGCTGGTCATCTGCTCTGTAGGAAATGATGAATCTCCTGTTCAGAGAAATAAAACTTTACCTGATGTAATTCCTCTTCTGTGAATCTGTGTGTGCAGCTCAAGTTTAATGACAGACTATGAACACAGACACTGAAGACGAAGAATGACCCTGATCAGACCTGCAGCTCCCGTAAACCCTCATGTCCATCTGAACTCTGCTGACTGTCACACAGTACTTTTCATTAGAAAACATTTATCTTCTGTCTTTGTTTTCCTGTCCTGAATGTGAACACGTTCTTCACATTCAGGTCAATGTGTTCAGCTTTGAAAGAGGCGTAAAGGCCGAGCTGAGACGTCATCTGATTCATGTGGCCTAAAAACACGGTTTTTATCGGCCACAGATTCTCCACAGTGTCACAGCAGCACTGGCTGTTAATAAAATCTGTTTAATTGGGTGTTTGATGATCCGTAGTGCATACCTCCTCTCCCCACACTGATCACTGAGTTGGTTTGAAGTTTTCAGCCTCGAACCTGCAGCTGAGCGGGAAAACAGGCCTTTGATCAAATATTCATTCACATATAAACATAGGGGCATGCACGTCCTCATAGTGTGCAAATACAGAAAACATCAGGCTTCATTAAAACTGGACTTTCTTTTATTAATTCAATTGGCTCTTTCTGCCTGTGTTTTCCATCCTCTCACATCTGAAACTTTCCGTCTGTCTCTTTTTACATAAGGTCAAAGTCTTTTCAAATGAGATTAATTAAAAGCATGAGTGCCAATGTTAGCCAATGTATCAAAAAAACTGAATATTTTCATATCAGAAATGGGCAAACGTGTATGAAATTATGTTGATTTAAAAAACTGAAAAGCGGCGTTGATAAGAGTGATTTATATTCAGTTTTGAAAATACTTTTGAAATGAATCCCACATGATTTAGTCAGTCAGATAAGATAAGTTTTTCATTCAATGTTCAGTCGCTCTTCAGTGATTCGTCAGGCAGAATAAACTTAATCAATTTACAGCAGGAGTTTGGTACAGAGAGCAGCATGAATGAGGTTCATTGTTCAGCTCTGTGACGGATGTTAAACACACTAAATAAGAACATTCTCATTCTGTTTTCAAAGAAGCTGCAGAGGAAATTCAGCACAGTGTTTTTCTGCAGCAGCTTCTTAAAATCTTAAACTGTCATCTGATCTCAGAACAGTTACGGATCACTTGAGGGTCCACGGGGTTCCTCGTAACTGAAAACTGATCCAGGACCTGTGTTAGGCTGGGTTAAAAAGATATCTTGTCTAATGGAGGTGGAAAGGGTCAAATTGACCACTGGTTCCTTTTAGGTCAGGTGTATTATCATTGAGCATTTACTCGATCGGGTCTGTCGAGTCTCGCGTCTCATGGATCTGGTCTATCTGAAACTTCTGTAGGTGCCCATCAGATCAACACTTATTTTGTCTTTATGATCAGGCCTACTCTGCTCTGTTTAGGGACCAAAAGGGGTCTAACTTTCGTAGGACCAGATATCACTATCCTGAGGTACCTTTTTGATCAGGTCCAGTATCCTCTGGTCCATTTTAGACCAGGCTCTGACTGAGAAACCAGGTAAACATTTACCTGTAGTTCATTCAGTTTACTACTTAATGAGCGTACAAGTCCGAAGACAATCAGTGGATCTTTCTGTTTTTGTTTTTTTGTCTCCAGTTTATTTCCATGGACTTTCTCTGACAGCATGTTCCTGTATTGACGTCGCCAGTTCTGCTGTATTTCAGACTGAGGATAAAGCTTGTTTTGTTCCTTGATGCTGAACATTTTCCATCCAAAACGTGGGTGAGGACAGGTGCAAACATTCAGGCAGTTTGCAGACATCCATAATCTCCATTTCTAAAAAAAACATCCCAGGTCAAAGTCTTTCAGGTGCACACGGAAGAATAAACATGAAGTCCCTCTCACGATATCTCAAAAAGAAAAAAAACGACATAAAACAACAGCTTGTTTGCTCCTGCAGGTCACCACCTCACACAAACCTGCAGCTGAACATGGACTAAACATCACATCAGACAGTCGAACAGGTGAGCAGACTCATTACCAACATAAAGTCACTTCCACTGTGTTGCTGTGTGTGCTGGGATGTGTGAATGTAGATCTGATGTTTGTATGTTGTGCTGGCTGTGAAAACAAATCTTCCTTGTGGGACAATAAAATCAAATCTTATGCTTATTCTGAGTGTCAGCGTGTTAAATTCAGACTTTCCTCTCTCTTAATGCCATGTGCTACCCGACCGAACCTGATGGGAAGCATCAGGCTTTGGTTCTTTTGTTATTCATGTAGACATTTGTCTCTGACTCTGCCAATCGTCTTCACCCAAGTGTCATTTGTTGTGTCCGGTGAAAGAGCCAGAACTCTGAGAAGATACCAGAAACAACGTCACAGACAGAAAACATCACTTTTTAAATAAATCAACTCTCCATAGAGGGCAGAGCTCGGTTAGTCCTCAGCTGCAGCACCCCCTGTCTCCACCAAGCTGAGCTGTGGGTAAGGTAGGTGATGATGTGTTTAAACGCAGAATTGTTGATGTCTAAAGAGATTCTCACAGGACTCAAAGTTTTAGTGAGGATGTCTGCAGTGGACGTGATGACCTCAGCTGAAGGAAATGTGTTACGGTTCCAGGCAGATCTAAGCTAGACCCCAAAATGCAGACAGCAGAGGGATTGAAGTTTGAACACAGTTTAATAGTAGTTTGTGAAGGCAGGAATCAGAAAGTCAAAGTATATTTCTCTCTGAGCCAAGACTCTGCTTGCCACCGCGGGGAGTTCGGTTAGCTGTGGGCGTCGCGGCTTGGCGTGTGGCTGACGGAGCAGGGGCAGAGCAGGCAGACTGGCGGAGTGTGGTGTGAGGCCGGTGCAGAGTAGTCAGAGCAGAGGGCCGAAGCTGCACTGGAGTGCTGCAGACAGGACTGCAGAGGGGGAGATGAGGCCAGGAGGAAGACAAGGTTAACCAGGCAGGCAGATTCGGCAAAACCAGGAGTCAAGTTGGGTAACTGAACGATCTGGCAAAGAGTGGAAGTGAATGAGCCGGGCTTAAATACTGCTGACGAGTTGATTGCAGAATGACTCTCAGGTGATGCGATTGAGCCAGGTGTGGTGATGAATGCCCTGGAGTAACCTCGTCCATCTAGGCAGCCAACAGACAATGACAGACAACACAGACAGAGGGAGACAAACACAAGACAGACAGGGATCCTAACAAAATGTCTTTCAGATGTTTTTCAAACCAGAAGACCTCCTGGATGTGATGAGCTCTTTCTGTGACCCCCCTTGGGTTGATTCTGCATTCATTCATTACTGTCCTTCCACTTGGATCCATTTCTGATTTCACTTTTCAGCCTTTTTTTATACAATGAAATAATAAAATATAGCTGTTTGTCTGTCTTTCACTGAGCTCCATCAGCTGGATGAAAACATGAACGCTAAGCTAACTACACAAATATTAGAAATCAGATTATTGTTGATGTGTCAAGTTGTGAGTCTGCATTGTGGTTTGTGCCCCTCATTTGTTCATGTTAGATTAACGGACTTACTACAGTGTTATGACCAAAATAAACTGTTGGCAAGGCCTCATTTTTTTAAGTTATGTTACAATCTGTTCACACATTGGTTTTGACAAAAACACCTTTAAAAATGGCTAAAATGCTCAGTATATGTAGATTATTCCATATGGCCCCTTTAAATATTAAAAACTGCCCCTCATGATAAACACAAAAAGGTTAAAAGATCTGTGTATAAGAAGAAAACTACTAAATAAAAACTACTAAACGCTTATCACTCATTTATTGGTAAAGACTGCAATTACACAGGAAGCATCACTTCTCATAATAATTCTGAAAATGATGTACGGATCATACTGTGAGAAAACAAGTGCATATCTTACGAACACAAAATAAAGTATATAAGTTATAATTAGTTTGAAGTGACTGTTGTCTCTTATCTTGGAAATATCTGTCCCATTATTATTATTATTATTATTATTAATATTATTGCTTCAGACTATTGATCATTCCTCAGCATCAGTTTCCGTGTTTTTCTGATGAACAGCGTTCAGCAGGTTTAGTGTCGCTGCAGCAGACCAGAGCTGCTCATTGTGGTCTGGCAGTGAAATGAAAATACGTCTCATGTGGACGCTCAGTTGTCCTTCAGCTTCACATGAATACAAACAGAGTCGGAGCTGATTACCGACAAACAGTGAAACTCTGCGGCAAGGCCATCAGGCGCTCAGCGGCTCCCTTGGGCCGCTGAAGGATGAATTACAGGTTGCCAGTGTGAGTGCAATGTGGGTGATTTTACCCAGCAGGACGCCTGCAGGACACTCTGACAGCTGCTCATTACACCTTCAGACGGATGAAAGGGACTGTGGTTATAATGGACCTCCCGACACTTCACTCTATTTACTGGGAACTAAAACACTCTGCTGTCATGACTCTCTCATTGGTCTGTCAGTCTGCAGGAAAATGTCTCGCGAAAGAAATAAATCATCTTTGATGGGTTCACTCAGGTCTGCGTCAGAGACTTGACCTGTGACCCAAACTCCAAATTACATCCAGTCTTATCAGGTCCTCATGTCCACCTTTGGGTCTGTTCATAACTGGCTCCCACTTTTCTCAGCTCCCTTTTAGACATTGCACTTATCTTCAGGTTTATTCGGATGCACTTTGTAATGTACATAATAAAGGCCTGAGCATATCCTTTTCATTTCTTTGAGTTTCAAAATATTCATTGGAGGTTTAGTGAAAGCGTCATCAGTCTGGATGGATATGTTTCATTCTGGAAAAACCCTTAATTTCATTTTGTTTCTAGTTTTCACAGTATTTTCTTCTAAATGACAAATCTGATCTGATCTTCTTTTGTTTCTTTTGATTTGCATCTGTGTGATGTATTGTGCTAATCGTTTGTTGATGTCAGCTGTGTGTTTAAAGGGACACGTCGTCAGTGTTTATTATGAAGGATTTTCATCAGGTACTCACTGATTTTTGTATTAATAATATCAGTATAACTGGACTCCAAGTCGCACCAATCGTCAGAGTTTGTAACGGTAAAACATCAAGAACTTGAAAATGAGCTTTTTTTGGGCGAAAAAATTCATAAATAGAAGTTTCAGGAAAATAGTATAGAAATTTTGGACAGAGAACAGAGTGAAAATATGTTTTCTGGTGATTTTGGTGAATACTTTCATAGAAAGTTACATTTCCAGAAAAAATTTTTACAGTTTGAAAATAAAATTGAAGGATGCAGCTGTCGCTCATCACTTACACATTATTTACTGTAATTGATCTTCCTGCCTGTTTTGTCTTTGCGGCTTCACACTCGTCACAAAGACTTTAAAGTGTGCAAGAACTTTTCTGAAATGACGACCTGGAAATAAGAATTCCAACTTTCAAAATAACAGAAAAATCTAAAATCAAGTTGAAATATTTCAGTTTGACACTGAGCTGCCAACAGCTGTGTCCAGTAAAAGACAAAAACAGAGTTTATTATCTGCCGGCGGACAATGGTCCACAGGAGACCAGGTTTTAACTGAAGATTATCCTTCATGTGCGACGCTGAAGTCAACAATGAGGATCAGTCTGAGTCCTCTGCTCTCCTGAGTGACCACAGCGAAATCTCCAACCAATGACACTTGAGAAACGTCCTCTGTACATTTATCTGTCAGAGCCAAACAGTCTGCAGCTCCTCGACTGAGAAGCTCAAGTCTTTTAAATGTCACAGCCGAGCGTCCACTGCTTCTTCCACTGTTACTTCCTGTCAGCCTCAGACAGGAAGCTGATCTGTCTGTTCACATCAGCAGTCTTTGAAAACAACAACATCACATCAACTTGCCAAACCATCCGTTCAAGTTCACCTGCATCAGTTCACAACTTGTTCAGCTGCTTCCTTTAAACTGCTGAGTGAACTGTGTGAACCAGCCACTTCATGCAGGTGAACTTCATTCTGAGCACGCCGATACCCGACCTGAACATTTCACATTTCACTAAAATAACTGTTGAGACCAGAGCCAGCTCCGGCCATTTTGGTGCTCTAGGTGAGATTAGGATTTGATGCCCTCCACCCCCCATAGATGTTTTATTTTCAAGACAGAGCACAAGGAAAGGGCACCAGTCGGGGGTGCAAATTATTACTATTATTTATTTTATTTATTGTTTTTATTGTGTCTTTTTGAGGGCTTGCAGCAGCGCCCCCTCCAGCAGGTGGCGCCCTAGGCAACTGCCTACATGGCCTATGCCAAGCGTCAGCTCTGATTGAGATTCATGAAGACCAGCTGGACTCATGTAGACGGACTGGACTCTTTTAAGTATAAAACATGAGTGTGTCTTAAGCAGCCCGTTCCTTCTTTCTTTCTTTGTTTCTTTCTGTCTTTCCTTCGGTGTAGAGTCGCTCTCACAGCACTCGGCTCTTGACCTCTCTCCTGTTTTTTGGATGGTGGCATCTGCAGATGATGTGGTCGGAAGCGGTGAAACTGTAATAAAACCTTTGCAGAGGAAGGAGTTTTTGGATGAAAGAGGCATTTGGGAGCCAGGTATCAATTAAAGTGAGGATGGACGGTGTGAAGTGAAGTTCCACGTGTGTCAGTTTAGTTTAATTAAGTCCTGTCGTCTGATTTCCAAACCTGGAAACTGTTTGAGAGCAGCCTGTGCACACGTGTGGGGAGGAAAGTCAAGAGCTCACAGCAGGTTCTGATTTGGTGGTTAAAGTGCTGAGCGGCCACCCTCAGTGTGGAAACATGAATTATACCACAGAGCTGCAGGTGTTCTGAGACAAACACTCTGATAAACAGACTTATTTAGATCCAATGGCTGGAGTTTCTCAGGGCTCCTGCAGCCCTCGGGGGCACCAATGGGAGCAACATTAGCAACTACTTAGCTACGCTGTTAATCCTGCACATAAACTCCCAAGTAGGGAAACAACCAGCACGTGAACACAACACCAGACCTGTTTGTGCTCTTGTTTCTGATTCACCCCCCCCCAACAATGTCCTAATCCATACAGACCATCTGAACAGTTATCAGCTCTAAATATTTTCAGTCCATGTAATCTGACCCTTTTATCGGATTAACACAGATTTCATCTCTCACTTTGGGTTTGACATGCCACAGATTCTTAGCGAGCAGTCGGACACTTTTTGTCCCCCTCCTCCCACTCCTCCCCCAGGTGAATGGCATGATGGGAATTTGAAGAGCTCAATCCTCTGTTTTTATGGATGTGAGAGCTCATTTCTTTAAGCAGAGGATGCGATGGCAGAACATAACAGTTTACATTAAATCCCTCCAACACGCAGGTGCAGGATCAGTCAGTGCATAGTGCAAGCTTCAGCTTACAAAATACTCTGATAATCTGTTGCAGGTACAATAGTCTCAACACTGCTGCTATGGAGGATCATTTCTGCCAATGTGTGAAAATACAATGATAAAAAATTAAAACAAGCATGTTAAAACACATGTAAAATCAGTTTTCAGATTTTATATGTTTTATATGTGAAAATGTTTCATATGTCATATAAAAACATGACACATATGTGAAAATGTGCCAGTAGGTGAATTTCACGTGTCAATTTGTGTTTTTTCTCACTATATGAGACAACCAGTCATTATAAAAATTATGATTAAAGTACATTTGTTAATAAATTTGACCTTCTCATATTGCAGACTCAGAAACTAATGATCCACCTGCTTGAGTTTCCTCAACTGCAGTAAACAGAAGTAAAAGTAAAACAATCAGGGCGGTCAGGAGGTGCCTCCATGTTCATAAACCTTCAGTCCTCATCATCCCTGACTCTCCCCCCTCGCCTCCCCTCTTCAGATCACTGTCGTCACCATCTGTACTCAGCAGCCTGCTGTGCAGCTTTACACCCCCTCTGTGGATGTGGGACTCTTTATAGTGGGGGGGCAATGCAGCAGGAGCCTGATGACTGGAGGACTGAGCTCTCTAATCTGATGATTTGTTCCACTCTGAGACTCAGCCGACAGGGACTGTTTGCTCAGACCAGGTCCTGTGATGATCTGAGTAAAAACGGCCGCCGGACAAAGTGAAAATCTCCCTCACTCTTAATTTGAACACATATAGCACATAGCGCATATAACGGACATATAACACATATAGTAATATAACACACATATTACGCATGAAACACACATATAACACATATAGCAATAAAGCACATATAACACATAAAACACACATATAAGATCAGACCAGGTCTGACCTGGACTGACCAGGATAAACCAAGAGAGACCAGGACTGACCAGGACTGACCAAGAGAGACCAGGATAGACCAGAACTGACCAGGACAGACCAGGACACCCTGACACATCAACAGGATTGGTCCTGATGAAGATCAAACAAGTGAATTGTCTCTGAAGTGTTTGGATCTCACAGAGGATCAGGATCCATTAAATCCAAACCTGGATCAGATGGAGGAGGACTCTTCACGTGCTGAGAATTAGAGACTGGAGAGGGATTATTTAAACTTGTTCATGATAATATAATATGACCATTACATATGTTTCTGTGAAGAATTAGTGTTTAACCTTTGCTGTCTTTTCAGAGTTCAAACATGATGTGATAGGTCGTATTTTCATATTGGAAAAGAGATTTTAATCTCAATAAGGCTCTAATAAAGATCATATTTAAACACACTGACAGAAAAACCTTCCAAAGATGTTTAAAAATACCAAATGTGTCTGTTGAATTTTGTGGAGATGCATCTAAAATTAGCAGAAAGCAGAAATGTTTCAGTGAATGTGGATTTGAGTGTCGTGTTCAGTTTGTCCTGCAGGTGGAGCTCTTCTCCTCTCTGTTCAAACAGTTCAGTGTTTGTCCTTCATCGCCTCCTCTATCTCTGCTGACAACACTCCTCCTCCTCCTCCTCGTTATCTTTCTGCAGTTCTTTGTTCATCTGCTCATCACATCTGTACAGAGGCTCATTAATGCCAAAGAACATTAACAATGATAAAAATCTAAATACTCACATTGAGTTAGGTTTTAAAAAGTCCTTTCCACTTAAGAATAATTTCCACTTAATAATACAGCCTAATCATCATCTGACATTTCTGAAATGTAAATGTAAATACCAAATTAAAGTCTTTACCATCTAAATGAAAGTTATGATATGGAAAGTACATTTTAAAACATATATGTAATTAATCAATTTAATTATATATGTTTTAAATTAATTAATTAATTAATTAAATGTAATTAATATGTGAAAATGAATGTTTTAGTAATTCTGTCCCTCTACAAATTTTTGCCTTTATTTGATAGTTACAGAGTGAATTAAAAGATTTCTGGTCATAAATTAAGAGATAATTTTAAGAGATAATTTAGTGCATATCTTCACCACTAACACAAGAGACCACCCTAAAAGTCAAATTTATGAGGCAAGAAGTCAAAAATATGACTTTTTAGAGAAAATGTGTGGCACTTCCAAATATATGATAAAAAAATATGGGAGTCAGTCAAAACTTTTCTTAGTCTTTGCTGTTCAGACTAAAAATGTGAAGGTAAAATTATAAGCTCATAATTTGATTTGACTTGATATTGTTACCTATTTTACTCTTTCAGTTAATTTTGACTCACTATAATGTCATAATTTAGATAAATTGGTTAAATCAAATGAGTGTATTTAGGGCGACCCGTGTATGAAAAATGTACTACATATCTGCATAAAAACAGGAGCCATGTTTGGTAAATTCTTTTAATAAAAAGGATAACACATTTTGCATATATCATGTTGGAAATTCAATCTTATTCAATTATCAACATTATAGTTTTTGTTTTGTTGCAATTCTGACTTAGAAATTTATCTTTTGATCGAATATTTCATAATCTCATAGTCATTTTAGATAAAATGTAAAATGAAAACAAACACGCACATTTTGACTTCTAAACTATGAGTTAGTACATACAGTATATCTCTACCTTATTTATATTTAATTTATCTCATCACCAACATTTCCTCAGCTGTCTTTGTTTTTCTGGCAGATTTGGTCTTCCATATATGTCATGCTGCTGGTATGTCATGCAGTCTTTGGTTGGCTGCCATTTCTCTCTGCATACCAACATGGGCGAGCAAAGGAGGAGAGAGAGAGAGAGAGAGAGAGACTATGGGGGCGGGTGGTGTTTTCGGGGCACTCTCTCTCTCTTCATTCCCAGCGTCCTCTTGGGGACGGAGCAAGCCAACAAACCCTCCTCCCTCTCTGGAACACCTAATCCCTGAACCGAGTCCAACCACCACAGTCTCCTCGCTCAGCTGCCTCCGAGCAGTCAGGCTGCAAGGCGTGTCCTGATGTCGGATCGCTGGAGAGCTGAGAGGCACAGCGGCTCCACATGCCTGCAACCAGAACCAAGTTTAAAATCACAACCAGAACCATGTTTTATATCACAACAACCAGAAACATTTTTATATCACAATCAGAACCATGTTTTATATCACAAACAGAACCATGTTTTATATCACAACAACCAGAACCATGTTTTATATCACAACAACCAGAACCACGTTTTATATCACAACCAGAACTATGTTTTATATCACAATCAGCACCATGTTTTATATCACAACAGCCAGAACCATGTTTTATATCACAACCAGCACCATGTTTTATATCACAACCAGCACCATGTTTTATATTACAACAATCAGAACCATGTTTTATATCACAACCAGAATCATGTTTTATATCACAAACAGAATCATGTTTTATATCACAAACAGAATCATGTTTTATATCACAACAACCAGAATCATGTTTTCGTGTTTTCTTGAGTTAGTATGGCAGTTGTGTTGGTGGTTGTATTTTGGCTGGTAGACAGCTTGTTAGTAGTAGTTAGTAGTAAGCTTGTAAGCAGTCAGTGTTAAAGAACCGGCTTAGTAAAAATGTCAGAATTCTTGTTCTGGAATTATTTTCTTGTAGAACAAAATTCCAACATTTTACTGTGTTTCATCTCATTTTAAAGCTTGACTTTTATCTTGATTTGAGTCAGTCTTTCATAACTTATTATGCATATCATTCTAATGCTTTTCTTCATGTATGTAAAACATTTTGAAGCCTTTGTTTGTATAAATAAAGCTTCCTTTTGCTGCCTTGTCTTGCCAAGAAATCTGTTGTTTCAAGCCTGGTTGAAGTTTCAGCTTTGGACTACAAAATGATGTCATCACTGACTCACACCTCACACATCTTAGGGGGGCAGGCAGCGGTCCACACAACTCTGTAAACTGAGTGCAGAGGGCTTCAGTTTTCTTCTACTGCTCTGTCTTTACAGGACAGAGGTCAGGCTGAAATAAATCAGTAATGTTTGCTGGAGGAAAGTTCACATCAATGTCGAAAACAGGGAAATTATGAAGAAATTTAAACAGATGTTTGGCTCAGAGATGCATTTCTGATGAAGAAATTCTGTCTGTTAAAACTTAACAAAACACAATATGACAAGGATGTAAAAAAATCTTTTTTCACTGCATTTATAGCTTAAAATACAGAATGTATGCTTCAGTTTTTTTAAAAGTAACTTTAATGTATGTTAAAGTGTATTTGAAAGAAAATTTCCTCTATGAGATTATTGTTTTTTTTTTGTAAATTTCAGCTCAAGTAAGACTTCCCCAGAAGGAATTCATTGAAGTACTTTTACTAAACAAGAATCAAGACATCATCATGTCATCATGTTTTCACAACGAAATTAAGATTGGTGACTTCCAACTTTAAACATAAAATATATGTAAAAATATATAATATGTACATAAACATACATGGGGGGGTGGGCCGATGGAATTTGGGGAAAACTGCCTCCAACTCGACGTGGTTAAAGTCTGCGGCCACGATCACAGATGTTCATCTGCAGACTGATCATGCAGTACAGCTCCTCCAGTGCTAATTTAGCATTAGCTTGTGGTGATATGTAGACGGCTCCTCCTCTGTAGGCTGCAGTCCTGTCCGCCCGGCGAAGAGAGCGCCCCGCTAGCTCCACTGCTGCGTCTGGGATGTTGTTATCCAGCCAGGTCTCGGTGTAATGATCGCCACACAGCTGTCGATCTTTGCAGAGAGACGATCCTCAGCTTCATCTCGTCCATTTTGTTGACGAGTGACCTGGCGTTTGTGAGGAAGAGACTGGGAAGAGCCGGTCTGTATGGGTTAGCTTGTAGCCTAGCATGCGCAGGCCGCTCCCTCTTGCCCCATTTTTGTTTACGATGCATGCCTCCTCCGTCTCGCTTGGCAACAGAGGGGGGATCTCCAGTGGTACAATCTCCAACAGTCCAGCCCCACTGCACACAACTGCTGCTTCAGGCGACCGACTGATCACCAAAAACACAAACAAACACAAACAAAAAAAAGAAAAAAAAAGCCGGGAGCACCAAGCCGCTGCATGTCCACGTACTGCCATAGTTGCCAAGCAACAAAATGATAATAATCATATAAAATGTACCTATAACAATAAAGATAATAAAATAAATTAAATAATAAAACATGGACATATGCAGTAAATACAGTACTGTATAAATAAGACTGTATAAATATAAATGACATAAATGTATCGCATGGTCTTCTTCAACAAATATGGTGTCAGCACATACAATGGGGGAAATAAGTATTGGACACGTCAACTTTTTTCTCATTATATTTATTTCCAAAGATGCCATTCATGTGACATTTCTTCCAGACACTGGTATTAACTCAAATAATCCACACATGAAAAGAAATCACAAGATTCAAGTCCATAAATAATGATTATGTGGAATTAAGTGCAATAACACAGGAAAAAAGTATTGAACACACCATGGGAAAGCTGTATAGAAGTTTGGCAAGGAAAGGCACCATACCATCTCAAACCTGAAAGTAATTAGTCTTTGTACTTCCTATAAGTGCAAACCAACATCAGCTGGGTTAGTGCTAATTGATGGCCCTATAAACAGGTTGTTTTTTCACCAAGTAGTCAAACAAGACACATCTCATGATGGGTAAAAGCAAGGAGCTCTCTCAAGACCTTCGCAGCCTGATTGTTGCTCAGCATCAGAATGGAACTGGTTATAGACTTATCTCAAAGAATCTGAGTATTCCAGTAAGCACCGTTGGGGCCATTATCCGCAAGTGGAAGAAGCATCACCTTATCATCAACAGGCCGCGCACAGGAGCTCCTCGCAAGATTTCTGACCAGGGAGTCAGAAAGATGGTCAGAAGAGTTCTCAAAGAGCCAAGCCAACCAAGGACCACCCGGAAAGCGCTCCAGAAAGACATGGAGGCAGCAGGTACAAGTGTTACAGAGAAAACGATAGGCAATGCACTCCACCGCCATGGCCTCTATGGACGCTCAGCCCGCAAGACTCCGTTCCTCAAAAAAAGGCATGTTGAAGCTCGTTTAAAGCATCTGGATAAGCCTGTGGAATACTGGGAGAATGTTGTCTGGTCAGATGAGACCAAAATTGAACTTTTTGGCTGTCATACTACACACCATGTTTGGAGGAGAAATGGCACTGCACATCACCCAAATAACACTATACCAACAGTGAAGTTTGGTGGTGGAAACATCATGGCATGGGGTTGTTTCTCATCTCGGGGTACTGGCAGACTTCATATAATTGAAGGAGCAATGAATGGAAACATCTATCGGCAAATTCTTGAGATGAACCTGCTGCCATCCACCAGGATGATGAAGATGAGACGTGGCTGGACCTTTCAACAGGACAACGATCCGAAGCACACGGCAAAGTTGACTCTCGAATGGTTTAAAAAAAAGAAAATCAATGTGTTAGAATGGCCCAGTCAATCACCTGACTTAAATCCGATTGAACATTTGTGGAAAGAACTAAAGATAAGGGTTCACCAGAGGGCACCAAAGAATATTCAAGATTTGAAGACAATCTGTGCGGAGGAATGGGCAAAAATCACACCTGAGCAGTGTGGGCGATTAGTTCATACATACAAGAAGCGTCTGGAAGCAGTCATTGCAAACAAAGGCTTCTCCACAAAGTATTAAACGAGTCTCAGATAGTGTGTTCAATATTTTTTTCCTGTGTTATTGCACTTAAATTCCACATAAATCATTATTTATGGACTTGAATCTTGTGATTTCTTTTCATGTCTGGATTATTTGAGTTAATACCAGTGTCTGGAAGAAATGTCACATGAATGGCATCTTTGGAAATAAATATAATGAGAAAAAAGTTGACGTGTCCAATACTTATTTCCCCCATTGTATGAGTCCAGCTGTTTAATGAACTGAATGATGCAATTCTGTTTCTATGAATACAGTTAGAAAGGTTCATTTTTTGGTGAGATGTTAAACATGAGTTTTGTGGGACAGTTCCTCAGTATTTAAGCATATAGTAATCGTAGTATATTATTCTGAATCAATCAGAGTGCTGTGTACAGCATAGTTAGAACTGCGAACATCAATGATTCATGAGATTGGAGTTTAGTTACAAAATGATAAAATCAATCAAAGTTCTGGGTTGAAAAATCTGGAATATTTATATATGTTTTTCTGAGTAAACAGCAGTGGGCCTAAAATTGATCCATGAAGGACACCTGCAACTCAGAGTATGGCAGAAAAAGTGTGCAAGAAAAATTTCTGATGCTCGATCTGATAATCGATGGTGAGGATAAACACACATAAGCATTGGTGTAGCTTTTACCCCTTCAAGAGTGCTCAAACCAAAAAAAGGCCTGAGGGCAGACAAATATGTCACAATACTACTCTTGGACAAGATAGTAAGTATTTATAAGTATTTGAAGTAGGCTGTGTAGCTGTTACATTTGCTCTACCTGAATAATGCATTATTGTTTTGCAACTGTGGACATTTTTCTGTATTTCTGTGACTATTTCTAGACGAAAGCCTGAAGGCATAAGTCACAAGCACGTGTCAACAGTGTCTGTGTCACGGCCAGAAGGTGAGAAAAAAGTTCTTCACTGCAGCTTTAATAAAATGTTGTTACCCACTCCATTAAAAACCCTTGACCTCATCTACAAACTGTTTTTGTCTTTGTTTTTGTAAAGCCAGACTGCTGCCACTGAAGGACATTATTATGCTCCAGGAAGCCACAAAGACCGGTGATTCAAGGATGTCGGAGAAACAGGACAGCATGGATAAAGGTCAATAGTTGTTTGGGTCACAAGTAAAACTCATAACACTTAATGTAGGATCCAAATAAGCAAGTGAAGACGAGGAAGCGGAAACACAGCATGTGCTCTGAAGGTCAAAAAATAAGCTCCACTGTCAAACAACAGTAACAGATGACACGCATACATATAAATCATAGATAATATGAAATATATTGTTAGCTCAGTCCCACCAGGCCTGATGGTGGAAGGTAATCTGCCACAGACCTGATGGCTCACTTCAGCTGCTGAGAGTTAAATAGACGTTTCCCATCAAACAGCTGCACCTCTGTCAGGCTGCGAACACAAAGCCTGCAGAGGTGAACCAAGAGGAAGACGAACACAACAGAGGAAGATATATGGAAGCTCATTCGTGCCAGAAAAGATAAAAATATATGAAATGTTATGCTACCTTCTGAATCATTTCATTGTAAACACAATACTGCACAATAATGCCACTCATGAAATGTTAATATGGTGTAATTCAAAACCTAAAGTAAAAGCTTAAATATGAGTAAAAAATCAAAATAATTAGGGTAAAAGTTGCTTTTAGAATAACATTTTTGACAAAGTGCACAACAGGAAGGTAGAAGATCTGAATGGATGTGATGAGGAGCAGAACCTCTGTTCACGTTTTCCCAGAAAGAACAACAAAACTAAATGAAGCTAGATGATACCAAGAGGTCAGTCAGCCAACAGGTGTAGAAAACTGTGGATTTGAAAGGATTCAGAATTGATCCTGAGTTGTCCCTTTTCCTCCTACAGGTTTGTAATGTTTCAATATTAAAATACATTACAGACGTGGTTTTACAGTAATGGAGGTTTAACATTTGGTGAAAATTACTGGGGAAAAAAACAGATGTACAGAACATTTGATGTTGGCCTTTCTTCTGCTCACTGTCAAAATAAAAGCCTGCAATCTCCAGATCTAGATCTGTGCAAAACGAGGTGGAGGTGAAACATTACCATGGCCATCCAACAAGGCCTGTTAAAATCAACCTTGTAGCTGATTTAAATAAAAAACAATAATTAAAAAAACGAAAGAAAAATCTTACATATACAAAAATACACATTGATTTTATCAATATGTAAGCAGTTGCTGTAAGTTGTTCCAACTCAGATTTCCATAAAAAGGACATGACCTCAGTGTGCTAATCGGCTTCCTAACTGTAGAAATGATTCATAAGTTTCCTGATCTGTCACCTTTGACCAGTCAGTGATCCACTGTTTGTCACCAGGAAGTGGATGTTTCATGATGTTGAGGTGGAAGATCTCTTGAATTCACTGCACCGCCCTGTAAAAGCAGATGGTGAAAAAGATGGTTTAAAGGTATAGTCTTTTCAGACTTCTCGTCTTCATTAGATGAAAATGAATAAACATGGTGATTGAGCCTGTAGTCCACTAATGAAAGCCTGCAGTATTTGCCAGATTATGACTCCAGCATCAGTGTTGACCCACCAACTCTTCCTCTATTTACACCTGCTAGAGACTCTGCTCTCCTCCACATCAAGGCCACTCTCCCCTCCCTCAGTACACCTGTAACTTCAGAGCCCCTCCTCCAGGTCTCTCCTATCAAACACCAACATGTCACCACCCTCCATGACAGCTGGGCTCATCACTGCAGCCCATCAGCACTGTAGCTTCTCAGGACAGTGACACGGAGCACAGGAGGAAGGAAAAAGCGTTGGGGGTGGCAGTACCTCAGTCTGTGGGGACTTGGCTTGGGAACCAGAGGGTTGCTGGTTCAAGTCCCCACACACCAATCTACATGGATGTGGACTGGTAGCTGAAGAGGTGCCAGTTCACCTCCTGAGCACTGCCGAGGTGCCTTGGGCTGCCTGAATGCCCAGAGCAAGGCACTGAACCCCAAAAACTGCTCGAAACTGCTGCTCAAACAGGTGCGGCCAGCAGCCTCACTCTGGCACGATCTCTCTGCCAGCTTTTGTGTGTGTGTGTGTGTGTGTATTCCCTATGTATATGTAAAAATGTGTGTTAACAAAAAAAAACAGAGTGAAAAATGTTAAATAAAGGATTCTTCTTCTTCTTCTTCTTCTTCTTAATCTCTCAGTCCCACTCTTTCTCCAAACCAGGTAGAGGAGGAGCTCTCCAGACTCCAAACCTACGAATCCAGAAATGGACCAGACAACCACAGTCCCAGGAAGCTGAAAGTATGTGTTGGGTGGCCAAACCTTGCAGAAACCTGAATACAGCACCTTGGACCAGTCAATCTTTCCTTGAGGTCAATGAAGGTGCCTAAACTATGGAAGTAACAGAGTATATGACTGTCAGTAATTGTGTACATTTGAGTATTCTGAAAGTGTGTATAGCTGTTGGTCTTCTTCTTCTTCTTCTTAGTGGCTACACTCTTTCTCCAAACCAGGTGACAGAAACCTGAGGAGCTCTCCAGACTACAAACTCAATCCAGTGGACAGACAACCACAGTCCCAGGAAGCTTTGTGTTGGGTGGCTCAAAACCTTACAGCACCTTTTCAATCTTTCCTTGTAAGGTCAATGAAGGTGCCTAAACTATGGAAGTAACAGAGTATATGACTGTCTGTAATTGTGTACATTTGAGTATATGTGTGTATAGCTCACTACACTGTGTGTACACTCAGTTTTTCTCAAGGTAAGAGCGTATTTCACAATTCATAACTCAGTTCTGAGTAAATCTGTAGTTACAGTGTTTAAAGATTTAAGTGGACAGTAAATGCCTCAGCAGAGTGTGTGGTGCATTCAGGTCACTGCAGGTCAGTGTTTTCTGCAGAATCTGCAGGTAAAAGTCAAAGTAGTTCCTCTTTGAGCTGCAGTGAAACTGATGTGAGGGGAACTGTTGGTGTGTCAGGTCGCCTGGTGTTGCCACAGCACTGACAGTTTACCTGCCAACAGACTGCAGAGTGATGAAATCTCCTGAGTCTGCACTTTAACATCCACCACACTCTCTGAGTCAGACAGCTGTTACCCAACAATCAGCCTTTTTACCCAGTTCTCCTTTCACAGCAACAAGGTGAGAGGTGGAGCTGCAAGTCTGAATGCCACAAAGGAAGAAATCTGGAAGAAAGAGACATTTATCGTAAACAGTAGGCCACAAAACTCAAGTTTCAGTACAAGTTTAAGTAGAAGAACAACAGACTATAAAGAAAAAGATAGAAGATAGTTTCAAACACCTCGACCTGTTTCAGATTCAGACTAATTTCATGTTTCATTCCGTCTACAGTTGGAAGTGAGCAGGAAAGCTTAGTAGGTAGTGGATATACTCCTGATTCAAACAAGAATCTTTGTGGAGAACACAAGATTGAACAAACTACTTTTCAGTGCATAACAAAAGTGGCAGCACAGCATAAGGAAAATGAAAGTCAAGTTTGGGGACACAATGAAACCGGCTGTTGGTGATGTGTTTCTCATGAAAGGGTACTGAATTAGCACTGTATATAATATATAGAAAACAAACCACAAACAAACAAACCAACAGACAAACTGGCAACCGTTCTAACAATAAACAAAATAATCACTCCTCATCCACTACCAGTGAGCCTAATATACAAGCCTAATACACAAATAGTGACCACACACACCTGTATAACTGTGTATAACTGTGTATAACTGTGCATAACTGCTTATAACTGTGTGTATAACTGTGTATAACTGTGTGTATAACTAACTGTGTATAACTGTGTGTATAACTGTGTGTATAACTGTGTATGTAACTGTGTGTATAACTGTGTGTATAACTGTATAACTGTGTATCTAACTGTGTGTCTAACTAACTGTGTATATAAGTGTATAACTGTGTGTATAACTGTGTGTATAACTGTATAACTGTGTATAACTGTGTGTATAACTAACTGTGTGTATAACTGTGTGTATAACTGTGTGTATAAGTGTATAACTGTGTGTATAACTGTGTGTATAACTGTGTGTATAACTGTCTGTATAACTGTGTGTATAACTGTGTGTATAACTGTATAATTGTTTGGATAACTGTGTGTATAAGTGTATAACTGTGTGTATAACTGTGTATAACTGTGTGTATAAGTGTATAACTGTGTGTATAACTGTGTGTATAACTGTGTATAACTGTGTGTATAACTGTATAACTGTGTGTCTGTGTGTATAACTGTGTGTATAACTGTATAACTGTGTGTATAACTGTGTGTATAACTGTATATCTGTGTGTATAACTGTGTGTATAACTGTGTGTATAACTAACTGTGTGTCTAACTGTGTGTATAACTGTATAACTGTGTGTATAACTGTGTGTATAACTGTATAACTGTGTGTATAACTGTGTGTATAACTGTGTATAACTGTGTGTATAACTGTATAACTGTGTATAACTGTGTATAACTGTGTGTATAACTGTATAACTGTGTGTATAACTGTGTGTATAACTGTGTGTATAACTGTATAACTGTGTATAACTGTGTGTATAACTGTATAACTGTGTGTATAACTGTGTGTATAACTGTGTGTATAACTAACTGTGTCTAACTGTGTGTATAACTGTGTGTATAACTGTGTATAACTGTGTGTATAACTGTGTGTATAACTGTGTGTATAATTAACTGTGTATAACTGTGTGTGTAACTGTGTGTCTAACTAACTGTGTATATAACTGTGTGTATAACTGTATAACTGTGTGGATAACTAACTGTGTGTATAACTGTGTGGAAAACTAACTGTGTGTATAACTAACTGTGTATAACTGTGTGTATAACTGTGTGTATTACAGTGTGTATAACAATGTGTATTACATTGTGTATAACAATGTGTATTACAGTGTGTTTTACAGTGTGTTTATAATCTTTTTAATAGTGTGTAATACAGTGTGGGTTACAGTGTGTATTACAGTGTGTTTATAGTCTTTATGACAATGTGTATTACAGTGTGTTTTACAGTGTGTTTATAGTCTTTATAATAGTGTGTTTAAAGTGTGTATAACAATGTGTATGACAGTGTGTATTACTGTGTGTTTATAGTCTTTATAACAGTGTGTATAACAGTTTGTATAACAGTGCTCCTGGTGTGTTGGAGTCTTAGTTTGGGAATCACATGATCAGTTCACAATTTGACTGGTGATGACGGACGTGGTGTTTCTGAAACAAGCTGAAACAAACTTCAGGAAATCTAGGGCAGTAACAGAGTAAAGTGAAGAAATTCAGTTTCATCCACGAGATGTTAAAAAAATGATGTGTATAATCAAATTTTAACATGAATCTAATATGCACATATTGAAAGGATCAGTCCATCTGCCTGACACTGGTCTCTGACGCTCACAGTGCGTCCTGCAGAGACGATTTCAAATACAACTTAAAATATATTTTCATATTTTGAATGTGTGCAGAGATTAGGCTGTGTTAAGTGACAGGTGAAAACATGAGAGTGATCACATGACTGATCACATGACTGATCCTGTGTTCCTGTTAAAAGGCTCTGTTTACTAAATAAAATACATATTCTTTGAATTTTCAGATTTCTCGTTTAAGATGAATGTTTTTGTGTATGAATTTTTTTTTTCATTCATAATCTTTTTTATGTTTTTACAATTAATGGTGTTTTTACATGATGTGATCCAGATTATCTTTTGGTGTTTTTATCTTAATTATGCGTTTTGTCCTAAAATAATGCAGGCTTTTGATACCCACATTTTGAGGATTAGTGCTCAACCTTTTATGGCCTTAAGTTCAGAAAAAGATGCTGAACAAGATGCTGTTTTCCTTTTAAAATAAAAGAAGTCTGGAATTGTTTTAAAGTCTAATTGAGTTACGTCTCCTGGTTTGAATGTTTAAAACACATTTTGATGTTTAGATGTGTTGATGAGCTGATCTCTGTTTTATGTTTGTGTGTCGCCAAAAGAAATCAGTTTAAAGAAGTACAGGTCTGAAACTATGTTCTGATGATGGTAAGTGATCAAACTGATCATGTATCAGTGGATTTACTGTGAGGGGGTGAATGTTGATCGATTTCTGCTCACAATAAGTTTATAAGTCCTTCAGTCTGTTATGCACTCAGATCTTGTCATTGTGTGTTTCTGTGGAAGAGCCGTTGAGTTTTTTAAATGATACTGCGAAAGAATCTCCTCAGTCTAAAACTTCAAACCACCAACGAGCAGAGACGACATATAAACATCCACAACGAAAAAATGTCAGCCTGAGACGTTAGCAAGAGAGCAAAGGTCTTTGAAACACCTTGAAACACCTGGAGACTCCTGTCTAAGTGTGTGCATGTGTATATAGTGTCTACATGTGTATAGTGTAATGTGTGTGTGTGTGTGTGTGTGTGTAGTCTGCGTGTAGTGTAATGTGTGTAATGTGTGTGGGTGTGCTGTATCTGTGAGGTCCCCACATTGTCTCTGGTTCTGGCAGCAGCTTCTTGTTTCACACTGAATTAAGCAGGTTTATTGTGATGCTGCTGTTTCATCACTGCTGCTGCTTGTTGTTGTTGGTCTCATCGTCCCTTTGTTGGTGTCACCTCCTGCCTTCCTCCTCCTCCTCCTCCTCCATCAGTCCTGGATCTCCTCCTCGGGCGTAAACACACTGAAACAAAAAGCTCTGCTGGTTTTATTGTGTTTGGTTCACACGGAGGGTTTGTCAGCACAAAGACGTGAACACAGGAAACATCTTCACCATCGGAGATCAGAAGCAGCTTCACTACAAGCCAAAGTTCAGCAGCTTCACGAGGAGTCAAAGTTCAGCAGCTTCATATGGAGTCAAAGTTCAGCAGCTTCACTACGAGTCAAAGTTCAGCAGCTTCATGAGGAGTCAAAGAGTCAAAGTCAAAGTCAGCAGCTTCATATGGAGTCTACGAGTCAAAGTTCAGCAGCTTCACTACGAGTCAAAGATCATCAGCAGCTTCATGAGTCAGAGTCAAAGTTCAGCAGCTTCACTGAGGAGTCAAAGTTCAGCAGCTTCACTACGAGTCAAAGATCATCAGCTTCAGAGGAGTCAAAGTTCATGAGTCAAAGATCATCAGTCATGAGGAGTTCAAAGTTCAGCAGCTTCACTCACGAGTCAAAGTTCAGCAGCTTCATGAGGAGTCAAAGTTCAGCAGCTTCACAGAGTTCACAGTCCACTACGAGTCAAAGTTCAGCAGCTTCACTACGAGTCAAAGATCATCAGCAGCTTCATGAGGAGTCAAAGTTCAGCAGCTTCACTACGAGTCAAAGTTCAGCAGCTTCATGAGGAGTCAAAGTTCAGCCGCGTCACTACGAGCTAAAGATCAGCAGCTTCAGCAGTCAAAGATCAGCAGTTTCATGAGGAGGCTTTTCACTGAAGCAGGACTCACCTGAGAGGAGGAGACCTGCAGTGACGACCCTGAAAAACATTAGAAATAACAGTAATTGACATATAACAGTATTTGATTTTTGTTAATGTTTTCATGTCATGAGTTGTGATTCTGATATGAATCAAGTTCCAGGCCAGAGGATCTGCTGTCAGAAACATGTTCAGTTTTAACAGGGATGGTACCTCATTTTGAGACTGTGTGAAGTGTTTTTATGTCATAATTTAATAATTAAGGTTTTTGCATTAAAGGCTGTGACAGAGTTGATGTATTATTGATGATATGTAATATCAGGATGTAAACTACATGTTAAAACATGTATACTACATGTTAAAAAAATATAAAACAACTTTTTGGAACCATTTTTGAACTATAATGGGACATTTTGATTGGACGATGAAACAAGAATCATTTAACCTCTCAGCGTTGAATCATATATTGGTTACATATTAATTATTTATTCATTTATTTTTCTTTGTGATTGTTTTTCTGAAGTGTGGAAACAAAAATGGAATAAAAACACTGGATTAAAACCTGGTGTTTAACACTTGTTGATAAAAAGCTTCTTTTTCTCCATCTTCTTCTTCCTCATCTTTTCCCCACTGTAATGAAATATTAATTCTTTCCGTCTCTGTTTAACTTCCAGCATCAATATTTCTGTTTTTACAGTTTTCTGATTCTTGGCAGGAGCTTCAGTTTTGAAGTGAACTTCAATCTGATCTCAGATCAGCGTTGTCTTTGATTCAACACGGTCGGATGACCAGAAGTTCGCTGGATCAGATTCACATCTGTTATCAGACTCATTCAGCACATTTAGTGTCAGCTGTAGATTCACTTTTGACTTTAACAAAAAAAAAAGAAGTTTGAGTCAGGCAATCTTTACTTATCAGCAAACATGAGCCAAAACATCCCAAACACCTTCACACACGTGTCGAGTGGACTTTAAACTAAATGTGCTGATATGAGGCCAAACTTTTGAAAAAGGTTTATAACCGAGGACATGTATCGGCTGCGTGACTCAGTCAAACTTTATCTCCTTCAGATGACTAACATCTCATTTAATCATCTTTACAATCAAGAATAAAGTCAGTGTTTTTATAGTTTTATATAATGTATAATTAAAGAGACAGAAAAAGGTCTTTGACAAAACATCAGAAAAACTGTTTTTGAAAAAATTTGTCCCAGAGAGGGACACAGTCAACTATAAGATCTATAAAACTAGATTAGATTTTCTTTCCAGCAGTGATTGTTTCTAAATTTTATTCTTTGTTTCTTTTCTGCTGGTTTCTTTCTTCACTTTATGCTGGGTTATATTTAAATACATATTTAAAGTGTTTTCACAGTCACGTCATTGATTGATTAATAGACGGATAACTCGTTAAAGTGAGAGCACTGACCACCAACACGATGCTCGGTTGATTTTTGTTGTTGTTTCTTTCATGTCATCGTCCTTGTGGTGGTTTGTATTCTGGATTAAATTAAATCATGTGATGCCACAGATTTGTTCCTGCAGGACGTGTCTGTGCCTGCGATTGTCTCTGAGTCTCTACCTGACTGAAGACAAGCCTCCTCAGTCCTCCCTCGCCCCCCGCCGCCGTCACAAACATAGCATTGTGGGACGGCAGAGAGATGAACAGTGTTGGTCACAGCTGCGTGGACACTGACGACGCTGTACAGGCCGCTGAAAAGAGCACTGTGTGATAAGAGACAATAAGCAGAGACGAGGCGCCGTCAGAGGACAGAAACTGATAAAAACTGACCAGTTCATACGAATCAGTGATGATCTGATCTTCTGCTGGGACGAACACTCAGACTTCAAATTTCAAATTTCAAATTTATTTATTTAGAGCCCAAAATCACAAACATTGTTTGCCTCGGAGGGCTTTACAATCTGCACAGTTGTGACACCCTCTGTCCTTAGACCCTCGAACCGAGTCAGGAAAAACTTCAAAAAAACCTTTATGGGAAAAAGAAGAAACCTGAGGAAGAGCCACAGATGAGGGATCCCTCTCCCTGGGACGGACAGACGTGCAATAGATGCCACATGTACAGAGAACATCATCATCAGTCATATATGGAGTTATAACATGGGTCGTAATAAACTGTAGCTATACTGAGTTCATTGGTTTAGTCCATGTGTGAAGGTATCACAGGTAATGGAAATGAGTCTGTGAGTCCAGGTGCATCTCTAGATGTCCTCATATGGAGCTCTGGGCCACTCGACCTTCTCTCCACAGCACAGACACAGATCATGTCCCCACCAGGCCAGTGAACCTCAGACAGATGGACCACAACCAGAATCAGTGAGGAACCTGCAAGACTGGAGAGAACAAAGAGGACCGGGGCTCCGGCAGTAACATGCACTTTACAGGACATAAGAGTATTAACATTAACCACTTTAACACTTTAACACTTTAACCAATTTAACACAATTTAACCAGTTTAACTTTAAGCCACTTTAACCAGTTTCTAAAAGTTCAAAAACCTAAGGTGACTCCAGTTTGCACTACTACCATAATAGAAAGTATGAGTAAAGGAAGCAGAGGAAGAGGGAGAGGTGCCCGATGCATCATGGGAGCCCCCGCATGGCAGCCCCTGGCAGCAGCATCTAAACCTATAGGGCAGCCTGTGCCCATAACTAAGGGCGAGCTTTAGCCTGTGCCCACCCTAAAAGGAAGGTTTTAGCTAAGCTCTTATCAAAAAGGAAGGTTTAAGTCTTAAACACTGGAAGGTTTTAAGTCTATTCTGTGTCTGCCTCTGAAACACTGACTGGGACTGTGTCTGCCTCTCGGACCCGAGACTGGGAGCTGGTTCCAGAGAACAGGGGATAGCCTGATAGCTGAAGGCTCTGCCCCCTAGACTACTTCTGGAAACCCTGGGAACTACAAGTAAGCCTGCATGCTTTGGTAGAGTGGGAGTTTGGGAGCGCAGCGCTCTAGTCGTCTTGGTTGATAGGGAGTTATTAGATCAATTCATTAAGATATGATGGTGCCATGAGACCATGTAGAGCCTTATAGACCATGTAGGGAATGTGATATGTCAGTAGGAGTAAGGATTTTAAAATCCACTCTAAATTTTACAGGGAGCCAATGCAGAGAAGCCAATACTGGAGTAATATGGTCTCTTTTCCTGGTTTTAGTCAGCACCCGAGCAGCGGCATTCTGGACCAGCTGTAGAGTCTTTAACGACTTGTTTGGGCAGCCTGATAAAAGTGAATTACAATAATGAATTACAATAATCAGCTGCTCAGCTGGAAGAGACAAATGCATGGACTTTACTCAATTTATCTGGACTCAATTTATCTGCTTTATTAGGAAGGATCCTTTAAAGTCAGCCCCACTTTAAAAACAACAGCTTTCCACGTTGTGCTAAAAACCCACTAAAAACAACAGCTTTCCACGTTGTGCTAAAAGACAGTTTCTGTGTTTCACACCTGGACACACCTGCAGGATCTATAACATCACATGTTCAGAGCCAGTCAGGGTGCAGGGAGGGTGTTAGTCTCTCTTTCATATCTCAGAAATGCAGAAATACCCCACAAACAGCACTTTAACCAAGGCCTTTGGCTTTGTATGATGGGAGGTGTAGGATCCAGTGTTGGGCCAAAACATGAGAAAGTTTACATATTAAAGTCGACCGTTACTCTAAAAGAGAGCAATGTTGTGACTTTAAAAATCACTTTAATCAAGCTGTCAGGTTTTAATCAAACTAACACACGACCAACAGAAATAATAAAACTACAAAAATAAAACCAATAAAATACATGAAAATAGACAAAGGAAAGAAACATGAAAACAATAAAATATTAAATAAAACAAACATATCTAAAAGTTCATCTTAAAGACAGCACAGAACATAACCTTACAGACTGTCTTTATTTTTACACTTTACTCTGAACATTTAATTAATATTTTACACAATAAATATAAAATACATACTTATTGTAAATTTGGAGTTCACAGTTATAATTCTAGTCGTATGTGTGTTTCAGAGTATTTGTGTTTTAAAGTACTTGTGTTTTCTTACTTTGTGTAGTTTGACTCCCACACACCGACGCACTGAAGAAACTTCCTTCACTGTAAAACCTTTGTGGCACTAAAGCTGATCGTGATTCACTTCTTCACATTTCTGGAAACTAAGCAAGATGAGAATTTCTTTGGATAGTAGTTTGAAAAAGAATCGTTCACACAGGGACTCCTTCACTAACTACATTATGTTTTCTCCATCAGGACACCTTTTTGTGTGGTTTTATCAAAATAAGCTTTTGTGGAGGATTTATGTGTTTGGTATTATCTGATGTAAATACTGTATTGTGTTTACGTATCTGCAGCAGCAGCAGATTATCTCCAAGCAGAATGAGACAAATATCAACAGCACGGTTTGTGTTGATGAAGAGATTTGTACGTGTGTGTGCGCTCAGAGACGTTTGGGAGGCTTTGATGTGGGTGAGGAGGCCTCGGGGCTCCTCAGTCAGCGGAGGAGGGGGGGATGCCAAAACAAAAAAGCAGGAGGCTCGGAGACATTACATAAGCACTTAGCTGCATGAATATTCCTGAAATACCTGGCATTAGAGGAGCCTAATCTGCTTACAGAGACATTATGGGATGCACTCTGCTGCTGTGACAGGTGTCTCTGCATTAGGATGAAGATTATCAAAGCTCACATGCTGCACTCATCTTCAATAAGAGACACACACGAGCTGAAGGGGACTAATCCACATCTGAGATCTACAAAGATACCCCGAACAATATGACCCTGCTCTGCACACACACACTGCGTACAACATACACTGTACACACTGCACACCCCGAACCATCGCTCTGATCCTCCAACTTTAAAGTGTCAGATAATTGAAATACTCAGTAAAGTAGAACTATCTTTAATTACAGTGAGTCCTGTGTGAGGTTGTAATATATCTGTTTGTGCTGTCAGTGAGTGGTGTGTGTGTGTGTGTGTGTGGGGTTGGGGTCCATAATGCCGCCCTGCAGGGCCCGCTGCCCCCCCGGGCTGAGGTGGACACCAGGGCCCCTCAGTGTGTCAGGAACAAGGCGAACAGGGCGGCATTGATGGAGCGAGTCTGAACGGCACATCTGGACGACGCTCAACAAGCAGCTCAGTGTGATCAGATCTCCCCGTCGCTTTATGAAATCAAACACACATTCATAACTGTCCCCGATTCTCCTTTCACATCCAAATCGCCTCCTCGGGGGGCGACGAGGATCAAATCTTTATCTGTTCGCTGCTGAAAAACACTTTGTTTGTCTCCTTTGGATGTGTTTTCTTCCCTCCTGAAGTGAGAGTGGATGACAACGAGGAGGCTGTGTGAGCGGCGTACAGTGATGAAGTCTGTGCTCGCTGCTGGCCGCGTACAATCAGCAGCGAGGTGTCCGAACGCTCAGCGAGGACGGACGAACATCACAGACACGTTTATGATCTCACATCGATCATAAACCACCAACACACACAGATTATACTGAAAGGTGGGACAGCAGACTGAAAACACTGTGTTTGTGTGAAATGTGAGAACAGTTCAGCTCTTAACGATTGATTGATCTGTACTTTATGACATCTGAGGAAATAAATTCACACACACAAACATTTATTTGATCCCATCTTTTTTTCACATTATTTCTTTTGTACATACTTTAAATAATCGTATGTATTTTCATGTTGTTTGAATATCCTGTGAAATATTTACCCACACTAAAATCACTTTGTCAATCAATATCTGTCAACTGATATATCAGTCAATCAGTCAATTAACAAAGCACCAAGTTGTTATCTGAGTAACCCATTTCATTAGGATGAACACTGAAATGACAGGTTAAAGCCACATTCAGTTTTTATATTATTTCATATTATTGATCTCCTCCTCTGATTATTATCATCATTTTGAACCAACAACCATCAGATTAAAGACTAACTTTGGTCCAGAAACTTCAGTGGATGTTGTCTGAGTTCAGGGGGGGTCAGGGGAGTTGATGGTTCAGTGGGACTCTGTGATGTGGAAACACTGAAGCTGGAGGAGAAGCTGATCCCGGAGCAGTTAATGGTCGGCCTGTGGCGTCACCCTCTGAGGACCAATGTTCATATGCAGCACTGCTGACGGGGCCCGCCAGGGGGGTGGGGGGGGGTGTTCGACTGACATAGACGAACATGATCAGCCTCCATCACTGATTAAGGCAGAGCCTCCTAACGTGAAGCTGTTTATGTCTGATGGTCATTAAGTGAAACCTGCTCATTTTTTATTTTCCTCATGTTGTTGATTGTATATTATATTTTTATTGCCCACTGAAGTCCATTGAAGAGAAAGGCTGACAGCACTTTGATCTTCAGTCACATTCACAAACCTGAGAAATTATATTTACATACATATGTGTGTGTGTGTGTGTGTGTATCACCTGATTAGAGACAGGGATTAACATCATTCAGCTCCATCCTCAACATGTGAGGCAGGTAAACACACACGTTCCCACAACAACAACAGCTGGTGAGTCACCATGGCAACAACAACCTACAGCTGGAGGCAGAAAGGACGGAGCGTAAGATGAGTTTCTATTTAAGAAGCACAGCAAGCAGGTGATCGAGGCCGACTCATCCTCAGACGGTTTCTGAATTTAAGGTGAGCTGCCGGAGAACAAGATGAGGCACGCCTAAGAGATTTAGGCTTTTCATTTATTGGTCGGTTGTATGAAGTCATTTTTCTGCTACGTCTTTAAATTTGACATTAAATGTCTCACAGATGTTAGTCAGAAATCAGATGTCATAAAGAAGAACATTTTGTGTTTTAATGTTCTGGCTGGAACATGAAGCTCATCAAGAGCATTCAGATTAATTCACAGTACCAGCGTCCTGTCTGTGGATCAGCCAGTCTGGACTCATATATGACAGAGGTCAAAGGTCAGTTTGGACATCATCAGCCTCCATCACTGATTCAGTCAAAGCCTCCTAACATGATGCAACATGTTCTTCTTCTGCTTTACAAAGAAAAACTGCCATTTAAACAAACCAAAAAGTGAACTAAAACATTTATTTACACATTAAATATTGTTGAACTGAAAAAATAACTGAGCACATCAGTCTTTTTTTAAGGTCCGTATTGAACAGCAGCCCTGCGTCCATTCAGACAGTTTGAACCACAGACTGAAAGTCGGAGCTCGGTTTATGAAGCAGTGAGGACAAAGATGAAACTCCTGGCGTCATTATTCCAGTGAGACCATGTTTGAGGGGCTCGTTTCTTTCAAATGACGTGCTGTAAAGGCGGCACACCGACATGCTTCCCGTCCACGTCCTGCTGGATGAGGTGGTGATTCACGTTTTTTTCTTTGGACACCAAAAAAAAACAAACTCTGATCCTCTGAGTGAACGCTGTGGTTTTCTTTAAATGCAGCAAATTCACACGTTGAGTGGAAACTCAACAAGCGTACAGCGAAACAAATGTTAATAAAACATTTTTTTACAATTTTACTTTGACTTTGTTGTGCTGAATTAAAATGTCAGTCTGATCCTTTAAAATGAGTTCAGTTCAGTGAGTGGCTTTACATCCGACTGGTGGGGGGGTTGTAAATCCAAAATATACAAAAATAAAATCCTATTAGAGGAGTGAAACATTTTGATCTATCAGATTGCAAATACAAACAATGTCAACACCCAAACACATCTGTTGGAGCTTATCTGCTTCTACTGCACTTAATATGCTCCTAATGCCGCCGCCTCGCCTCCCTGCAGTCCACTTCCACTGCGAGCACTATTTATACCTTCACATGCTGCAGAGTGCTTCCCACTCAGAGTGGATTTCAGCCTCTAAGCTGCTCTACGTGAGCTCACCTCACAAACCTGCTCTCTGATATATTTGATATATTTGTCCGAGTGGATCCAGAATCAGGATTTATCTCCGTCCACACATCCACACCACGAGATATCAAAATAAAAGCCTGCAGCGGCCCGTTCAGCTCTCCCACGTGAACTCAAATATTCATCTCTTTAATTAATTAGTAAGCATGCCAAGAAGCTGTGTGTCCAAACAGGAGGGGGGTGGTTTCATCATCATCATCCTCATCATGGCCTGTTCACGCTGAAACTGAACTTATACCTGATCACAGTCTGTTGGCTGCAGCTCAAACACTCAGAGGATTTTCATTTCAGGCTGTAAGAGGCTTTTATTTTTACACTAATACCCGATTTAAAAGGTAAAAAAAAACAATCTGCTGCCAGCATTCACCTGATGATGTCATCAGCCAACACAAACAGGGGCATGATGGGAAAATCTGTTCAGCAGGTCGCAACCAGAGATACGACATGTCAGATCATCAAAATAAAAGCAGCACAAGACCTGTCAATCATCCAACACCGAGACAAAAGTGTGAATATGGACAAAAGTATGTGGACACCCTTTGAGGCCAACCTCATTTTAATCTAATGGAGGTGTAACACTGAGGTGACCACATACTTTTGTCCCTTACTAAGAAACATAATGTGGTTTTTCCTTAATTTGAATATCTATATCTATCTATCTATCTATCTATCTATCTATCTATCTATCTATCTATCTATCTATCTATATATATATATATATATATATGTGTGTGTGTGTGTGTGTACCTGTAAAATATTTCTTATTTTTATTTCTTACAATATTTTCTTTCTTTCTTTATTTTATTTGTATCCATTCTATTATTTCCTGTTTTACCTCATCATCACTTGCCTTTTTAATGAGTTAATTTAATTGTTTATGTCTATAAAGTGTTTTGTTATATTACTATTATTATTATTATTATTATTATTATTATATTCATATAATGCAGACAGGTAAAAACAACCTTGTATTTGAAGTTTCAGGGAGTTTGAGTCTGCCGAGATTTTTCTAAACTTTTGTTGTCATCGAGGAAAATGAAAAACATTTTTTGTTTTTTATTGTATCCTGGGAACTTCACATTGTGGAGATATCAACAAACAAATGAGGACTGATGAAACATTAAATAAGCATGAAACGTCTCTGTTGGGGTTTCCAGGTTTGTTTTATTCTCATTTTATTTTCCTCACAGCAGCACTCTTTTTTCTTCCTTACGGAGGTGCCACGGTGAAATTAAAAGTGAAAGCATTCAGACAGACGAGCTGCTTCAAAATCAGATTAGGAAATTGGGGCAATGTTCCCCCCGAGAGTCAGACGTTCAGCTGGAAAAGACATCTGACACCACAGGAAACACACACACACACACATACACATACACATACAAATATAACACACACACACACACACACACATACACACATATACACATATATACACATACACACAAACAAACAAACAAACATCTTGAACACAGAGCCGTACATTTACTCGAGTACTGTAGCTGAAAATGTGAGTATTTTCATTTTATTGTACTTTATATTTTTAAACAATATTTGAAGAAACAGCCTCAAACCAAAATGATTATTTTATATCAGAAAAATATTGCACATCTGAGTAATTTAAGCTTCTTTTATTATTTTATTATCATTATTATGAAAGCATCTATAACGTTTATTTGAGAAATATCTGTGAGCAAATAAGGTTTCAATAACTGTGAACAAATACAGTTAAATAACTGTGAATAAAAAAGTTTAGACAAGTGTGTGTAAATTAAATTTAAATAACTGAATAAATTAAGTTTAAATAATTGTATATCAATAACTATTTATAAATAACTCAGAGAAGCTGTAAAAAGCCTCTTTGGATGGATGAACATATGGATGAATATATAATCATGAATGGATGAATATATAATGATGATGAATGGATGATGGATGGATGTTAAATGATGAATGGATGAATATATAATGATGGATGAATGGATGATGGATGATGGCTGAATGATGAATGGATGAATATATAATGGATTAATGGATGAATGGATGATGGATGGATGTTAAATGATGAATGGATGAATATATAATGATTAATGGATGAATGGATGATGGATGGATGTTAAATGATGAATGGATGAATATATAATGATGGATGAATGGATGAATATATAATGATAGATGAATGGATGATGGATGATGGCTGAATGATGAATGGATGAATATATAATGATTAATGGATGAATGGATGATGGATGGATAGTTAAATGATGAATGGATGAATGGATGGATGCCAGGTGTTGAACACATCACGGTAAAAAGTTGATTTGGATTCAGCCTGTCAGTCGTCCTGCAGACTCTGAGGTGAAGGGATGAATAAATGAATGGATGAATATGCATGAAGCTGAGCGTACCGACACACATCAGCTCGCTGTATCTGCATGTGATTCCAGGAGAGCAGAAGAAGAAGAAGAAGAGGAAATGTAGATTTATTCCCAGTGAGCAGCGACTCCGTCTTTGATGATGGAGACAATTAGGACGGATCAAAGTGGAGGTTTGACGAGGCCTGCAGCTCATTTACATAATGAAATTAACTCCAGATGACAAGAATCACTAATAGGAACAACTGATTGTGCATTATTCATACGCAGGAGGGAAAAAAGCTGTTTATGCTGCTAATTTCACTATTACAAACCGTGTTTTCAATTAACAGTTTGTTAATTAACTTGCGGTTTACATCTAATCAGATTCTGTTCATCTCTTGTTGTCTCACGGCTTAATGTCGTTGTTTTATTGTTGTCTGTTTTTGATTACATCACGTCCTAATGAAGCATTTCATAATCAGATGCTGATGAAGAAAGTCTTCATTGATGAATTCATTAAAGCTGTGGCATGCTGGGACAGAATTGTAGGTCCTCTCACAGGTAACCAGATATATTCAGCCAATAAGAGCTCTTTTGGCTCATCTTTAAGATGTGTGTCTGTCCACAGTTTCTGCTTTCTTCAATATTCTGATTCATCTTATGGGGAAATTTAGTTACACACCAGAAGGTTTTGGTGAAATTCCACAATATTTAATTAAAAAGCTTTAAAAACATTTACTTTATTCTGTTAAAGCTAAGAGGAAGATTTGGGTGAAAACCTGATAAAAATTCAAGGACAAATTCAGAAGTGTCTGGTAAAACAGACAGAAACCTAAAACTGTGTAGAAATCAAAACTAATGTTGAGATATACAGAAATTTCAAATAAAACTTGATTAATAAATTTAGGAAAAAGATTGAAAACATACACAAACATACACATATAACAAAAAATTAAGATCACACGAAACTCTGGCTGAGAACATTTATAATATAGAGTTATATATGAAAAACAGACTATTCTAAATGCTGATAAACTTTAAATATAAAGACACACTGGTTAAAAATATGGATCATTCCTGATAAAAAAAATTGCCCAATCGTTGGTTTCAAATGGAGTAATTCTTATAAACAAACAAAAGTTTGGGTAAAACCTGACCTGAAGAGCTAGATGAAAACATGGTAAAAAGTGAGAAATAAAGCTGTTTCTTCATGAAGATGTGCGCTGATGAAGGAGTGACGTCTCCTCTGTTTGTGAAACTTCTGTGTCTTTGCTGCAGAGTTTGGAAACAGTTAGCTTCAGAGGTCAGAGGTCACAGTCATAACATAATGGCTGTTAAAAACCTCTCAGTCGGCCCCCGCCGGCCCCCGTCATCCTTATCTAAACTAATGAGCAGCAGCTCTTTATCACCGCTTCGCCTCCTTTCAGAACTGACCTCAGATCATCATTTTAACTCCCAGAGAAGTCGTCTTTGATTCGTGGGAACTTGCTGCTCTCCTCTCCACCAGCCCAGAGACCAACGGCCTCCACAGCTCACACACTTCCTGTCTGCTTTTATTCATGTCAGCCACGAACCTTCACTCAAATTCAGTTCAGCGTCCTGTCACATCAGAAGATGGGCGGCAGCTTCTTCTGTCATTCAAAGATACGGATGGGAGACAATTTAAAGGAACAACCTGAATGAATGAGTGGAGGAAGATCACAAATGCAGATTCTTCCTCAGAAACACGAGAGCTCCCTTAATGTTTGCTGAGGATGAACATGAATCAGATGCTGTGGCCTTCACAGTCAGCACGTCTTAGCTCCAGCTGAACAGCTGTGGGAAGGTTTTGGAGCGACATGTTAGACAGCGCTCTGCACCTCCATCATCAAACACCACATGAGGGAATATCTTTGGAAGAATGTGTTCATCCCTCCAGGAGAGTTCACACACTCGGAGAATCAATGAGGCTGCTCTGGAGGAGGACCAACACCTCACTGACACTTTATCAGCTGTGTTATTATTATTATTATTATTATTATTATTATTATATCACCGACACACTTTATCAGGGTTTACTGCAGTTTGTCTGCAGGTCCAGATGTATTACCTAGCTTAGCATAAAGACTGGAAGCTTTATCAAACAACAAAACTTAAAGTGTGTTTCCATTAAACTACACCAGGCCAAATTGAGGTCTATCTATCTATCTATCTATCTATCTATCTATCTATCTATATCTATCTATCTATATCTATACACACACACACACATATATATTTATTTATTTATGTTAGGTTGAAACCACACAAGCTGAAGAAACCACAGCATCACGCTTTCTTATAAGATGTTTTGCAATAACGCTCAAAAACCCTGGATCACCAGATTCTGAAGAAAAAAATCTGCTGTTATGAAAACGGACACTTTCTCTGTTTAGACTTGCTCAGCACATACACCAGAAGAAGGAGAAACTGCTAGCTTAGTAGCATGAAAAGTTAGATTCCCTGAAGTCCTGTTAGCTTGGAAATGTCCAGGCAAAATATAACATGTAAATGAGTCAGACATGTTGGCTATGCTAACAGTCTTCCAGTGTTTGTGCTAAGCTAGACACCTCCACCATTAACCAAAGTGTTCCTACATGTGACCTTCAGAAGAGGAGCTCTCTAACAAACATCCAGGTTTAATTATGAATCCACACAAAGCGTTAAACCCCCTCCTTGAACCACCACCTTACTGTGGTGGAGGGGTTTGTGTGTGCCCGAATGATCCTAGGAGCTATGTTGTCGGGGCATTACGCCCCTGGTAGGGTCTCCCATGGCAAACAGGTCCTAGGTGACGGGCCAGACTAAGAGCGGTTCACAAGCCCATCATGAATAGAAGACCAGCAAGGACCGTTACATTGCTTGCCCGGATTGGCGTTGCAGGGCCCCACCCTAGAGCCAGGCCTGGGGATGGGGCTCACAGGCGAGCGCCTCGTGGTCGGGTCTTTGCCCACGGGACCCGGCCGGGCTCAGCCCGAAATGGCGACGTGGGCCCGCCTTCCAGTAGGCTCACCACCCACAGGAAGATCCATGAGGGGCCGGTGCAATGTGGTTTGGGTAGCAGTCGTGGCGGGGGGCCTCGACGACCCAATCCCTGGACCAAAACTCTGGCAATAGGGACATGGAATGTCACCAACCCCCAAACCCGGTGGCGGACACCGGAAGTAAGGGATGCCATCAGGCTGAAGAAGGAGTCCTATCGGACCATGTTGGCCTGTGGGACTCCTGACGCAGTTGACAGGTACCGGCAGGCCAAGCAAGCCGCAGCCCGGATGGTCCTGGAGGCAAAAACCCGGGTCTGGGAGGAGTTCGGTGAGGCCATGGAGGAGGACTATCGGTCGGCCTCGAAGAGATTCTGGCAAACCGTCCGTCCAGCGCCTCAGAAGGGGGAAGCAGTACTCTGCCAACACTGTTTACAGTGCGGTGGGTGGGGAGCTGTTGACCTCGACTGGGGACATTGTCGGATGGTGGATTGAATACTTCGAGGATCTCCTCAATCCCACCGACTTGCCTTCCAATGAGAGAAAGCGGAGGCTGGGGACTCTGAGGTGGACTCGTCCATCACCCAAGCCAAGCCCGAAGTCACTGAGGTAGTTTGCAAGCTCCTCAGTGGCAAGGCACCGGGGGTGGATGAGATCCGCCCTGAGTACCTCAAGTCTCTGGATGTTGTGGGGCTGTCTTGGCTGACACGCCTCTGCAACATTGCATGGAGGTTGGGGACAGTGCCTCTGGAGTGGCAAACTGGGGTGGTGGTCCCTCTTTTTAAAAAAGGGGGACCGGAGAGTGTGTTCCAACTACAGGGGATCACACTTCTCAGCCTCCCCGGGAAGGTCTACGCTGCCAGGAAGTACTGGAGAGGAGAATTCGGCCGATGGTCGACCCTCAGGATTCAGGAGGAACAATGCGGTTTTCGTCCTGGTCGTGGAACACTGGACCAGCTCTATACTCTCCGCAGGGTGCTTGAGGGTTTATGGGAGTTTGCCCAACCAGTCCACATGTGCTTTGTGGATCTGGAGAAGGCATTCGAACCGTGTCCCTCGTGGTATTCTGTGGGGCGCTCTCGCGACCAGACCAGAGCAGGAGCTTGGTTCGCATTGCCGGCAGTAAGTCAGACCTGTTCCCAGTGCATGTTGGACTCCGGCAGGGCTTGCCCTTTGTCACCGGTCCTGTTCATAATCTTTATGGACAGGATTTCTAGGCGTAGCCAGGGGCCGGAGGGAGTCCGGTTTGGGAACCACAGGATTTCATCTCTGCTTTTTGCAGATGATGTTGTCCTGATTGGCTTCATCAAGCCAGGACCTTCAGCATGTGCTGGAGCGGTTTGCAGCCGAGTGTGAAGCGGCTGGGATGAGAATCAGCACCTCCAAATCCGAGGCCATGGTTCTCGACCGGAAAAGGGTGGCGTGCCCTCTCCGGGTGGGTGGAGAGGTCCTGCCTCAAGTGGTTGTTGTTCACGAGTGAGGGAAAGATGGAGCGTGAGATTGACAGGCGGATTGGTGCAGCGTCCGCAGATTATGCGGTCGGTGTACCGGACTTATCGTGGTGAAGAAGGAGCTGAGTCGAAAGGCGAAGCTCTCGATTTACCGGTCAATCTACGTTCCCCACCCTCACCTATGGTCATGAACTTTGGGTAATGACCGAAAGGACAAGATCATGCGGATACAAGCGGCCGAAGTGAGTTTCCTCCGCAGGGTGGCTGGGCGCTTCCCTTAGAGATAGGGGTGAGAAGCTCAGTCACTTTCGGCGGGAGCTCGGAGTAGAGCCAACTGCTGCTCCTTCGCGCATCGAGAGGAGTCAGCTGAGGTGGCTTGGGCATCTGTTTCGGATGCCCCTGGACGCCTCCCTAGGGAGGTGTTCCAGGCATGTCCCACCGGGAGGAGGCCTCAAGGGGAAGACCCAGGACATGCTGGAGAGACTATGTCTCTCAGCTGGCCTGGGAACGCCTCTGAGGGTCCCCACCGGAAGAGCTGGAGGAAGTGTCTGGGGTGAGGGAAGTCTGGGCATCTCTGCTCAGACTGCTGCCTCCGTGTGACCCGGTCCCGGATCAAGCGGTTTAAAACGGATGGATGGATGGACAAAGTGTTAAACATGTGAAGATGCTTGTGTTAGAAGCAGTGTGTGTTAGTGTGTAGCGTGTAGTTAGTTATGTATGTTAGCATGTAGTTAGTGTGTAGTTAGCGTGTGTTAGTGTGTAGTTAGTGTGTAGTTAGTGTGTGTTAGCTTGTAGTTAGCATGTGTTAGTGTGTAGTTAGTGTGTATTTACTGTGTGTAGTTAGTGTGTGTTAGTGTGTAGTTAGCGTGTATTTACTGTGTGTAGTTAGTGTGTGTTAGTGTGTAGTTAGCGTGTGTTACTGTGTGTACTTAGTGTGTGTTAGTGTGTAGTTAGTGTGTATTTACTGTGTGTAGTTAGTGTGTGTTAGTGTGTAGTTAGTGTGTATTTACTGTGTGCAGTTAGTGTGTAGTTCATGAGTATAATTAGTTTGTGTAGTTGGTGTGTTGTTACTGTGTGTTGTTAGTGTTTCTATCAAATCTTTGTATGGATTGTTTTTATTTGACCTCAGAAAGAAAACAAAACAATGGCAAAGCATTTCTGGACCAATCAGGAGTTGTGATGTTTTTGTTTATTTACTGTTATAAATATAAATATTATAAACAAATATTGGGTCTCAATAAAGCAGAAGTTCTTCAGACACAAACAGTACACTAGTAAATATATATAATATACTCTGTATATTTTACAGTACAGTGGTAAATATATAATATACTCCGTATATTGTATAGGTACATCAAATGATAGCGGTCTGACTCCTCACATATAAGGCTCTACATGGTCTGGCACCATCATATCTTAATGAACTGATAACTCCTTATCATCCGACTAGAGTGCTGCGCTCCCAAAACGCAGGCTTACTTGTAGTTCCCAGGGTTTCCAGAAGTAGTCTAGGGGGCAGAGCCTTCAGCTATCAGGCCCCTGTTCTCTGGAACCAGCTCCCAGTCTGGGTCCGAGAGGCAGACACAGTGTCAGTGTTTAAGAATAGACTTAAAACCTTCCTTTTTGATAAAGCTTATAGTTAGGGTGGGCACAGGCTCGCCCTTAGTTATGCTGCTATAGGCTTAGACTGCCGGGGGGCTCCCATGATGCATCGGGCACCTCTCCCTCTTTCTCTGTCTCTGCTTCCTCTTTCTCTGCTTCCTCTTCATTTGCTTCCTCTACTCTTTTTATGGTAGTAGTGCAAACTGTCACCTTATAAACTGGTTAAAGTAGTTAAAGTGGTTAAATTGGTTAAACTGGTTAAAGTGTCAAAGCAGTTAATGTGAATACTCTTATGTCCTGTAAAGTGCATGTTACTGCCGGAGCCCCGGTCCTCTTTGTTCTCTCCAGTCTTGCAGGTTCCTCACTGATTCTGGTTGTGGTCCATCTGTCTGAGGTTCACTGGCCTGGTGGGGACATGATCTGTGTCTGTGTTGTGGAGAGAAGGTCGAGAGTGGCCAGAGCTCCATATGAGGACATCTAGAGATGCACCTGGACTCACGGACTCATTTCCATTACTTGTGATACCTCATACGTGGACTAAACCAATGAACTCAGCATGTATAATTCCCTATATGATTGATGATGATGTTCTCTGTACATGTGGCATCTATTGCACGTCTGTCCGTCCCAGGGAGAGGGATCCCTCATCTGTGGCTCTTCCTCAGGTTTCTTCTTTTTTCCCATAAAGGGTTTTTTGAAGTTTTTCCTGACTCAGGTTCGAGGGTCTAAGGACAGAGGGTGTCACAACTGTACAGATTGTAAAGCCCTCCGAGGCAAACAATGTTTGTGATTTTGGGCTCTTAAATAAATAAATTTGATTTTTTATTTGACTCTACGTCTGGTTATTTCCTTTGGTTTGTGAGGTAGAGTTTATTTGTTGGGTCAACTCCACATGTGAAACTGTGGCAACAAAAAGGTTAAAAATATCTCCTAAACTCCTGTGAAACTTGGCATACTTTCCCTCGCTCCCTGCTCGCCGTCTGTCAGGAGCAGGCTGGTGATGTCACAGCAGCAGTGCAGCATGGGGAAGGGTGTAAAGCTTTAAGTGTTATAATAACATGATGAGGGCCCCCGGGTGATGTCCTCTGCACATGTGAAGCACCTTGGGGGTCAGTACTTCCTGTGTGAAGGATGGGAAGGTCCGCGGCAGGAAGCTGCTCCTGTCTGAGCTGCAGATTGTGTTTGGCTCGATGCTTCATTTCCCAGAGAAAACAGATTCCAGGATGTAATTTCTCCTCTTCAGTCCATCAGTCTGATATCAAAGTGTCAGAGCTTCTGGTTGAAGGTCTTCTTCAAAATAAAGTACCTTCAGTGTGACCACTGCTTTTCCAGGATGCACTGCAACAGAAAAATTAAAAGCTGCAGAGAGCTGTTTGCTTTATTGTCTTCTAAAATGAAATTCACCAGGACTGACACAACATGTAGGCAAATCAGAGCAAACACACTTTAATAAAATCTGATATCTAATTAAAAGATTTCGTGCAAAATCTTGGATATGATGTAAAAAAATGGGTACACCACAACTGCGATCTGTTAACCCTGAAATTGAAGTAGAAATCTGTGAAAAATCCCAAGAACCGCTGAAAGGTTTTAAAATGAAAGAGAGCTGAAACAGTAAGTGACTTCGGGCTGCTGCAGAAGGAGACGTTGTTATTTCCTCACATGGTTTTCTCAGATTTCCACAGTTTTTCTTTGTGTATCTGTATGAGCAGATATCAGCGGGCCCTTGAACTCATCCCTGGGGGCCCTCGGTGAGCAGGAGTCATGAATATTCAGGCCGACACGTCTGATCTGATCTGTATACTTCACTGAAAGTCATTAATGTGCAGAGAAATGCTAATGAAGGAAATCAGCATGTTTATTTTTATCACTTTTACTCATACTGATCTCAGATCTGCAATTTGGTTTGACTCCTTCATGTTCAGAAGAGTCGTAAAATAGTAACTCAGACTGTGACTGCTGTGTGGAGCTAACAGCAGCTTTACAGACCCTCAAATGAATCAAAGTTTTTGCCTTTTAGACACAGGTCAGCTGAGAAACAGGGGCATGACCTAACTTCAGGGTGTGGCCACGTGTAGAGGCGGGCTTATATGTAGGGGCGTGGCTTTTCATCGTAACATCCAAAAAATGAAGACTCTGATCAGTGAAAACCATCAGTCTGAGGTGCTGCTGAATGTCGTAGCAGTAACTGTGTGATCCGCATTTATTCACAGATGAAACATACAAATCTATGCTGTGGATTCATTAAATGAATGAATATTACTAGCGTTATTAAATCAGTTCAATATTCTGAAGACTGATAGAGTTACTGAATTTAAATATCTTCAGTGAAATATGGACCCAAATATTGATTTTAGAATATGTTAAAAAAATATTTAATATAGCTTGGTAAAGTCCGTACTAAGATCTAAAAGAGTTTTTGTGGAGGCAGCCCAGATAATTACTTATGTTTTTATACTGAGGTTGGCTGAAGAGTCAAAAGCACCTCAAAACTGGAGAAACATCACGAGTTTGGATTATTTTCACATTCATTTATAAAATCTGAGTCACTATCATGTGACGCTGTTTGCTTTTGTTTCAGAGAAAATCCTCAAGAGTGTTTTCAACAGATTTCAGTGGAGGAGTTCGTCACTTGATCAGATTTAGTTCCATCACAAAGTTTTAAATCGACTGCGTCACCACTGACTGTTTTTATTAGTTCTGCTGCGTAAACGGACATCTTTGGGTTGATTTTTTTTAACACACATTGCGTGTGTTTGTGTGTGGCCTGTTTGTTCGGGCTGATGTTGTGTGAATATTTTGCTGAAATGATCTTTAAGCTACAGTGTTTTATACAGTGAGTGTGTGAAAACTGATAAACAATGTGTGAATTTATTCATCAGACTGTAACTGCTGTTTCTCTTATCGCTTCATATTTCAGCTGTTAGTGTCACTGCTGATGGTGTGTGTGTGTGTGTGTGTGTGTGTGTGTGCGTGTGACTTTCCACATCCTGGACTCCACGTTGGGGGAGGAAAAATAAATACAAGACCCCAAAAACGCATCTGGGATCTGAGGCAGGAATGCAGCAAGGGCATGGGAACAACACCCAGAGTCACACACACACACACACACACACACACACACACTTATTACACATGAAACACACATTTACACACACTTCAAATCACATCATGAACACACTCCTGTTCACCGTCACACAGTTATCTTGAGAAAAAGTGTGTGTAAGAACACACACACACACAAACACAGAGTGTGTTGTAGGTGAGGTCAGTCTGACAGCAGTACTTAGTAACGCAGTAACAGTAATGTGATTACACATTACGTGATGTCACGTTTGTTGGTATTAGTTTATATATTCTTTGTTTTTCTGCACAGTGATGGACCTCAGGAAGCGCTCAGTGGATTTATTTGAAGGATTTACTTTGATCTGCAGACGTTACAGAGTACTCAGACAAGGTGGAGGATTGGCAGCAGAGGCTTTATGTTGTTAATCAGTCTTACAAAAAAGCAATCAGCGGACAGATGTTTTCTCCTGTGAGGCCTCTGAGCGGCAGCTGGAGCTGGCGAGGACGGATTGAGAGCACCACCTGTGTGTTTGAGCAAGGACATCCAGATAATCTGCAGGACACCACATCTGATGGACTCTTCAGGAGAACAAACTCTGCTCACACATTCAAACATTCAGACTACTGATAAGAAACAGTGAGAATAAAATAAAATTCAATAAAATTCTGAGAGTTTGTCATTGCTCCAACACAAACAGACTAATGAAACAACAAGAAACACAACGACAACATCAACAACAAAAGAAACGTGTCCAGTTAAAATATTCTGGATGACACAGATAAACAGGCCACAACATTTCTGAGGACTTCAAATAAAACAGGATTTCAAAATGACCAGCGTGGTCCGGGTTCAGGGTCTGTCCCAAGACTGACAGACTGAAAGTCTTCATGCAGCTTCAGGTAGTTGACAGGTACACTGACCCACCTGTTCACTGACCACCTCACCTGAACGTATCGGCTGATCTGATTTGTGAGTTCAGGTTTATTTGTTGTTTGTAATCATACAGGAACCATGTGAGCACCATGACACCTGGTTGCCATGACAACGTGAAACAGCGACGACTCCTCATCCAACGGCCCTTTTCCACTAGTACCTACTCAGCTCGACCTGAATCAACTCAGTTTCGGTCGTTTTCCATCACAACAGAGTACCACCTCAGTGTGGGTGTGGGGAATCGTCGTCGGCAACATAACGGCCGAAACTCCAGTGACGCGTCATTTGTTATGCGACACAAACACGAAATGACTACGGAGCAATGGAAGGCCACCAGACAAAGAAATGTCTGCACCTCTTCGTTGCTCCACGGGTTGATTTCTGTGCAGCGATCTCTGATCGTGTTTGTTGTTATTGCATTTTAAAAATGGCACGGTTGACTCTTATGAACGAGTCGCTCTCCCGAACGCATCTAGTGATGTCACGCCCTGGCCAATCAGTGGTCTGCTGTCTGCCCATGACGTCACATTTTCATTTCTCGACTCAGCTCGCTTGGAACCCGGCCAAGTTACTGGAACCCCGGCCGAAGTAGGTACTAAAAAGTACCTGGTACCAGGTACTAACACGATGGATGGAACAAGTACAAACCGAGGCGAGTCGAGTCGAGTTGAGCGAGTAGGTACTAGTGGAAAAGGGCCACTATTGTCTGTCACTGATCTGAGGTCAGTTTGTACTCTGAAACAGAGCCCGTCTGGTGTTTACCTCTGACAGCTAATGTCTCCGATCACAGGAACATCTGGAGGTTTTGGTAAACTGGAGGTGAATGGCAGCGCTCCGTCTTAGAGGCATTACTGACATTTCCTTGAAATTGGATAATTGCTGGCTGCCATGAGCGAAGCATTCAGAGGAGCCCACACAGTTTGGCTTCTTCTTTTTTCTCCTCTGCTCAACTTTAAATTATAGGTTGTCAGTTGCAGCTCTCTCGCTGTAATTTTGTCCGTCTCTCTGAAGACGAGTGTAATTTTGGAGTGTATTGACTCTGAGCCAGTGGATGTTGGTTTTATTGTTGATATGTGAAGAGAGGTGGTTATCACTGAGACATGTCGCTTAGTTTAACACAGACAGAAGAAAGATCGGTGCAGCAGACTGAAGGTTTTTACAGTTTGGATGTGCAGCATGAGCTCAGCAGACCTCACAGCGCCTCGCAGAATTCAAACCTTACTGCCATGAAGAAACTGGTTTGTGTCATCAGCTCATCACACTTCAGTGAACTGATTCTTTTAGACTCAAATAAGTCTGCAGATACTCTATATTTTTTGAAAACTCTCAGAAGAAATAAAACTGACAAGAAAACTTCAGAACAGACGAAGACAGAAGAAGAGGGGAGGAAGAGGAGGGGTGACACAAACTAAAACATCACTTCACTTCCATTGCCTTCAGTGTCTCCAGCCTTGTGAAGTCTGATAACTGTCCCTGAGTGATGTCACTTGAGTCAACGTCTGTTGGGGATGAAGATCAAGTTCTCAACTTCTGTTGTGGGCTATGTTAGCCCCTAGCATAACCCTAACCCACAACTCAGGGAAAGGTGCATTGTGGGTAATGATTCATGTTTAGAATAAAATAATAACAAATAAATATTAAATAAAAATAATGTGATATAATTTCCTGTTGTGATGTAACCTGCTGGACTGACCTGAGATCAGTGAAACACAGAAAGACAACATGTGAACCTGAAACATGACACTCTACATGTGTGGTTTTGTTTAGCATTTTAACCCGGGTTATTCTCAATTTTAACAATAAAGTACATGAAAAAGCAGCACCAACGCAGCACTGCATGAACTTTTTACCTTTAATTCGCTGCTCACATGCCCTCTGGTGGATTCACTTTCTCAGCAGTATTTTTGGTGGATTTCTCATTAATGAAGATAAAAATAAAAGTTAAACTCTGATGATATTTGAAAGAGGCGCTAACAGGATGTTACTCGGCAGTCCTGTTAATGTGAAGCTGTAAATGAATATCAGCTGGATCTTTATTATTCTGCTCTCTGCTGGTTGAGCTTTTCATTTCAGACTGGTTTAGTTTCACTCCTGTTAGAGTGAGTCCACATGAGTCCACATGTTCCCACTTGTGAAAAACATAACTTGTATTTAAACAGCACAAAACTGAGTGAGCCAGACCTCAGGGCCAACCACAAACTGTCTGCAGATCCAGATCCAGACCTGGTCCAGGACTCTGTGGTCTCAATCTATCTGAGTTACAGAGTTAGATTAAAGGTGTCATATATGAATGGAGACCTAATCCAGAATCCATTTGAGGATTTTTGGGCCTCTCAGAGTTTGACGAGTCCTCAAAGTGGTTACAGACATGACTGAGATCTCCAATTAACTATAAACCAGAAATGGAGACCTGAGAGTTTTTAATATATGGTAATGGAAATAATATATGGTATGAAGACGTCCACAGTCTCACTCTGTAATGTGATTTAAACTTTATTGTTGAGTAACCACATGAACTGATAATTGTTAATTATGCTAATTTACAAGCTAACAATGTAATAATGTCTCTGTCCTTTGTGAGGCTTTCTTAATGTTTCATTGTTGAACATATCTGGAAATCCAGCTGTTTCAGGCCTGACAGTTCCCCTTCTTCATCCCCTGATTTCTGTTTCATCTGTATTCAGAGGCAGATTTCAGCTCTGCAGCATTGGCGCTCTACATGCTGGTTTTTACAGTCAGCAGCATGTATCTGAAGTTATTTTGGTTAATTAAAGAAGTGTTGAAGAAAAACTCCTGATGTCGAGTTAATGTGCAGACAAACAGAAATGTAAAACAGAGGGGTCAGTGGAGTGGAACAGATCTAATTGGAATATATGAATGTTAGTTGTTCAGCGGTGGATTAACTCGGTCTCAGAGGTCACATGTTGGATTGAACAGCTCTGCACTTTATTTCTCTCACATTAATTCTGCTCACTTCAAACCTCAAACTTGACAGTCAGATATATTTGGATAAATCAGACACTGTTGCATCAAATAACGGAAGACAAAATAACAGAGATGAAGTGTCTGGTTTGTGTATCACAACATTAAATGAACACATCTGTTATCTGTTACAGATTTCCTTCATTTCATTTAGAGGTATCACCAAACTAGTGTAAAGCACTTGGTTCCCACATTTCTGAGACCCTGAACACCCCAAATAACATGCTTATATGCAACAGTTCTGTCAGATGGTGATGAGGGTGGAGGTGTATCATATCGATGTGAGAAGGAATTGATGTGTTGATATTTAAACGTTGGACTGTCTGAGCTGAAGTCCTGAAGTTTCACTCTAAAATATGAAAGCAGCTGAAGTGAGTTTTGAATGTTTTCTTGAAGGTGTGGAATGTGTGATCAGGTTCACTCCCTGTTAAACATCTCATGTGATGTGATGGAAAAGACTCTCCAGCTGTTTAATTTTGAAAAACAGAAAAACATTTTTCTGTTTTTAGATTAAGCAAACACCAACAAAAGGATGTCTTGAAGAGTATAAATGTGGCCTCTGCTCTCTGTGTGGAAACACATTAACAGTAACAACAGAGGTGACGCTCTTGCTTGTCTGTAAAGTGTGTGTCTTGGCTCTGAAGTCTGCTCGACTGTCACAAGCTCTCCATCCATCCATCTTCCTCTGCTTATCCAGGACCGGGTCGCAGAGGCAGCAGTCTGAGCAGAGATGCCCAGACTTCCCTCACCCCAGACACTTCCTCCAGCTCTTTCCGGGGGGACCCCGAGGTGTTCCCAGGCCAGCTGAGAGACATAGTCTCCAGCGTGTCCTGGGTCTTCCCCGTCAGGCCTCCTTCTGGTGGGACATGTCCTGGAACACCTCCCTAGGGAGGCGTCCAGGGGGCATCCGAAACAGATGCCTGAGCCACCTCAGCTGACTCCTTTCGATGCGAAGGAGCAGAGAGAGCTTGTGATGACCTTTGCATCGTCACAAGCTCTCTGAAGAAAAAATAAAAAGATTTGTGACTCTCGCTCTGATTCAGGAAATCAAACTCTCATGCAGGTGTCAGATTTTCTCTGTCACTGGTTGGTTCCTCTGGGCTCGTTAAATCTTTTCCCACGAGGTGAGTGCCAACATGTTTCAGCTGAAAAGCATCTGGAATATGGAAGTCCTGCAGTTCTTCTTTAATTATGAAATAAAAACTACTTTCATGAAGAAAGCCTACACGTTTGCTGCAAAAAGTACCTCCTGAAAACTGTAACCATAACCCCCAACATCTTATGTAAAGTTTAAACCATCAAAGCAGCTGATGATGTTCCTGAAGTTAAAGCTCTGAAAAAAGTGTGAACAAAATGACTCAACAACACATTAAAGAAGGGTAGAAGTGTGAGCACTAAAGCAAGGTTAATGTTATGTAATTAGGATTAAAACATAATTTCTCCTTATGAGAAACTATATATAAACTACTATAGATTACTATAGATTACAATGGAGTTTAAAAAACACGCTGGTCAATTATCATGGCTGTAAAGAGTTAACACATTTAAGTCAGAAACCACTAAAGGCCTTCAGAAAGGAGCAATTCTAAGAAAGTGGGAACAATAAAATACTCAGTAAGCTGTTGTTGATGTTTTTAGATGAATCAAGGACATTTCCTGAAGAAAAGGTGTGACTGATGCTGACCAAACTTTCTAACCCTTCAGGTTTTGGCTGTGAAGAAGTGACTGTATATAACTCATGACCTGTGGGACTGTAAAGTAATTATCTCTGCACAATTAAAACAGATGTTATTAAATAATATACATGTGTTGATATATTGACAGTCACAGGTGAGCAAAAGAGGAAGAATGGAGCGTATCGAATCAAACCCTACAAAAGATGAAATGATAGTTTGTAGATCAGCAGATTCAAATGAAACCTCCTCTCTAAAGAAGAGAGCAGAAAACGTTTTGCTTGTTAAAGCCCAACACAGTTTGTTTTCTCTGTGGGTGAGAAAAGTCCTGCGAGACACAAACATGTTGTTGTGTCTCTCTGTAGGACACTTCCTGTCTCTTCACTGCTCATACAGATTGTTTCTCAGACTGACACAAAGATCCTGAAAAGAAAAACCATAAATTGAAATATAATAAGCGGTTGGGCTTCTGATCAGAAACAATGACCGCTACAGTCGAACTGCTGTGTCAACTCTGAGCCGCCATGGCAACCGTCTCTGACAGGAAGTTTATTTTCTCAGGCCTTTAGGAATATTAATAACCATCAAGACACGGCTGCCAAGTTCCTCTGGCCAGGGTTCAAACCCACGCAGTGATCAGGACCCTCAGTCAGGATGTAGTGTAAGCAGCAGATAAACTGCTGCGGATCATAATTAGCTGTCGGTTAAAGACTTGATGATAATTGTTGTTGATGGCAGTGAGAGACGAGCCAGCAGCCGCTGACACGCTGCCAGATGACAACTTCCACTCAGAGGTCCTCCTCAAAAACCTCTGAGACACACAGGGTGAAAGACCTCCTCAGTCCTGCACAGTGCTGCAGAGTCCTGCAGGACCTGAATCACAAACTGTTTCATCACCATACATTGATTTAAACTTTCTTTACTATTCCTTTCCAGCAATGTCCACACAGTCCTGAAATGTCTCTCCATTCACAAATGTGGACAGCTTTCAAAAATATATCTCCATAGATGACCTCATGTTCCTAATTTATAAATCCATAATTTATAAATCCCATCACTTTTCTAAAATGTCCCCACATCCACAAGTGTTTAAAATAGTCAGACTTTCCAAAAAGATCTCTTTCTCTAAAGTGCACCTTTCTCACCTTTCCTCATTCTTATTGTTAACCAATAACTTCACATTGCACTTCAGTCCTCTGTCTCCACAAAGACCTCCACTTTCTGATAACCAGTCCCCACAAAGATAGGAGGACCAGACATACACTCCTTTCCATGCAGTTTATCTCAGGTATTGTTCGTCTATAATCAGAGTTAATGCGTCGCTACAGAAACGTTTGCTCAACATTTTCTTAGCTCCTCTGAGGCTTCACAGAAATAAATGTGTATAAAGCGAGTTTCACGTGTCTGACGGCAGCTTTTAATCTCATTCTGCTGCTTTTAATGTGAGAATGATGAGGAGGGGAGGAGAGAGTTTCTTTGAAAAGCCGGTAATGAGGTTAATTTTACAAGGTTTCCGTTCATTAAGAGAGCTCGCTCAGGTACTCTGCAGACGTTTACACGCTCGTGAATCCAGAGAGGAAACACCAAGACTAAACACAGCTGAGAAAAATCACACATTTGATTTAAAATAACTCAACAAAAGAAAGATCAGGAATGATCATGTCAACATGTCTTCATTCATTCAGTTCATTTCCTCCTGTCGACAGATACACATTCAACTATAAAACTATATTAGTTATGTAGCCTGGTGAATTACATCATAATCCTCCATCGTGCTTCCATACGTTTCAGGAGTTTAATGAAAATTACTTTCAGCTTCAGATTCTTAGAAAACTGTGAACTTGCAGGTTTTCAGCTTTACTGTGTAAACGAACCTAAAAAAAAGTACAAATCCAAACATCTGAGTAAAAGACCTGAAAAATCATTTATCGATGACGTTTAATGAAAGCGGATCAGGATCAGCATATTGACGAACAGACGGACCAATCAGCTTGCTGAGTCACGTTTAGGCTCTGCCTCCAGCAGATTTAATGCCGTACAGTTTAAAACGAAGGTTGAACATCATTCCTGAGTTTAGTAAAGTGACTCAGACAGTTTATATTGTTCTTTAATGTACTTTCATATTTATCTAATAGAAAACCAATCAGAGTAACAGGCTGCGTCTCAGAGAGAGCTCTTCATCAGGACTCCTCCTCTGCTGACACTTTCAATCCTCCTCACACACTTTCTCTTCTTCTTTTTCTGTCCCGCTGAACTTCAGTTTCCTGCTGCAGCACCAGAAGATGTTTCATCAGCTAAATGTCGTCTGATGATGTCATAGTTCATGACAGTGATGTCATCAGTCACTGTTCGGCCAATTAGGTAAGGAGTCCAACTGTAGTATATATCACAGTAGTAAATATATGAACAGTGGTATAAATAACAGTAGTAAATATATATAAACAGTAAATATATATAACAGTAGTAAATATATATAACATTAGTAAATATATATTAACAGCGGTAAATATACATAAGCAGTAGTAAATATATATAACATTAGTGAATATATATAATATTAGTAAATATATATAAACTAATATTTGTTCTGTGTATTTTCTGTGGTATAAACGCCTGATGAGTCTGCAGGATGTGCGGTACACAGCAGCCACAGATGGAGATGGATGGAGTCAGAAAGAGGTGGAAACAGAGAAAAGGAGGAAATGGAATAATAAAACAGGTCGTGGACAGACAGCGAGGCGCCGGCCGCCTGCTCCCACAATGCATCAGGGCGGAGAGAGAGTGCAGCAGGTAGAGTTTGTGTGTTGAATCAGAAATGTGATGTGGAAATGAGGCAGAACACCAGATTTCTCCTGCTGCCGTCACACTTTCATAATCATGAGACTCACTGCTGATATCAGCTCTGAAGGATTTAAATGGACACTCACCAGCTCTCATCAATTATGTCCAGTGTAACTGTTTGGACCAATCGGAGCCAACGTCTTCTCCTTAAATAACCTCCAGCTGCGGAACACAACAAACTGCATCCCGACTGTTCATCTGCTCGAAATCTGAACCATGTTTAAAGTTTAAAGTTTGTGTAAGTCTGCAGGAGGTCCCATGTGCTCTGTCTGAAGGGTTCATCCTCTAAAGAGCAGGAATATTCAGGCCAGAAGAACAAGAGATATGTTGGTCTGAATCAACTGTCATATGTTTCACTGCGCTCTATTTACACCTACTTTGAACAGTGAAGGAAAAAGAGATCTTTAAATTCTGGAAAGGCCAGACACCAGGGTTCATGTATAAAATGTTTGTGTAGATGTGTCTGAATTGTAACATTTGTTCAGTGAAGCCAAAAGAAAAACTACAAACTGGGGAAGACACCATGTGAAAATTGGGTTAGTATAATAAAAAGTTTGGCTGGGTATAAAGCTGAATTTTCCCCAAAATTAAGCCAAAAAAACAAAAAGGTGAAAACATAAATGTTCTGATCTGACTTGACTCCAATAGTGATGATACTACAGATATTTAGGGAAGGAAAAAAAACAGCTAATTCTGTTAAAAAACCAAAAGAAGTTTAAGGTTCATGTTAATCAATAATAATAATAATAATAATAATAATAATAATAATAATAATAATGATGAGAAGAAGAAGAAGAAAAGTTGTGACCTAACATGGTTATACAGCTGGACACTTACATGGTCTTTGTGTAAAACTTTGAATTTTGTATGCAGCTGCGCTTAAGTTATTTTTGATCATTGGACCTGATCTTCATTAGATTTAAAAATGCAGTTCGGATAAAACAAGCAGCAGAGGATCATTCAAAATAAGCAATAAACGAACATGAACATAACGTCTGAGCAGCAGTGTTAAACTCTGGGTGGTCTCTCTCTTCTTCGTCTTCATGGTGGGAGTAAACAAGTTGTTTTATGATTCATGCAGCGGATCCTCGATGCAGCAGCTCCTCTCAATCTGATTATCTCAGAAAATATGGAGCACAGCAGCAGCTTGTGTCCATGATTAAATCAATGCTAACAAGAGCTTATTAAATTGATATGATCGGCTCCATGGTGGCGTTCTTCCTCCTCCTTTGTGGTTGCTGACGGGGGTTTCCACTGAACTCAAGTGTCCTGTGAGGGTCAGGTGAAACATCACGGCCACTTCCTGTCACACTCACACCTGAATGACCTCATCGATTCATCGACAGGTGAAATACTAGTCCTTTATTTTCTACTTTATGTAAGATCCAGAAAATATATCCATTCTTGAGCATTTTGTTTTTAAGCTTTTGTGGCTCTTTTGAAATGGGAAAATGGATTTGCACTATTTTATATGTATTTGCAGAGTAAGTAATGTTCAGCAGCAAAAGTTATTGAATATTATGAAGCTTTAAAATGTTCAGCTTTACAAAGTATTGCCATTATTTTAGACTTTTTTTTTAATAATGTGTTTTTTTTCTTTAATCATTTACAAACCATTATCACTTCTGGAAACGTAAAGATTAATTATTAATTTACTCATAAATTACTAAATATGTTATAGTGTGTTACAACCAACGTTTTACAATTTTATTTGCATGTCCACAGTATACAAATGTTTTTCTAGTTTTTACTGCAACAAAATAAATAGGTGTCACCTGCAAATAAAATACATTTGAATGGTGGGTATACCTTAAAGATATTTATATAATAAAACTAAACTTTAATGGGCCCAACATCAAGCTTTTAGGAATCCCAAAAGAAACTTATCTTCATAAATAACTTCAGAGTCATTTATGAACAAAATAAATATTAAAGGGTCAAACATTGAACCCAGAGCAACAAGTCACAGCTGTTTTGTTTATTCATTCTAATTTCCATTCTTTACAATCTAAACATCATACAACATCATCTAATGTTACATCCTATGATTAAGGAAAAACATCCATATTTTGACTTAAAATCAATGATCACACTAAACTAAACTAAACAAAACATCTCTTTTCTCCATCTGGTGCTCACCCAAACTTTGCTCCATCAGAGCCATTCAGGTTGTGATCTAATCTGGATGTGATATTATAGATAATAATATTATACATGATATAATATAAGAGATAATAATGTTTAACATGATGTGATATTAAAGATAATGTTAAACATGATGTATTAAAGATAATAATGTTAAAAATGATGTGATATTAGAGATAAAAATGTTAACAATGATGTGATGTTAGAGATAAAAATGTTAACCATGATGTGATATTGGCACACTTAACAGACTGACAGACTTTTAAAAAGGAGTTGTTGTTTAAACAGAGGACAAATGGATACTAAAAAAGATTATTTAATGTTTAGATATTTTAATTAAAATGTTAATTTTTCTTTATAAATCACTTCATAACCTAGAGATCTCCAGTAAATATAACTGGATGTTTTGAAAATAGAAGTTCAAGCTGCCAATTCAGTGTAAAAAGATGAAAGTCTCTCTGCAGAGACAGTTTGTCCCTTCAGGGCTCCCGTAGAAACATGGTGGGCTCTGTGGAGAAGGACTGACTCCCTCTATAGATATGAAGGACTCCAATGAAAATATGATTCTCAGTTTACACTACTGAAAATATAACTATGTATATTATACTCCATTTGTTCTCCTCATAAATCCTTCACACTGCTCCTGATTATTTAACAGACGTAGTTGCTTTTAAAGCTCGGCTCAAACTGGAGGCTTAAAAGCCTGATTTAAAAAAAAACATTAAAAAACATTATTCAGGAAAGCATACGTTTAAAGTCACGCTGCATCTATCTATATGTGTGCATATACAGTGTGCACGTGTACATGTGTGTTGATCTTCTTATTTCATTACTAAATCTTGATCTTTTTTTATTTAGCGGTGCATTTATCGTGTTTTTATTGTCATGTGAGGTGTTTTCAGATGATGTGTTTGAAGTTGATTTTATTATTATTAATATTAAAGGAAACATGACACTGTGGTTAATAAATAATGAGAATGACTGGTAAACCGCTCATTTACAGTAACCACTAGTGGGCGCTGGAGGAATTCTACCAGTTTACATATTTATAACTTCTTCTGCATTATTCTCACATATTGTTGTGAATATATATTTTTTTCAATCTGTTTAAAAAGAAACAAATGTAAAGTAAAAGAAAGACAGTAGTTGTTTATGTTGCAATATATTATATGTATTTATTATGTTTAAATGTCACACTTTAAAAATGTAAGAGATAAGAGGCAGTGTAGACAAAGCAAAAACACATTTTCTTATTCGTTTGCGTATGAAAAGCTTTGCAGAATTCCCCCTTTTACATAATTAAAGGCGACTAGTTGACTCGTGTTAATCAAAGTTAATTGAAGCAAAGACATGTTTACTGTTTGATCAGCCACTGAAACAATCTAAAAATAAAAATCACATGATGCTGTTGTTTTCTGTGGCTGCCGGGGAAACGGTTTGTTTTTCACATTTGGCTCAAAACTGGGATTTTCCTACCTGATAACATCAGATTACAACAGGAAGTGAGCCACTTCAGTTTTCATTAATTTTGGAACAAAGTCTGACTTTTAATGCCAGAGGGCTCATATCTGTGAATAATGTGTATAATGTATGATGTGTATAATGACTATATCTGTGTATATCTGTGTGTATCTGTGTATATCTGTGTATACTTGTGTGTTCAAGTGTGTATGAGTAAGTGTGCAGTGTGAATTAAAGGTAACTTCAGTCTCTGTCGTCTTCACCTTAACACTTCCTGACCTGCAGCTGACATCACAGGTCATGTGACAGTCAGAGGTCAGAGGTCTGTCTCCTTCAGCCCACTTCATGTCTTTGGCTCTGACTCTGATCAGCATCAACCAAAGTTCAGAACCTGATGTCAGAAACACAAAACCCACAATGACGACGACGAGCAGCATGTTATGTACTGTGAGTGATCACCTTTATCCTCTGATCAGACATCTCTGTCCTGATGGGGGGTCTCTGCAGGATGGGGGGGTCACTGAGTGTTTGCTGAGGATGAACATGAATCAGATGCTGTGTCCTTCACAGTCAGCACCATCTCGACCCAGCTGAACAGCTGTGGGAGGTTTTGGAGCGACGTGTTAGACAGCGCTCTCCACCTCCATCATCAAACACCACATGAGGGAATATCTTTGGAAGAATGTGTTCATCCCTCCAGGAGAGTTCACACACTCGGAGAATCAATGAGGCTGCTACTGGAGGAGGACCAACACCTCACTGACACTTTATCAGCTGTGTTATTGTTATTATTATTATTATATTACATCAGGGTTAACCTGGTTTTTATTCTGTGTGTTGTGGTGAAACTGTGACTTTGGAAACACATCAAGTTCTTCACTTTTCACACCTTTGAGTCATGTTTTTGATGTTACTGAAGAGTTTCCTTTCTGTTACTGCTGGTTGGTGTGTGATCTCTGTGTCCACATGTATCATAGAAACATTTATTCCTACAATGTGTTTAAATGTTGTCGAGCTGGAAGCACCTGGTTCTGTCGGAGAATCAAAGTCAATGATGTTAATCTGCACAGTGTGTGTGGAGATAACAGATCAGATTCTCGTCTGTGTTTCTGAGGTCAAACGAGACGATCAGAGGTTAACCTCGTCACCATGAAGAGCCCATCCTCTGTTCTATTCATTATTTACCACTTAATTCATTCTTTTTGACCAGAGGCGCTCCAGAATTAGCAGAGCTATGCGTGTCTGTCATGTTCAGTCACTAAAGACCAGACGCCATCAACAGATCCCTGAGGCCAGGCACAGTCCCAGTCCTGAACCAGACAAAAGGCCCATCTGTTGGTGGTGTCACCCCGTTCAGATATGGCCGGGGGGTCTCGCAGTAGTACTCCTCTCCATTAGCATATCAGCTTGGATCTGGGGGTTTTTTGTGAATCTGTAAACAAAGTTTCCAACGGGGCCGATGTGAGGAGAAGTAATAAAGCCTCCACTGTACGACATACATGCACAATGTGGAGCTGCGTAAAGGAATTTATGAGCAACTTCGTCCACAAAAGGCCTCTTTTCACGGGCAGGAGGTCCTGTCATATTTTTAGACTGCAGTTTGAACAGATACTCTGACTCTGTGCGAATACATGAGGGTTAATGTCGGAGTCGTGACAACCTGCGAGGACAACACGTCAGGTTTCAGGTTCACGCTGTTCCCTCACGTCTCAAACTTTTACTATTTGACCCTTTGAACAGGTTAATGTGGTCACAGCTCCTCTGCAGGTCTGATCCACATCCTCAGAAGGACCAGAGCGTTTTTAAACGTTCAACATCACCACTGATGAATGTGGGAAAAACCTTGTCACTAAAAGACTCACTGTTGATTCCAACATCCAGCTTTTATTTGACAAATGTGCTTTATTTAAAATAGACAATGTGTAGGACATCACTTTACGTGAATACTTAAATTAATTAATTTTTTAATGCAAAGCATCCGTTGGATGAAAGTTGTGCATGTTCCTGTTTGACGTATTCTCTCATTCAGAAAGACTCAGAAAGGCTGAAAACATTTTTTTATATGAGAATAAAGTTTGTGTGTTTCCAGGAAAGCACTTTTAAAATATGATGATTTCCAACCAGCGTCAAATATCGACCTTTCTGATGTTTACACTCAACTGATGTTGAGTGGCAGCTTTAAGTTATTCTGTGTTTATATGTTTCCATATGAGTTCAAATACAACATGATCCAAAATCAGACCTCAGAAATGAAATCAGCGGTACAGATTAGTACAAACATGTACTTCCTCTGACACATAAAAACAGCCACATTAACCCTCCTCACTCTTTTGTCACTCAACTTTACAAAGCTGCTCCTTTTAATGTCATAATGTGTAATTTCAAATAAAATCCGATGTCATATGAGTGATCCTGTGACTGCTCCATTATAGCTTCAGAGTTTCTCGCTGCCACTATTAGAAGTCATGCTAATTAGTGGTTTTGGTGAAATGCACAAAGCCCCAGGGGGGAAAGGTTACAGCACAAAGATCTGTTGTTACTTTTACTGTTGTTGATATTATGGCTGGAAAAGTTCTCCAACTGTACCAGGACACTGAAATGTCCTATGGATAAATATCGACTGTGGTTCAAACAGAAGCTGCACAATGTTCGTCTGTAACAAACAACAAGATCATCATAAACGATAAGAGCAGGCACATAAAACTCAACCTTTATCAGTTAGATGTCCAAAAATGCTAACTAAAGAAGCTGCTAACTGTGCTGTTTGTTGGGATTTTGAGAAATTAATAAAACTAAAGGTCATGCAGTTCTGTAACGCTGTGACGTCCACAAAATGTTCTCTCAGTTGTAAAATAACAGTTTATCTGCCTGCAGCTCATTAAACAAAGCAGGTCCTGAACTTTTCTGTCTAAAATCTACATGATGTTTTAGGAAGTTGTGTTTTCTTCTCCAAAGTCAGTGTGATAGGTCCACAACATGTTTAGCCTAGCTTAGCACAAGTTAGGTGGCACCAAATTACCAAAACACCAAACTGTTTTCAAAAAGTTTTGTTTGTTCTCACTCAAATGTCAGACTTTAGCTGGCTGGAGGAGATGAACACTGAGCTAATATTCTTTTAACTGAAGGTTTGTGATTCAGTTTGTTATCCTACATAATGTTAATAAGAACTTTCTAACTATAGCTTAGTTAGAATTAGACACTAAAGAAAGCTAAGCTAATAATCACTCATTTAAACCAATAAAACTATAGATGAAGGTTTTTAATCCAAATATAAAGTACACAGACTGAGTTTGACGCTGAAAATAATTAAAGTTTATTTTTCTGAACAAACTCATTAAAATGATTTGCGGGATAAAAATGAAAAAAGAGAGAATGAACTTTCTGTTCTTTTATTTTTCCTTTGGCTTTAAATTAATTGCTGTGTGAAAGACCTTTTTACACAGTAAATTCACACATAAAGTGTAGAAATAAATATATATGTATTCCCCCCCACCCTGCCTGTAGGTGACTCGGCTGACCCCCCACCAATTCGGTTAATGATCGTCCAAGTCCAGTGATGGAGCCTGAGGCAGATCACTGACTGGAACAAAATAAAGAGCCAGTGGTTGGGATGCCGTGGTTGGGATGCCGTTGTTGGGTGGGGGGGCTGGGGGTGAGGGGGGGTCTAAATGGCAGAATTCCTCCTTGAGCTCTGGACGCATGAAGCCCAACATTGTGCAGCTTCCACAATGGACACACTGTCGACACGATGCATCTAATTCAATTAGCCGGGAGACGGTGCATAAATTCCCCCAGAATTCCTCTGATGAGCGAGTGTTAGCCCCCAGTGGGAGGGGGGGGCACTGAGCGCGCTCAGTAACCTGTTGCACACAATGAAGCCAGAACACAAACTGTCAACCATCAAACCTGAGCTTCATCAGGCGGGGTCACAGATCAGATCCTCCAAAGTTCAGTCTGTAATGAGAAAACTGAAACAGACAATAACATATTTTTCATCATGTCATAAAACACATGATTATATATTATTACTTTTACATTATATATTATTACTTTTACTATTATAAATACATTCATACTTAAATATGCCTTATAGATCGTGATTCTCTTTCAACATGTCAACAATAAAGTCTTTTTCTTATTTGACCAAAGAGCCCCTTCAACACTAATAAAGATATACAGAGATATACAAATATACTGAGAATAAAAATATACAGAGATATGAAAATGTACACACATATAATAAATCTCATTTCATTTGTTCATTCAGTCATTTGGTTTGTTGTTAAGTCTTTCTTACAGTGATTAGATTATCTGCAGCACATCAAACACTGAAATGACTCAATCAGGTTTTTCATTGCAAACAATTCAAATTCAATTTGAAGAGTTTCCAAATTTTAAAATAAAAAAACTGTCCTGTTTGAGTTTTAGGACTTTTCTAATTCTCAGCTGAATTGAATCAATTGAATCATAAAATATTTTAATTTTCGGGCTCTTCCTCTGAGGTTTTACAGTGTCTCATTGAGTGAAATGAAGAATTTGTTGAACAAAGCAGAAAGTTTACCCTAGTTAACCCTAACCCTACATACCAGAGGAGGAAGAGGAGGAAGAAAGAGGAGGAAAAACTCTTCTCCTCCCTGCATGAGTCACTGGGACAGGATTTCAGAGGAAAAAATAAACCACAGTGAGTTTTCCAAATGATGAGAGAGATTCCTCCTTCACGTTGGAAGAGAAAGTCAAATATCTGAAAACACCCAGTAAACTGTGGTGTCCAGATTCTTTAAATATCAAGTAAAATCACATTAATAAGGTTTTCAGTGTGTTTCAGTGTTTGGTCCTGTTCACAGTACTCACTACAGAATACTATAGATTATATATTATTACGTCTTCACACTCTGTGGTCTCCATACAGCTGTTTGTATTTAGATTTCTATTCACACCTGAGACTGCAACACAGGAAAACACTTTAAAATGGACATTTTTATTTCTTGTTAAGGACTTTAAATGAAGGAAGGATGAGGATTTAAAACATTCAGTAAAACTGATTTAACACTTCTCCAGAACACCTACAGGTGGACAGACAGGTACAGGTGGACAGACAGGACAGAGGTTGCAGTATTTCTGTAAAAACAGTAGCTGATACGCTGGTGTAAGACATTGTTCAGAAGACTGTGTGTGTGTGTAGTACCTCCTTCAGAGGACTGTGTATGTGTGGATTTATTTCCTTTACTTCCCTCCCAGCCTGTTTGTAAAGGCTCAAAAGTGACTTGGTCCTGGTCCTGGTCCTGAGCCTGATGTGACTCATGAGGGTCTGTGCTGATCTTCACGGAGCAGCAACGGTGTCATCGAGTCCGAATGAATCCTACTCACAGACGAGCAGCCTGGTGATCAGTTTGTTCAGAAGCAGGAACTCTGAGAGGCGTTCAGATGTTTTCTAGTTACAGGTGGTTGGAAAAATGTTGTTAAATGTTGGTGCCCCCCCATCCTGACTCCATCTACATCTATGCGTGGTGTGGAGGCTGCAGGAGGAGTGTGAGGACAACAGTGAGCCTGATACTACTGTACATTTCAATTCCTGCTGTACGCACACACATCTTTAATCACTGTGTATATACCACTTGTATAGTCACTGTATATTCAGTTCTATTTAATACTGTACTGAACCAATGCAACGAAATTTGGTTCTGTGGACACTTCTGTATACCTGAATGACAGTAAAGTCTGTCTAAGTCTAAATGTTTGAAAAGGTTGGAAAATCTTTGAAAAGGTTTGAAAAATGCCAGCTGGTCAGTGAATGACCTGCAGGCTTGGGGCTTTCTGCAGCTCCTTCACTTTGCTCTGCAGCTCATCACACCGTCTGGACGTTGTTAAACACACAGAGTTTAAGTGTGTGAAGGAGAAAAACCAAAGAGTCACTGATGATCAGACTGAAGGTTAAATTGTGTGAATGACCACAGAGAGACGTCACAGTTTAGCTCACTGAGCATGGACGACTACTGTTTGGACCAATACTTGATCTGCCAGTTATACTGTATTTCATTTGTATTATATTCATCTCATTTCATTTGATGTATACATATTCTGAACTTTCAGTAAGCTTTACTTGTGTGTTACATATTTTTTTGTTAGCAGGCGCCTCTGACTAATCTGCTCTATGTAATTCTTGTGCTCATGACAATAATTTTAAAAAAGACAGATACAAATTTTATCCATTCGTTGGTGTGAAATAAGTGAAAACCAAACTTTTCTCCCTGAAACACTGAACCCTGGCTGTCACTGACAATAGTCCTTGCAAAGTACGTGTGTGATCATAACTTCAAACTAAAGCTGGATGAAGAGTCTTTCTTCAGTTATCACAGAGGTTTGTGATTGACAGAAATGTTTCATTACTTGATTTGTGGTAATAATAATACGAATACGAATACGAACACGAACACGAACAACTTTATTAATCCCGAAGGATCTGAACTAACTATCTTCACAGTCTCATTTCGAGTGCTCAGTGCAGTAAAACATGATCTCAGTATGTTTATTCGGTGTATGGCCACTGCATTAGTGTAAACCTGCTCATTACATTAGCTTCTGTTAGTTAATAATTTACTTTATCATTGTAGTTAATGGCACACATTCATTATTTCAGTGCTGCAGGTGTAAAGATCGAGCGATCGAAAGATCATTATAAAACATTATATTATAAGAATATAAATAATAATAATATAAAAATTATAAGCACTGTATAAATGATATTCAGATTCTCTGAACTGGACTGAATGAACCTGATATGTTATTTTTAACAAACCAATCAGCTGACTCAGTCAGATAGTTACGGCCATCGGAGACTCTTTATTCCATTTGCATCCTGTTTTATTGTTTCACTCCTGAGCCTGACAAGCAGCAGAAAACACTCGACAACAATTAGAGTGTCGCGTTCGCTGCCATCAGCACATCTCAGACTGAATCAGCAGATAAAGAAATAATGAGATTCACTTCACTCCAGAAACATGATGCCTGATGCTCAGATGAAAATGTTAACTGGTGGAAATGTGACTGTTTGGTCATGATGGGTTTTAAATCAGTCAAGAAGGAACAGCAGGCTGTTTTCAAAACACGCTCTTCATATTTAATTCTCCTTTTAGTGCGAAGGAAACATCAACTTTCAAAATGATGCTGCAGATGTTTCTATGACAACAGGTGACTGGCATCTGAGAGGCGGCGTTGCTAAGAGACGAGCTGTCGTGAATCCACACAGTGAGACATCTGTCTGTCTGTTTGGACCCACCCCGCTGTGATAGTACAGCTAATGCTAGCCAGCTAATGAGAGAGTAACAGACACAGTTAACATATAGAGTAACAGACACAGTAACATACAGAGTAACAGACACGGTCACATATAGAGTAACAGACACAGACACATATAGAGTAACAGACACAGTAACATACAGAGTAACAGACACAGTAACATATGGTATAACTTATAGAGTAATGGATGTAAACCCGGTGTAAGGAGGTAAATAGTATGATAAAGTCTGCAGTAACAGTAATCCGTGTGTTACAGCTGTTCTCTCAGCAGTGATCGATAAAGTGAGTGCAGCAGCTCTGTCAGCCTCTCGGCTGCAGGCAAAGGTTGGGACACCTCGCGGTATTTTTTAATGAGGCAACACTCAATAAAGTTCCTCATTCGACAGACCTCACCTGAGAGAAGCTGCTGACCCGTTTGCTTTGTGAAAGACTTTGCGTTGTGCAACACTTCCTGTTGGTTTCTGCTGAACTGAACTGATGATACTGAAGGTGAAAACGGCTTCAAACAGGTGAACTCAATAAAGAGAACAAACGCTGCGTGTTGACAGAGTGCTGACTGCAGGCGGCAGACAGATGGTCGAGTCAAACTCTTAATTCGACGTCTTTAAAGGTTGTGTGAGCGGCGGCGGCACCATATGTGTTGGAGCTGAAGTGCAGCCTGCAGATCGTGGATCAGGCCAAAGAGCGCGGCTGCGACACGTCTGCACCACCTGCTGCTGCTGTGTCGCCATGTTTAAACAGCCTCACAGGCCTCACAGCGAGTGTGTGCTCACATACTGATGCTGTAGCAGGAAAAATCTTTCAGCTGCACTTCACAGGGTTTCAGCTGAAGGGTCACAGAGAAAGTCCTCTGTAAAAACCTGAAAACAACAACAACAATAACAACAACAACAACGACAACAACAACGACAACAGGGCTCATTTTCTTTAGTCTCCACATTGACCAGAATCACCTCAAATGTTCTTGTAATCTGAACTTTTCTACAGCGACCTGTTTGAGCACATATTCAGAAAACAACAAGTTTTCATAGTTTAGAAGCTGAAACAGTAAACCAGTTTAATTTTACACACACACACACACACACACACACACACACACACACATACTTTTACACACCAGAGGCTGGACTGAAGCAGATCTGAGCTCAGTGAGGTCTCTTCTGGTTGTCATGGTTACGATGGTGCTTCACTCCTCACCTGGTCTGTCACCATGGTAACTGATGGTGCACAGCTCACCTGCCCTGGATCAGGTAATGTTCAGCTGTAATCTGACCAATGGCTGCAGACCTGAGGATCCTGAGGCTCTCTGAGGGGGGGCTTTGTCTTTGTGATGATTCAGATCCTGGTCTGAGGTCTGATCTGGATCAGCTTCTGGAGCCAGATGTTGTCTCACAGACTGGACGCATCGACTTTTCATAGTTTTCCTGTCGAAGATTTCATGGAGCTTCAGTGTCCTGATATCATCCTCCAGCAGAGACACTCTGAAGCTCTGAAGTTCTGTTGGTGGGCAGCATCTTTGTTTGGTTTAAGACAGAAACCAGGAGGTGTCCTGGAACCTGATTCATGGTTCAGACCTCTGCTTGGTTTCTGTGTATGTAGACTGGGGGCCATGGAGGGTTATGTGGGGGTCGGGGGGCTCCGGGCTCCCCAGGAGGTGGAGACTAAAAGTGTGGCAGTGTGTGGAATCAACCAGACAAGGCCCCGCCCACCAGTTATCATAACACAGATGACATCATTGTCACCCCCCCAGTCAGACTGCAGCCTTCCGTGTCATCATCGTCATCAGAGCAGAAACCTTCACATTTAGTGTAAATCCAGAAAAACACTGCTCAGGTCAAACACAACACGCTTCAGGGCCGTCAGCTCCACACTCACCCGGTCCAGTTTCACCGCAGCAGCAGGGGATTGTGGGTAAACAGTATCACCTCACTTGGTCTCTTTTTGAAGTCTAAAACTTATTTTCTTTAGAAACTCAAAGCCAAAGTGGGGACATTTAAGACCTGCTGGATGTGTCGGGGGGTTGACTGTCTCTACAGTGCAGTGTGAATAACATAAAACACACTGTGTGTGTGTACAGAACGTGAAAAGGTAAATAATTAAATTAGTTGATACTGTCTGATCAGTCACTGATGGAAACGCGAAGCTCAGTGTGACAGTGGAATAACATACACAATGCTTTTACTGACGTTAACATGTCACATTAAAATGACCTTAGTTAACAATGTCAGTACTGCATTGTCCTCAATATTCAAACATCTTTAAACACACTGAATGTCCTTTACATTTGTTGATGTTTATGAAACTAATCCAGATGTTGAGGTGAATGTTGGAGCGTTAATCGACCTTTGTGTTGACGTGGCTGGTTGAGGAACAGACTCTGATGTGACCCCCCCACTCAGATGAACAGATAAGTGTAACAGTGTTTAAGCTGAAGAAGTGGACCTTCTTCTTCTTCAGAAACTCTTCAGCTTCACTCAGCGTCGGGTTTGTGTCGGGCCTCGTCATTCTTCCTCCGTCCATGCGCTGACAGGCTTATCCACCACGTAGGATGTTCTCATTGTGTGCCGCAGACAACATGTGGGCGACGTGTTGTATGAAGAGAAAGAACCATAGAAGAAGCCTCCAGAAGTTTGCCATCTTTTTATGCTTCAGATCAAATGTCTGTAAAAACCTTCAGCTCTGCGTGTCCTCTCTCAGTTCAGTCCCAGGGGAGTCCAGATTACAGAACAAACCTCCTAAAACAACACGATGGGGGGCCAGGGGGCCCGACACTGAGCTGTCAGGGCATCCTGACCCGACTCTGTTTCCTATGTAAACACTGAAAGGCTAAAAAATCTCCACCACGACAGACAGAGACAGAAACCTGCTGAGGACGGATGCACCACCCTGAGAAACCAAACGTATGAATACAGTACTCTGAAGTACTCACAGTACTCTAGTACTCTAAAGTACTCTGAAGTACTCACAGTACTCACAGTACCTATACGGAAGTATAAACACAGTACTCTGAAATATGAACACAGTACTCTGAAATATGAACACAGTAGTCTGAAATATGAACGCAATACTCTGAGGTTATTGTTGTTGTCCATTTCTCGTGTATTTTTCATGGATTTCTCATGGATTTGTCATGTGTTTGTCTTGGAGCAGTGAACTCTGTTGTTTGTGATGGTAGAGGACGTCCTGCACGTTGTAATCGAGTCTCGCAGTCTAACGCTGTGTCGTTCTGAGTGACAGGCCGTCGGTTATATTTAGCCCTGTGGAGGTTCCTGGTGACTGTTGTGATGCCTTCAGGCGCTGTGATAAAGACAAACAGCATCCTGAGTCTGACAGCAGGACTCAGCGGGGGGGGTTGTCTGTGTTTTAATGCATCTGTCCATCTTTGTGAATTCATGTGTAGAAATAAACAGTGTTACTTACCACAAGATGACCGATGCCTTCACTTTGACCCTCCCTGATGGACTAACATGTGTGTTACTGAAGGAAATACAGTAATACCACAGTGCAAAAATGCAAAGTAGATTTACAAAAACTTTTATCAGCTCCATGAACTGAAAGTATTAAATGTTTGTGTTGTATTATTATTATGATCAATATTTCATGTTACTGGAGTCTTATTGCTGATCACAGCTGATCAGATGGAGCTGGTCTGAATGATTTTATACACTGACAGTTTAAAACATTATATGTCATATACAGGTTATGTTTTAGATGTAAAATCTGATAAATAAATTTATAGAATATATAAGAAAATCTCAAAATTGTTCTTCAGTTTAATTATTGTAGGAGAAGTTACTTCTCTAACCTGAAATCATGTGTGTGATTAAACATCTTCTATGTCATTATTTTTGAAGAGATATTTAATTTGTGGTTTCCTTTCTCCACCATCATCAGCCCCAGTTTTTGGTGCTTTGTGGGAAATCTCTTTTTGATGTTATTGGTCAGACACATAAAGCTGGTGAATGTGTTTGTTTTATTTTCCAGGTTTTTCTTCAGACTACAGTCTGGGCGGAGAAGATGTCTATTCCACTTCCACTTCCCTCTGAAACATTAAGATAAAGAAAAACTACCTGTAAGGAAGTGATGAGGAAGGTGAGGGCATTCAGAGAGTGGACACAGCTGCTGAGCTTTTAAAATAAAGAGACATCTTAGTGTCAGATCAGCCTCCCCTGATGTACGAGTCCAGCGTGTCCCAGCAGAGGAAGAGGATGATGAGGAGGAAGTGGTGTGGAGATACCTGAGGAGGAAACAGGAGGATGTGGAGTGATTAGTATACAGTAAAGTGTCAGTGACGAGGAGGTGGAGGCTGTTATCTGACTGACAAAGAGCAGCAGGAAGTAAATGTTCAGACTGATAGTTAAACACAATGACTGCGGAGAAACCAAGAGGAACAACTCGACTGCTTTAGACCAGAAATCACCTGACTGATGTTATTATTGGACATTTGGCTTAAATAGTATATAATGTGTAGTATATAAGTACTGTATATAATGTGATGTATATATATATATATATATATATATATATATATATATATATATATATATATATATATATATATATATATATTGCATTATATTTGGTAACACTGTGTGACCAAATCCTGGAGTATCTCATGTCACGTGTCTAGTGTAGTATACACACACACACACACACACACACACATATATATATATATATATATATATATATATATATATATATATATATATATACATGAACACAGTATCACAGAGTACTACAGTACACAGTACACACAGTATCTACTGTGCACAGTATACACAATATACACAATGTGGTAAACTTGGTGGTACTATTAGAAACAAGGGGAACGTTACCTGTTAAACATCCGCCCACTAACTGTCCAGCTGTCTACAGAAAAGACTCCTTACTTCCTGTTCTGACACCTGAACGTGCTCTCAGGGTTGTGTACTCTCAGGTGTACTTTGTCTCATTTGACATTTTCATCCTGAGCGGGTCATAAATGTCTGAAGCACATTTCAGTCTGACCTTTGCCACACTTAAGGATTGTTTTCATCGCTGACTTATCAAAAGATTATTTCTCCATTTTTCTTTATTGTTTGGTTTATAGAATTACAGACGTATAAGTTCGCATATTGAAGTAACTTTTGTTTGTTCCGAGTTTAACATTCAGTTTAACATCGAAGCGGTCGTGTCAGTGTGCTGCTAGCATGGCTGCAACATCACGTAGATCATAATGCTAACCTTGTCACTCCACTTGGTTTCACGCTGAGATCACAGCAGGTTTGTAGCAGCAGGATCAGATGTGGCATCCTGCTGCCCAATCCTGTCTGTCTGAAAGCACCTACAGATGTTTAATTAAAATCAACTGTATGAAAAGTGTCAGTCGGATCTGAAATCAATAGAGCAGATGTCTGGCTGCTAAAAGAAGATGCGGGAGAAGTCTGATGTGAATCCTTTAAAGCCGACTGCCTGAAAGCTTTAAACCTGCAGCAGCAAAAGCAAATTCAGTCTCTGTTCAGATGCCAGTTTATCCTCCTGCCTGACTGACAGGAACACACACTTCACTGGTAATCCAACAACAAACACCCAGTTTAACAGGACACCTTCCTCTGTGATGGCCCGGAGAGCCGGACCCTCCGCGCCCACAGTCTGACCTTCATCACGGCTGAGCCAGGATGGATTTTGAGTGTCTTTGTCCTTTAAAAAAAGGAAGGAAAATGGTGTGGAGTTTGTGAAGGTGAAGCGGAGACGGTTTGACTTCTGATTAGTGTGAGCGGCTCAGTGAGCGCCTGAGGGGGGATTAGTTTGTACCTGTGAAAAGACTGTCAGGTAGATTGAGCAGGAAGCTGTGATGAGAGGAGGCTGAGTGGGAGGAGGAGGAGAGTCTTTTTCCTCCTCTTTAATCCAGCCTGCGGAGGTGTGTGTGGGATCACATTCAACATGTGTGTTTGTGTGCAGAAGATGTAACACAGAAAACCGGATGGCAGTGAACACATCATCAGACTCTCAGTGTTTCAGCAGGTTGCTTCACACCTCTGTCAGCTCCACTTTATGTTCATCTTCAAACTTCTGCCAGCGTTTCAGAAGGTCCTCTTCAGAACCAGAACCAGGTCCACATTATATCCAGTCCAACCAGTTTTATTACGGTCCTGGTCTCCGGTCTGCTTGTACCTGATACACCGGTGGACTATCTGCATTAAGGCTCTCCCTATCACCTCTCCTTGGCTCTATGCCGGACCAGACCAGGTTCAGATCAGATGTCTTATTCTGAATTAGTACAGGAACATCTGATTCAGATCAGAAACATCTGACACAGTCACGCTGCTGCATCAGGACCCTGAATGCACCACAATCCTCTTTAATCTCATGGGGGGGCGGGGTGTTCATCCCCCCAACACACACACACGCTTCACCTGCACAGCTTGTTGGGGTTCAGGCAGATGTGCCCCCCCCCCACACACACACCTGTAAGCCTAATGGCAACACATATACTGTGATTAGTGTAATACCCCTTTAAAGCTCCCACAACACCCCATAATACCTCCAACATCTGCCCACCCAAACTCAGATTAAGGTAATCTAAATGTCCCCATCACAGATTATCCTCTACCTATGCAGGAGGTGGTGGAGTCACCAGGTGATCACATGACCACAACATCACAGCAGATCCAACACCTTCCACAGTTATGTAAGCCCAGAGGAGTCAATACTCAGATGTAAATAATCGCTGATAAAAGTCGTTGATGTAAAATCTGAATGTGTATTTTATTTTTTCAGTTTTCATGATGTCACTTTACACCTTTTATATTATCATGAATTTAAAACTGTGATAAAAAGTGTTAAATGGATAGATAAAACACAATGATCAATAACAACAAGATCAAATAATTTAATAACAATCATTTTAGATGAAAAAACATAAAACCTGATCATCATCCTTCAAAGAGTGACTTCAAAATGTGTTTGCATGAAATGTGCTGAGTAGTTATGTTTTTTACATGTGTTGTGTAGCTGTGTTGTGTAGTTTTGTAGTTGAGTGTTGTGTAGTTGTGTAGTGTTGTGTAGTTGTCCATGGTGCCTCTGCAGGCTTTTTCTCATGAACTTTGTCTTTCTTTCACCTTAAATTCTCCAGCTGTTTGACCTGATGATGAATCATTGAGTAACACACACAGCAGTTTGTGTGTGTGGTCACATGATGAGGGGATGACAAATCTTTTGTGGGTTTGTTACTCGTTCGTTCAAACTTCTTCTTTTCTTGACAGTTTTTCCTTCACAGTCACCTGAGCAATAACTTATGATCAATACTTAGTTAACAATAGCTATTGATCTGTAACTTATAATCAATACTTAACTAATAATAACTAATGATCTATAACGTATAATGAATAGTTAACTAACAATAACTAATGATCTATAACTTATAATCAATACTTAATTAACAGTAACTAATGATGTATAACTAATGATCAACACTTAGTTAACAATAACTAATGATCTATAACTAATGATCAACACACCCCTCCTTGAACCGCCACCTTACTGTGGTGGAGGGGTTTGTGTGCCCGAATGATCCTAGGAGCTATGTTGTCGGGGGCATTACGCCCCTGGTAGGGTCTCCCATGGCAAACAGGTCCTAGGTGACGGGCCAGACTAAGAGCGGTTCACAAGCCCATCATGAAAAGAAGAATATCAAGGACCGTTACGTTACGCCCGGATTGGCGTTACCGGGCCCCACCCTGGAGCCAGGCCTGGGGTTGGGGCTCGCAGGCGAGCGCCTGGTGGCCGGGTCTTTGCCCACGGGACCCGGCCGGGCTCAGCCCGAAATGGCGACGTGGGCCCGCCTTCCAGTAGGCTCACCACCCGCAGGAAGGTCCATGAGGGGCCGGTGCAATGTGGTTTGGGTAGCAGTCGTGGCAGGGGGCCTCGACGACCCAATCCCTGGACCAAAACTCTGGCAATAGGGACATGGAATGTCACCTCGCTGGGGGGGAAGGAGCCTGAGCTCGTGCGGGAGGTTGAGAGGTACCGGCTAGAGATAGTCGGGCTCACCTCCACGCATAGCTTGGGCTCTGGAACCCAGCTCCTTGAGAGGGGCTGGACCCTCCACTACTCTGGAGTTGCCCAGGGTGAGCGGCGGCGAGCTGGTGTGGGCTTGCTTATAGCTCCCCAGCTCAGCCGCCATTACGTGTTGGAGTTCACCCCGGTGAACGAGAGGGTCGCTTCCCTGCGCCTTCGGGTTGGGGATAGGTCTCTTGCTGTTGTTTGTGCCTACGGGCCGAACAGCAGTACAGAGTACCCGGCCTTCTTGGAGTCCCTGGGAGGGGTACTTGATAGTGCTCCGACTGGGGACTCCATTGTTCTACTGGGGGACTTCAACGCTCATGTGGGTAGCGACAGTGATACCTGGATGGGGCGTGATCGGGAGGAACGGCCTCCCCGATCTGAACCCGAGCGGTGTTCTGTTATTGGACTTCTGTGCTAGTCACAGTTTGTCCATAACGAACACCATGTTCGAAGCATAAGGGTGTCCATCAGTGCACGTGGCACCAGGACGTACCCTAGGCCGGAGGTCGATGATCGACTTTGTTGTCGTTTCATCTGATCTCCGGCCGTATGTCTTGGACACTCGGGTAAAGAGAGGGGCTGAGCTGTCAACCGATCACCACCTGGTGGTGAGTTGGCTCCGCTGGCAGAGGAGGAAGTTGGACAGACCTGGCAGACCCAAACGTATTGTGAGGGTCTGTTGGGAACGTCTGGCCGAGCCCCTCTGTCAGGGAGGTCTTCAACTCCCACCTCCGGAAGAGCTTCTCACAGATTCCGAGGGAGGCTGGGGACATTGAGTCCGAGTGGACCATGTTCTCTGCCTCCATTGTCGACGCGGCAGTTCGAAGTTGTGGACGCAAGGTCTCTGGTGCCTGTCGTGGTGGCAATCCCCGAACCCGGTGGTGGACACCGGAAGTAAGGGATGCCGTCAGGCTGAAGAAGGAGTCCTATCGGACCATGTTGGCCTGTGGGACTCCTGACGCAGTTGACAGGTACCGGCAGGCCAAGCAAGCCGCAGCCCGGGCGGTCCTGGAGGCAAAAACTCGGGTCTGGGAGGAGTTCGGTGAGGCCATGGAGGAGGACTATCGGTCGGCCTCGAAGAGATTCTGGCAAACCGTCCGGCGCCTCAGAAGGGGGAAGCAGTACTCTGCCAACACTGTTTACAGTGCGGGTGGGGAGCTGTTGACCTCAACTGAGGACATTGTCGGACGGTGGAAGAAATACTTCGAGGATCTCCTCAATCCCACCGACTTGCCTTCCAGTGAGGAAGCAGGGGCTGGGGACTCTGAGGTGGACTCGTCCATCACCCAAGCCGAAGTCACTGAGGTAGTTCGTAAGCTCCTTGGTGGCAAGGCGCCGGGGGTGGATGAGATCCGCCCTGAGTACCTCAAGTCTCTGGATGTTGTGGGGCTGTCTTGGCTGACACGCCTCTGCAACATTGCATGCATGGAGGTTGGGGACAGTACCTCTGGAGTGGCAAACTGGGGTGGTGGTCCCTCTTTTTAAAAAGGGGGACCGGAGAGTGTGTTCCAACTACACAGGGGGATCACACTTCTCAGCCTCCCCGGGAAGGTCTACGCCAGGGTACTGGAGAGGAGAATTCGGCCTATAGTCGACCCTTGGATTCAGGAGGAACAATGCGGTTTTCGTCCTGGTCGTGGAACAGTGGACCAGCTCTATACCCTCCACAGGGTGCTGGAGGGTTTATTTATGGGAGTTTGCCCAACCAGTCCACATGTGCTTTGTGGATCTGGAGAAGGCATTCGACCGTGTCCCTCGTGGTATTCTGTGGGGAGTGCTCCGCGAGTATGGGGTCCGGGGCCTTTGCTAAGGGCTGTTCGGTCTCTGTACGACCGGAGCAGGAGCTTGGTTCGCATTGCCGGCAGTAAGTCAGACCTGTTTCCCAGTGCACATGTTGGACTCCGGCAGGGCTGCCCTTTGTCACCGGTCCTGTTCATAATCTTTATGGACAGGATTTCTAGGCGTAGCCAGGGGCCGGAGGGAGTCCTGGTTTGGGAACCACAGGATTTCATCTCTGCTTTTTGCAGATGATGTTGTCCTGTTGGCTTCTTCAAGCCAGGACCTTCAGCATGTGCTGGAGCGGTTTGCAGCCGAGTGTGAAGCGGCTGGGATGAGAATCAGCACCTCCAAATCCGAGGCCATGGTTCTCGACCGGAAAAGGGTGGCGTGCCCTCTCCGGGTGGGTGGAGAGGTCCTGCCTCAAGTGGAGGAGTTCAAGTATCTCGGGGTCTTGTTCACGAGTGAGGGAAAGATGGAGCGTGAGATTGACAGGCGGATTGGTGCAGCGTCCGCAGTTATGCGGTCGGTGTACCGGACCGTCGTGGTGAAGAAGGAGCTGAGTCGAAAGGCGAAGCTCTCGATTTACCGGTCAATCTACGCTTCCCACCCTCACCTATGGTCATGAACTTTGGGTAATGACCGAAAGGACAAGATCGCGGATACAAGCGGCCGAAATGAGTTTCCTCCGCAGGGTGGCTGGGCGCTCCCTTAGAGATAGGGTGAGAAGCTCAGTCACTCGGGAGGAGCTCGGAGTAGAGCCGCTGCTCCTTCGCATCGAGAGGAGTCAGCTGAGGTGGCTTGGGCATCTATTTCGGATGCCCCCTGGACGCCTCTCCCTAGGGAGGTGTTCCAGGCGTGTCCCACCGGGAGAAGAGGCCCCGTGGAAGACCCAGGACACGCTGGAGAGACTATGTCTCTCGGCTGGCCTGGGAACGCCTCGGGATCCCCCCGGAAGAGCTGGAGGAAGTGTCTGGGGTGAGGGAAGTCTGGGCATCTCTGCTCAGACTGCTGCCTCCGCGACCCGGTCCCGGATCCAAGCGGATGAAAATGGATGGATGGATGGATAATGATCAACACTTAATTAGCAATAACTAATGATCTATAACTATTTATCAGTACTTAATTAACAATAACTATTGGTCTATAACTTATAATCAATGTTTAATTAACAATAACTAATGATCTATAACTTATAAATAATACTTAATTAACAATAACTATTGATCTATAGCTTATAATCAATACTTAGTTAACAATAACTAACGATCAATAACTCACGCTAGTGATTGATTAATGATGAATATCCAATGATCAGTAAGCTCAATATGTAATGATCGATAATTAATGACCAATAAAACGTATCTATAATTAATTATAATTATTAATATATTAATTAATTAATATTAAATTATCAATAACCAATGACTAAAATCTAATGCTAAAATAATGAATCAATAATAACTAGTCATCACCAATGATCAGTGTCTACTGATCAATAATTAATTATCAATAACTAATAGTCATTAATGCACTAGTGATAAATAATTAATTAGTAATAATAAATGATGAATAATTACTGATCAATAACTAAACATCAACAACTAATAATCAATAATAATAATAATAATAGTAATGAGAATAATGATCAGTAATGAATGATAAATAACAAATAAACAATAACTAGTGATCAGTATTTAATTATCAGTAAGTAATGATAAATAACATGATAACTAATGATCATATTTAATGATCAATAACCAATGATTAACAACGAAAAATACGAATGAATAACTTGAAGTGTATCTGACAGTAAACCTGCTGTTTAAGGAAGTTTATTTTGAAGAGGCCTGAACAGGACTTTTAATTTGAAGGTTTAACTTTTCACAGGAGGACAGAAGATGATTAGAAAATAAAATGTTTTTAATAAAGTGATTTATTTTGATATTTTTTTCTTTCCTTCATGCCATCAGGTGTTTTACTGTACCTGAGGTCTCATGATCGCACCTGAACTCTTTGTGATAGATTATTTTTAGTTGTATTACTTTTTAATAACTAATTTTATTTATGTTGAAACTTGAGTTCATTAACGGATTAAACTAATTCATATTTTCTGTTTTAAAACATTTCTACCGAGTTTTATTAAATGTTATCTGACTTCTTTCTTAATATTCAAAGATTTTATTTTCTTTATAATCAATATCTTCACATCGTTTAAAGTATTTTAAAAAATTTTCTCATTTAAATGTTAGATTTTGTTTTATTTAGTTTTTTGTTAGAGTTGTTTTACAGTTTTATATCGTTTGCAGGTATTTATTTATTTATTTATTTATTTATTTATTTATTTATTTATCTATGTATTTATTTTGTTTATTTGTTTGTTTTAATGAACCTGAGATCTTGAATCTGTTCTCATATTTTAAAGTGTTTTCAAAGTAAAACGTGTCGGTGAACTGCGCATGCTCCTGTGTGAAGGGAGAGCGAGGCAGAGCGCGCGAGCTGCTGCTCAGACAGGCTTCACCTGTTCAGGTAATCTACCTGTGGGCCAATCAGCTGCTCTGTGTACTGCGCGCGGAGCGAGAGGCCGCGTGGCGCTCTGAAGCAGCACGAGCTGCTGACTGACGCCTTCAGACCCCCAGGTGATCCGGAACAAAGAGTGATCCGGATCAGAGGACCTGTGGTGTGCGCGAGAACACTCCTCAATTATCCCTCCGCGTGAAGATAGGTGGCGCGTGGTGGCAGCGGGGCTCGCGCCTGTTTGTGATGCTGACAGGAGGGGAGACGGCACGCGCATCAGTCCACATCGGCCCGCCCGGACGGAAGACCTGACACCGGGACTCACCGGGACTCACACAGGGACTCACCGACCCTGACCGGGGGACAGACCGGGACTCACTCTGCCTCACACCGGATCCACCGGGACGCACCGGGCACACTCAGTCTTTCCAGGACTCTGCAGGACTCTGCAGGACCGGATCCAGATTTCCGTCTCATCTGAGGGGCGCGCGCTGCTGCTCCGTTTTGCCTCTTTTTTCTTCTTCAGAAAATCCGGAGACTCTCCGGTAGGTATCTTCCTCCTCCTCCTCCTCTTCCTCTCCTCCAGGAGCCAATCACAGCGCGGCTACTACCTGAGCCGCTGCACCTGTCAGGTGCGCGCTGCTCCAGGTGTGATGGAGGCGACGGGAGACAGGCAGGCAGGCAGGCCGAGCAGCAGCAGCTCTGACCCGGCGTGCTGTGCCGCCGCTCCCCGCTCACACTCCGGAGCCTGCCGGAGGACCGGAGCCTCAACATGCAGACACAGAACCAGGACCGGGACCAGGACCAGGAGCACACCTGACCCTGACACCACCGATCCACGCGAGGCGTTTACACCTTTACACACCTTCACACACACACACACACACACACACACACACACACACACTGATCCTGTAGGCCTGATACTGTTTTTATTATTAATAACAATACTGTTTACATGTATAATAATAATAATAATAATAATAATAATAATACTCTAGTATCGTACATGCTTGTAGTAATAAGATTGTTCATATTATAAATACAGTAACCACTCGCATTATTATTTTAATAAAATAAATGTAATTGTTCTTATTTCTGTGTGGATGTGAATGTTTAATGGGAGCGTTGGTTTCACACATTTAGGCCTGGATGAACGTTAAAGCTGCACATTCTCACACGGACTCCTGATACATGTATTGATGAATGATCGATAATCAGCTAAAAAAAATCAACAAGTTTAAATGCGTGTGTTAATTTGTCCCTTATCCTGTGTGTATGTATGTAATTATTATTATATATACTTGTCTTTGTGTTTTAATGTGTGTGTGTGTGTTTTAATGTGCGTGTGTGTGTGTCCCTCCTCCTGTGTGTGTGTGTGTGTGTGTGTCTCGGTGTGTATCATACATAAGTGTGTGTGTGTCCCTCCTCCTGTGTGTGTTTCGGTGTGTATCATATATAAGTGTGTGTGTGTCCCTCCCCCCGCCCCCCCGGTCCAGCCCCCGGTCTCCGCTCTCGTCAGGACGGGCGGCGGAGCTCTTCCGCTCTCCAACAAACAAACAAAGTGCGGACTTTGTGAGTCGTCAGTGTGTGTTGGTGAAGTTTGGAGTCGAGCCGCTCCGGGCCGCGCTGGATTTACTCAGAGAGTGTGTGTGTGTGTGTGTGTCAGGCGGCGGAGCGGATCCGGATCAGGAACCCATGCGGACTGGACCGACTTATCAATGAAGCAGCAGATCATGGCGGAGGGTCCCCGCTGCAAGAGGCGCAAACAGGCCAACCCCCGGAGGAAGACCGGTGAGACACACACACACACACACACTCTGACCCGCAACAAGTCCCGTTAACTGCCCGGTAACTGCCGGCCGGCGGCTCCGGGACAAAGACAGAAAGTTTAGTTTAACGGGACTCCGTGAAGCTGCGGGCGGTGAGGGTCGGTGTGATGGACCGGGACCGGGCGGGCGGCGGCAGAAACCGTTACATTCATCTATAGATCCGTTTAAGTATCGATACATGTATCGATATGTATCCATCATGTGTCAGCTCCGCGCAGTCTCAGACATCAACTTTTGATTCTCTTCGCACTTTAGTTTGATTTCTTTTTGTTTCTTTTCTTCTTCTTTTTTTTCTTATTTATAGATTATTAATTAAAGATTATTGTAGTTGATCATTTGTGGCTCATTGATTAATTTTAATTTATTATCGATAGTTAATAGTTGATGTGTGTAAAATAAAGTGTTTGTGTTGAAATCATCTTTTTGGTTCAGACATGTGGAGGCCTCCTCAGATAATTTAACTGAAGCTTCTGCAGCTTCTTGTTAATCAATAAATTCACTAATATTGCTCATTAATAAATAAATCATGTTATTGAGCTGCACTTCAAGATAAAATGAAATTTAAACTGAGGGGAAATGTTACTGCTGAAAATGTCTTTTATTCGTGGTGAAGTTTTGAGGAAACGTTTCCTCCCGTAGTCGTTTTTTCTTCTTCTGGGGATTTGGCTGTCTGCTCTCGGGGGTCCCAGGGGGGCCGTTGACGGGGTGATGAGGGAGGCAGGAGGTGGAGGGGGGGCAGATCAGGACCTGGTGTAACAGGATCTGACTGACCCACCTCGTCCGTCCCCGAGTCCGTCACGTCCAGCTGTGCTGCTGCAGCTGGACCTTTAAACCAGAGAGGAACTGCTCGGACCTGATGGCCCCCGAGCCTGACATCTAAACACACACCTTATTCTTTACATCACTTTAATATTTACATCACTTTGATATTTACATCACTTTAATATTTACATCCCTGCATGTCAGTTCACACACTTTATATTCTTGAAATAATTTATAATTTATATCAGTGCTTCTGCTCTCTGTCTGCTCACTGTTCAGACGTTTCACGTTGAATTTAGAGGCAGTTTCTCCTTTTTGTCTCTTCAAACTATTTTTCCTGATCTGCTCTCTGATGGAGGCTTCAGACAAGTCTGTCATTTAGGTCCGTGTAAATAAAACCAGTGTTTTTGTCAGATTTAAAGAAAGGTACTGCGTTGTTTATCTCTCCGGCCGAGCAACATCAGGCAAAAAAGGACGATTTGGACTCACAGAGACTGTAAAACAGCAGCCGGTTTATTTTGGGGTTCAGAGGTTACAGAGTGCCAGATCAGATGTGCCGTCCATGCCACATGTCTCACCGCCGTGTCAGCGTCCAGCCCGAGGCCGCCGCTGTTTACTGTGTCCGATCTGCCAACATGAGCAACAGCACGAGAACATGCCTGTTTAATGTGAGCACGCCGGTTTAATGTGAACGGGTTTGTGAGTTTGGAGAGTCTAACAGGCTGAAAAGAGAAAAGAAGTTTTGTACTTTCATATAAAAATAATCAGTTTGTTTTTTGTTGGATATCAGAAGTGATTTGACATAATTTACTGTGTTTGTACGATGTCTCATCGTTTGTATTTAATATAATTTAAGCCCGGAGATCCACGTGGATTTTCACCTTCATTAGTCAGAGAACAGAGCAGACAGTGTTCAGAGTCAGAAGATTTTTACTCTTTAATTCTGTGAATAAATATTTCCTTTCTGTTTTATGATTTGATTGTATGAAGTGTAAACACAGAAACGCTCGTGTTTGGACGTCTCTTATTGTACATCATTTTCTTAAATTTGGAGCTGATTTGGTGGCGGTGCTGGGTGACAGTGATGATCCACATTAACATGATTCAGTGTGTTTTTAAAGACTGGGCTCAGGATGCTGGACGTTAAAGAGGCCACAGTAATCCAGACCAGGACACATGCGTGCTTTTCGCCGTACACACACACTGCTGTGCTGATAAGAGGCCAAACGTTCAGTGACGCTGAGCAAAAATCTTAGAATAAAATAAGCTTAGTCTTCCTCCTTTCACCAGAGTTTCTTATTTTACGGTCAGACGCTTCGCTGCTGCAGAGGCTTGGATTTACATACATAATTATAACAATGATAATTATAATTAGTATAATTATCAATATGAATGGAGTGTGCCGCTGTGAAGCCATGAGAGTTTTAGGCTCGTGTTTGGATCTTTCCGTTTTCTCTTGTATATATTTCACAGCAAAAAGTATCGTAGTTTGTGTGAATGAACATCGATGTCTCTGTCAGGCAGCACATTCAAACCTGTTGTCTCTCATGAGGACCTGCATTAACTTCCCTCCATCGCACAGAGACTGACCATAACATGTCCGGTTCACTTTGGAAGTCCCTCCTCAGTCTGGGAGGGAGGGGGGGGGGCGTCCCGGTAACGCTGCGTAAGAATCAGGTCCCCATAAAGTAGAAACACAAAGACAGTCCTCTGATTCAATCTCTTTCTCACTGACCTGAATGTCTTTCATATCTGCTCCGCCATGTTTCACCCCCCCCTCAGTAAACACCTCCCCCAGGGCAGAACAAAGAAAAGCTCCTCTCTCCTCGTTCTTAATCACAATTCAGCCCCTCTGAGTGCCGGCGGGGCCGCTCGGCTCGGCGTCCCACATGAAAAGAGAAAAAGGAGAAAGTGAGCGAGGAGGAGGTAAAGTGGAAGGAGAGCGAGGGCAATAACAGAGAGGAGGATGAGAGGTGGACTGAAGGTGTTTGTGCCCCATATAGACGCTGATGGACAGATAAAGTTACAGACGGATGGATGCCATTCGTACACGCTGAATTACAGGACAGACGGACGAGCGAGCGAGCGAGAGACATTAAGAAAGGCTTAGAGAGAGAGAGTGTGCAAGAGAGAGAGGAGCAGCTGGCAGCTGCATGAAGCATCTTAAACATCTCAGCTGTTCGTTGAAAACATCTTTAGAAACGAGAAATAAACCCCCCAGTCTGAAACTTTACACATTCTTCAATGTCTCTGTTCTCCATCGAGGCAGAAAGAGACGCACATTTTAAATGAAACTTACACTTCAGCTTCACACACACGTCTTTATTTTTACTAAATTATTCTTACCATGAGAATTGAGAACAGTTAATAAGAATAATAATAAATGATGTTTATTGTGGAGCTGTGAGGTTTTATTAAAGTGAGTTTTCTCAGAAACTATAAAAACCCACTTGTGTACTTTTTAGACTTAGACTTGACTTTATTGATCCCTTTGAGATGGCTCCCTCAGGGAAATTTAAGTTTCCAGCAGCATATATATACAGAAGAAGCACGCAGGTGAAAAATAAACAGTAAGTACTTAAAAAAATACAAAAAATAAGAAATGAGAATAAAATAATATAAGTAAACATATAGAGCTGAGTATGGCTTGTAGAAATAAGTTATGGCTTGTATGGAATAAGTTACGGATTATAAATTATAAATTAAAGTTATTGCACCATATGATGAGGTTATTATTGCACCAGAGGAAAAAGTGTCCAAAGTGTTTGTATGTGTTGTACAGGTAAGTGTACAATGGCTGCTACCCCTACTCTATGTCCTCCTCCCCCCTTGTGAGGAGTTGTAGAGTGTGATGGCATGATGGACAAAGGAGTTCTTGAGCCTGTTGGTCCTGCACTTGGGAAGGAGCAGTCTTTCACTGAACAGGCTCCTCTGGTTGCTGATGACGGTGTGCAGAGGGTGGCTGGCATTGTCCATAATATCCAGCAGTTTGTCCAGAGTCCTCGACTCTGCCACCGTCACCAGAGAGTCCAGCTTCATGCCGACCACAGAGCCGGCCCGCCTGATCAGTTTATCCAGTCTGGATGTGTCCTTCTTTGGATATGCTGCCCCCCCAGCAGCATACCACAGTGTAAAAGAGGACACTGGCAACCACAGACTGGTAAAACATCTGCAGAAGTTTGCTGCAGATGTTGAAGGACCGCAGTCTCCTTAGGAAGTACATCCTGCTTTGTGTCTTCCCATACAGGTGGCTGGTGTGCGTTGTCCAGTCCAGTTTATTGTCCAGCCACAGCCTGAGGTATCTGTAAGGAATCCACAGCCTCCACCTCAGCTCCCTCTAACAGGACTGGTCGCGGTCTTGGTCTGGACCTCCCAAAGTCAATAACCAGCTCCTTCGTCTTAGAGGTGTTGAGCTGTAGGTGGTTAGTGTGGCACCATGCAGCGAAGTCCCCTACCAGTCTCCGATACTCCTCCTCTCTGTCATCCCTGATGCACCCAACGATGGCTGTGTCGTCAGCGTATTTCTGAATATGACACAGCTCCGAAGTTGTAGAAGAAGTCTGAGGTGTACAGGGTGAAGAGAAGAGGGGCCAGCACTGTGCCCTGGGGGCTCCAGTGCTGCTGACCACCGTGTCAGACTTGATGTCCTTCAGCCCGACGTACTGTGGTCTGCCAGTGAGGTAATCGGAGATCCAGTCCATCAGCTGGGGGTCCACTCCCATCCTGCTCAGTTTGTCCCGAAGCAGAGTGGGCTGGATGGTATTGAAGGCACTGGAGAAGTCCAAGAAAAGAATCCTCACTGTGCCGCTTCCCTTATCCAGATGGGAGTGGGCTCGATGGAGCAGGTAGAGGATGGCATCCTCCACACCAACACCTGGTTGGTAGGCGAACTGCAGGCGATCCTGGGCGTGCTTGCAGCCTGGGGTCTGAGGAGGCTGAGGAAGAGCCGCTCCAACGTCTTCATCAGATGTGAAGTGAGCGCCACTGGTCGGAAGTCATTCAGCTCGCTGGGCCGGTTCTTCTTCGGAACTGGAACGATGCGGGATGTCTTCCAGAGGGTGGGCACTCTCCCAATCTGCAGGCTAAGGTTGAAGATCCGTTGTAGTGGTTCCCCCAGTTCTGCCGCGCAGGTCTTCAGTAGTCTTGGATAGTTGGATTAGTTCAGGTAATCCATCAGACAGTGTGTCATCCCCTCTATGTCCTCACCATGCGGGTTCATCAGCACATCCCAGACTGTGGTGTTAAAGCAGTCTCTCAAGGCACTTTCCTTCTCAGGGGACCATCTCCTGACTGATCGGGTTGTTGTCACCGGTTGCTTTTGGACCAGGGGGGTATACAGTGGCTGTAGGTGGACCAGGTTGTGATCAGACTTCCCCAGTGGGGGGAGGGGAGTCGATCTGTATGCGTCCCGTACATTAACATACAGGCTGTCTGCAGCCTTGCTGTGACAGAGTGGATTTTCTCACAGGCAGGCAGTGGCTGCGTCCGCTCTCGGAGGGATGTAAACACAGACGGTGATCACGTGACTGAACTCCCTCGGCAGATAATATGGCCGCAGGCTAACAGCTAGCAGCTCGAGGTCCGGGCAACATGAGACTGTCTTTACGGAGATATTTCCTGGGTTACACCAGCGGTTGTTGACATACATGATGAGTCCCCCACCTTTGCTTTTCCCGCTCGCCTTAGTGTCTCTGTTGGCTCTCACAGCAGTGAATCCCAGCAGGTCCACGTTAGCATCCGGTACTAGGTGGTTCAGCCATGTCTCCCGTGAAGATGAACAAGCTGCTCTCCCGGTAGATCCGCTGGTTGTTCAGTGCGGACAGCTCGTCTATCTTGTTCGGCAGCGAGTTCACATTTCCCATGATGACGGAGGGAATCGATGGCATTGTAGCGCCTCAGATTTTCCGCTAGCTCGGCCTTTAGCTTAGCCCCGGCCTTGCAGCCCCGGGGTCTCCTCCTCAGCTCCGCCGGAATGGGGTGTCGAATGGGGTGTCGCATCCCGGCTCTCGTCCCTTTGTTCGCAGAGCCAGGAGTTCCTCCCGTGAATAAGTGAGGAAACTGGCTCTTGGTTGCATTTGCTTTTTAAAGTTGAAAATATCCATAGGATATATAAAACACACAATCTCTTCGCAAGAAGAGTAAAGAAGGTAGGGGGAAAGAGGTAAAAAAAAAAAGGTTAAAAGAGCTGAAACTGGAGAGCTACTGGAGAGGCAGCCGTCTCACACAGCGCCAACTACCTATGCTAAACAACTACCTAAGCCAACTGAACAAATATACTTCAGTTTCCTTCAGTGTAAAAGCTCTTAAATGGTCCTATAGTCCATTTTAAAGCTTTCAGAGCTCCTAAAAAACGTTTTCTTTTCTCCGTCAAACTTCAGCTGCTGAAGCGAATTTAAGAAACCTTTCCTTTAAACTGAAGAATTTGATTATAAATGTTTGCAGGTTTCTGTCTCTTCCGTGTGAAAATTTTAATTAAACATTGAATTTAAACAAACTCCATCCAATAATTAGTTAAAATTAAATTAATTAACTCTGTTGGTCACTTTTAGTTGTTTTTTATTGTCAGTTTCTTTCTGTGGAATAAAAACTTCTCTTCTTAATGTGAAGCAGCAACTATCATCATTATTGATCCGTATCTGCACATACTGATTATTGATTATTGATCCGTATCTGCACACAATGATTATTGATTAGTGATGCAGCCCCGAGCCAATCACAGTGCAGGATGTTGACCAGGTGTTGGATCACAGGTACGAGTGGAGCTTTGAGGGGGGGCAACTTCCTCCTTTAAGGAAAAATATTCAACTCTTTGAAAGAAACTTCGACCGTGTCCCCACAACCCAAAGTGTCCTCGCTGAGCAGACCATCTAACTGTACACACTGCCGTCACAGCTCCGCCTGCAAGGGGCCCCTGTTGGTCCCTGTTCATCCCTGTTGGCCCCTGCTGGTCCCTGTTCATTCCCTGCTGGTCCCCTGTTGGCCCCTGTTGGTCCCTGTTCATCCCTGCTGGTCCCTGTTGGCCCCTGTTGGTCCCTGTTCATCCCTGCTGGTCCCTGTTGGCCCGTGTTGGTCCCTGTTCTTCCCCGCTGGCCCTGTTCATCCCTGTTGGCCCTTGTTGGTCCCTGTTTATCCCTGCTGACCCCTGTTCATCCCTGGTGATCCCTGTTTGTCCATGCTGGCCCCTGTTGGCTCCTGCTGGTCCCTGTTCATACCTGCTGGTCCCTGGTCATTCCTGCTGACCCCTGTTGGTCCCTGTTCATCAATGCTGCCCCCTGGTGGCCCCTGTTAGCCCCTGTTAGCCCCTGTTGGCCCCTGTTGGTCCCTGTTCATCCCTGCTGGTCCCTGTTCATCCCTGCTGGCCCCTGTTGGCCCCTGTTGGTCCTTGTTCTGCCTGCTGGTCCCTGGTCATCCCTGCTGGCCCTGTTTATCTGCTGGCCCCTGTTCCCTGTTCATCCCTGGTCCAGGTCTGTTGCCCCTGGCCCCTGTGGCCCCTGGCCCCTGTTGGTCCCTGTTCATCCCTGCTGGTCCCTGTTCATCCCTGTTGCCCCTGTTGGTCCCTGTTCATCCCTGTTGGCCCTTTCTGGTCCCTGTTCTTCCCTGCTGGCCCCTCCCCTGCTGGCCCCTGTTGGTCCCTGTTCATCCCTGTTGGCCCCTGCTGGTCCCTGTTTTTCCATGCTGGCCCCTGCTGGCCCCTGTTGGTCCGTGTTGATCCCTATTGGCCCCTGCTGGTCCCTGTTCATCCCTGTGGTCCCCCTGTTTTTCCATGTTGGCCCCTGCTGGTCCCTGTTCTTCCCTGCTGGCCCCTGTTGGTCCCTGTTCATCCCTGCTGGCCCCTGGTGGCCCCGGGGCCCCTCACTACTCAGACAGTCAGCAACTTTGTGTTGCAGGAATCAAGCTGAAATTGCAGCATGTGATATGAATTCCTAATTTTTCTCCTCCCTCCCGTCCCAGAACTGTTTTATTGTGAAGAAAAGCAGATTATCTTTATTCACCTTCACCCCCCCCTCACCCATCCTCACCCCCCCTCCAGGATTTAGGCAGATTTACTTCACCAACACCTCTGGTTGGACAGCGGAGGAGGAGTTGGGGCCCCGCTCTGGGAAGAAGAGGCTCTTTGTTCAGAGAGGAGATAAAACTGCAGCAGGCAGGGACACATTATATTAACAACAGGAAGTCTGGTTAATACACCCCCCACAACCCCGCCAAAATAAAACACATACAGACAACAAGACCAACGCTGTTTTGGTCTCCAGAGAGTGATGTCATCATGACATCACAGTCACATGACCCCTACAACGTCATTCATGATTCTTGTAGTTTTTTTTTATTCTTTTCATTGTTGTAGTTTCCAGATTTGGCTCTGACTTTCTTGTTTTTTCGCCTCTTGAGGTTTTGACCTTTGTTTTCTGGATTCTTAACATTTTCTTAACTTCTTTAAATTTGAGTCTTTTCAAGATTTCTATTCCACCATTCTTAAAAGAACAAATGGAGGATGAAGTTTTCATGATGTAAAAGTTTTCTCAATTTTTGATGTTGGTTTTTGAATCAGACCCACCACCTGTCCATCAGCCTACTCCTCCTCCACAGCTTTATTCCTCCTCTGATAACATCTGTCACTGGGGGGGGGGCACACATTACTGCGTTCCTCTTCTTCTCTCACACAAAGCTCATCACTGTGCCGCCAACAACAAAAACTCCTCAGACGTCTCCTACGCCTCCCATGATGCATCAGTGCAGTGGAATGGTGTTGGTGTAAAAGCTCCTCTGGTGTTTGACTGTTTCAAGGTGACTGACATGCGTGTATTGTCATATCGCCGCCCCCCACCCGTTCATGTTGCCATGTGCACATTTTCTTCATGAGTGAGCTCAGAGTTGCCTGGTGACATTTTGTCGCCGTTAGCCTAAACAGGCCGGATTCACCAAGGTCAGAGCCGAGGAGCGTCACCGACAGACACCAGAGAGCCGAGCAGGAGGCTTGCTGCTGATAACACTTTAAACACTTTGCAGCTAAACTACAGAGACTCAGCTGCAAAAATCAAACAATGACACAACCACACAAGGACGGGAATATTAATAACTAACTGTACTTCACCTTTTTAGAACAAATTTCTCAGTTTATTTCCTTTACATTTTTCACAACTTGCATCATTTCCTAAGTATTGGAGGACCTTCGCTCTGAAAACATCACAGCAGGTGGACGGACGAGGACGTTTTAAACCCTGACAGGACCGAGTCGGATCAGAGGTCAGAGAAATGAACGTGTGCACGTTCAGAATGAGTCTGCTGCAGTTGTTTCATTGGCCCCGCCCTCACAGGAAAGGTTTGTTTGATTGGCCGAGCTCCTGCGGCAAGGTCACACACATATGGAACAATCAATAACGGATGGCTGAATTAAGGTGTCATGACATCTGTGGGTCCAGACCGCCACAGTATGGCTGAATGACTCAACCCACCCAAACATCCCCCAAACACCCCCCTGTACCTCTGTCCATCTGCTCCAGGCCCCGCCCACCTCTGGCTGTCAAAACATCAATCCAATCACAGTTGGTCTTTGGAGACTGGTTCTGTGCTGCAGCTCGTCTTTACCAACACTCTGTTTCCCCAGCTGTCATTGAACCTCTCAGTGGACAGGTACAGGTGAGCGAGCTGAACAAACTGTGGATGAAAAGGATTATGGGACTTTAGTCATTTCTCAAATGAAGCAGGTCACTGACTCGTGATGAAATGGCAATGGAGCCAACACATGACAGCAAACAGCTAAAACCTTTACAAAGACAAGTGACTTCAAAATGAAGTCTTCTTGAGAAGACACAAAATCATCGTCAAAGAAGAAGAATGCCGTCATAGCTGGAAAGAGTCGACAACGTTTTGATCAGAAATATGTCAATGCCCTCAAAACACGTTAAAAAATGCTTCATAATCATCTAAAGTGACTAAAAATGAAGAGTCATTTTTACGTTTTTTTTGGTAGCTGGTTTTAACAGCATCTTCTTGGATTTGAGAACTTTTCTCAGCCACAGTTCGTGTCTCGTGGAGGACTTCACCTCGTTCAGGAGGATTTGTCCGTCCTCTCAGGCCAGATCAGATCAGCAAGGTTTCAGGCCGCGATGAATGGACACTACTTCCTGGTCACAGATCTACCAATTAAAGTAATGAGGCTGAGGAGCGCCACTCGGTGTGACCCGACCGCCTCGGGGGAAAGTACTGCCGAACTGACCTCCCAGTCTGAGGTATCTGAGCTGACACTCCTGTCAACACTGCTCCTGTCTGAAGGAAACTTCTCTGTCACCCCCACGACACCGTGGACACCGAGACCAGGGATCAATTAGGAAACACAGAACTATAGGGCATAAACTAGAAGTACTCTGTTACCCACAATGCAACTCGACGTTAAAGCAGTCAGACAGTGTGGAGGCTCATTCTTGACCTTCATATGAAAATCGCTGGCTATTATCCTGTGTTGTCTTCACTCAGTGAAAAAGACCACAGAAGAAGAACAGCGGGTGAATCTCCAGTTTCAAACACAAAATAACTGAACTGCAAAAATAATCACTTCATGAAAATATAAAGAAATGCAAAATATAATACAACAGATATAATACAACAGATATTAAAATTAATAAAATAAATTAGAATGTTATAGAAACATTGAAGTAAACTAAATAATGCACCTGTAAGGTAAAGTTTAACCGAGAGACTCTGATTGGCTGTTCTCAGGGGGCGGGGCAGGTGAAGGGCGGAGCCTCGACTGAGTTCATCTTTTGTGTCTTTGTCCGCAGACAGGAAGGTCAGTGAGCGACAGCTGGAGTCTGATGAGGGTTACGGCTGTCGGCCATCTTTACTGAGCTAAATGGGCGTGACAGCAGAGTTTTGTTTAACCTGGAATAAAAGAAACACTGTGTGTGTGTGTGTTGATCAGTGTCTGACAAAAGAAGAAAGGAAAACTGAACTAAAGCTCATCAAACTAATGAACTCATCAAAATGAGTCAAATTAATGATCTTCATGAAAACACACCTGTGTTTAAATAACTAGTGAAAATAGTTAAATAACTTGTTTAAATAAATAGTGAAAACTCAGAAATGTGTCGACGTGTTTTAAAGGGTCTCTGCTGGTTTTCAGTTTTTCAGTAAGAGCTGCTTTCTAAAAGGTTTTTCTTTTTTTTTTCTGATGCTGGTCTGGCTCTTTTCTGCACCTTCAGATCTGCAGCCACCTTCCTATTGGACCGATCCCAAAATGCATTTCAACAATGTTTCTTTGCCATCTGGGTTCCCACGGCGATGGGCTCCATCAGTCGTCCACCTTTTAGCCGAGTGGCTGTAAGAAGTCTCGTGCGTCGCCTCTGAGCCGGCACAACCTTGTTTGCTGTGGGATTACCAGACTTTGTTTTGAGGGGGGGGCTGTGTAAAGGTAGCCATGGGGAAGACCCCCTGCAGGCCAGGAATGCTGGTCAGGTCAGGGGAGGAGAGCGGGGGAGGCGGGGGGGACACTCTGGGATGGGGCAGGTGCCATTGTGAGTCCTGTCAGCAATCAAAGAAGCAGGCAGAGCTGAAAAGGTTAGCAGAGGAGAATAATCCTCCTCACACCGACACACCCCCCAGCCCTCAAAATCCTCTAGCCTGGACTGTGGCTGCCTTCACTGCGTTTATTACAGCCAAGCACAGAAGCAGTCCTATCAGAACTTAGTTAGTGATCAGTTGAAAGTTTCCTCCACTTCCACAAACATCATCTTTTGTTTGGTTTGACTGAGCTCTTATTCTGAAGGAGAGTAATAAACATTAAGCATTAAACCCCACTTCCTGTCCAGACTGGACCTGGTCACTGTGTGTCCTCAGTGGGACTGTCCTCCTGTGTTTGGGGGGTGGGCTGTACCTCTGTGGGGATGTTAGGGGGGCGGGGGGTCCAGGTTGCGTCATGGGACCCGAGGTGTCCCTTTACTTTTGTGCAGCCTGTCAAACATGGTTAACATGCGGCCATTTAGCTCCTGAAACCCCCCGGTTTTGCACAATGGTCCAGGTGAGCCAGGGGCTGACGCCAGCAGCTTGGGGCAGTAGCAGGGTTTTAGTTGTTTCCCCTCCCTCTCTCTTTCTCTCCCTCTCACTCTCTCTTTCTCTCCCTCCATCTTGTTGTCTGTGACCCCCCCCCCCCCCGGTCATTGTTGGATTCATTATTTGCCCCCCGGCTCTCTGTGGTTCGCCGTTATCTGACAAGGTGCTTCAGAATGTCGCCCGCCACTGCCAGACAGATTGGACCTTGTGAATGTGTCGAGCTGAGCGTGCCCAGGAGCGCTGCCGCCGACAAAACAATGACGTGGATTGTTGGGTTCCTCCCACCCCCCCCACTCCGCTGCTGCTCTGTGGCCTCCAACATTTGCACCCTCATACAAGCAAAGAGACATTAATATTGATACGCATGTTGGGCTCATCAGAGATCATCAATAAATGTGAGATTAACAAAAATTAAGCTGTACAACGTGAAGAAGCGTCAGCAAGGAATCAACATAACAAAAACACAAACTTCCTGATCATTGACCATTGATCATCTGATCAACTGATCAACTGATGCATCTGTAATTGTACATTTAGTTTAAAGCACATTTCCTCCAAACTCGACAGATTTGGTGTCTTTGGGAGCTTTTTGAATTTTATTCAGTCAGATTCTCATTCTGTCACATGAAATATAATTATAAAAATGACTGACAATAATAAAATCAAACATTATCATTCGAGTAATTAATTATATTTAAAGAACTGCTTCTCTCTTAGATCTTCATTCTGCAGCAGATGTGTTGAATATTTCCATCAGCGGAAACATCACAAGCTTTAAAGAAGCATATATATATATGTACTGTGTACACACACACACACACACACACACACTGTATGTACATACACACATACAGTTCACAGTTTATAAGTATGTATGTATTTATATGTTTGTATGTATTATATAGGAGACTGTCTGGAAGGAGTAAATGAGACAGCAGCAGATCTGAATCCTTATATTTATATATGTACATATATAGTGAAATTGTTATGTATGTGTGTGTGTAGTGTGTATATATGTGTGCATAGTGTTTGGTTGTGTAGGCTCAGGCAGCACAGCGGTGTGGACTCTGCGGCTCGCGGTGTTTCTAACGTGGCAGATAAAACCCACAGCTTTGATATGGCCTGCTCCAATAAGCCCCTTCAGCCTGCCAGCACCTGCCAACGGGGAGGTATGCATTCATCTCCCCTCTAACAGGATTATGCTGCTCTGTAATTGATTCATTTGCAGTGAGGGGAGGTGACAGTGCTTTAGAAATGAGAGTTTAGGTAACAGGCGCCCCAGAATTCAGCCGACTCCATGTGTCAATTTTATTACATCAGTGCAGATGAACCTGAAAGGCCGGCTTTGTGCCGCGCGTTGAATGGAGTTCATTGATGTGTGTGTTCATACACACTGTATGTATCAGTGCTGCTCTCTGATCAGCCTCGGTGCGATCGATGTGACACAGATGAAACATGTTAAAGTCTGGATCAGTTCACACCGTGATGATGACGATGTGACAGGAAAACAGGCGGAAGAGGGTCAATCAATACGTCACTCTGAAACAGTCGAACATGTGGGTCAGCCTGGCACACCTAAATGGAACGCAGCCATTTCCAATGACGGTCAAAATGTTGTCACAGTGCTCCCAGTACAGCCAAATGCTAACACTTTAGCAGCTAACTGAAGGCTCCATACGAACAGCTTGGTGCTAACAGATGCTAGTTCCATGCTAACTCTTGACTAAGAGTCATGTGTTTCTTAAACCAGCCTGGACTGCTGGAGCTTTATTTTTTAATGACAGTTTCCCTCTGTTTCCAGTCGTTGTGCTAAGCTAGGCTAACAGTTGATGTGTCACCTGAAAGTCTCAGACCTTTAATGAGCCTGGGAGAAGAAGCCCCCCCCATGGGGCAGAACTAGGTGACCCAGTGGATGGAGTCTGCCCTGGGGTGTTGGTAGCGGGTTTTGGGTAGCGGGGGGAGGGGGGTTATGGCTTCATGTCATCTGGATGTCTGTCAGCCTAACTCAAATGTGACGACCGTGAGTGATGAAGAGGCTGAAATAAAACACAGATGTGTTTATTTAATGAAGATGAAGATGTGGATGAAGAGTAAAGCTGCCGATAAGATGGCTTCCTGTCCCCGTTTCTGTGTTGTCTCGTCCCAGCTTGACGCGCCACAATCCTCTTTGGTCTGAATCTGGGTTAAATGCAAATTGATCCAAGCGATACCAGACAATAATTACCATCCGACTTATGTATACGTGCAGCAGACCAGAAGAGAATTCAATAAGACCTGGATCTGTCTGCGCTGAGCCCCTGTTAAATCATTATTTCAGCCTGCAGCACCAACAAAGGACGTGACGTCCACCAGGACTCGAGGTGATTGAGAACTCTGACAGATCAATCACCAATAAAAGTCTTTTATAACCTGCGACGTTCGACGTGAGGATGTTTCAGGTCAGTGAGAGACTGGCTTCAGTCTGCAGGCCTCCAATCACAGCACTTCATTTATCTGCAGCTGATTATTATTCTTTTCATCAATGACACTGTGCAGCTGTCAATCAAACACTGGCTGACCTTTGACCTGACAGAAACCAGCTGTTAATCAACTGATCTTTCTTTCTTTTCTTCTTCTTCTGTTTTTTTCTGGTGTGGCCATGCTGCTGTTTCCCTGAAACGAACTGACCGTGAAAAGCAGGTAAGAACCAAACTTAATGAAAACAGTCACACTTTGAGCGCTTCCTCTTTTCTGTGTCGACACTGAAGTGTCCTTGAGTTCCTTTCGCTGGCTGCTGTAATGTGCTGACTCGCTGTTTCACGGGGTTTTGTTGACCTCGTCACCACACTGTTGCTTCTTCTTCTGTTTCTGAGAACACACACACACACACACACACTTCCCGTTATGCCCTCACACTCTTCTATTTCCTTCTTCTGTCACACTTCCCACTTCTCTAACGTCGCCTCCTCTTTACCTTCTTGGATTCTTGTGTTTTCGTGTTAGTTGTTGGTTCACCATTAGAAGAGAAGAGACTGTTTCTTCTTGCAGTGAACACTGAGTTTGTGGATTTGTAGTTTTTCAGTTCATGTTCATTTTATCATCACTTTATTTTGGTAGCGTCTTGATGGTGGACTGGATGGATGATGTGATTCAGACTGAGTTTCCTCTGCTTCAGTCACACAATGACGTTCAGACAATAGAGCTCTGCAGCTCCAACTCTTTGTCTTTGTGTCTTTCCTGTTTAACGGCACAATGAGCAGCAGAGTCCAGACCTGAACATGTCAGCACCGTTCAGATCAGCAACATCACGACACAATGGTCAACACGCTCAGACGTCTGCGTACGTTCAGAGACGTTCAGACTCTTCAACTTAATGTTCACGCTGACTGAGAGAAGTGAAGAGAGAAACATCAAAGTTTAAAGACTCAGTTTCTACCTGATGGATTAATAATAATAATAATAATGATAATAAAGATATAAGAACAAGGATATGAGACACTAATACGAAAAACTGTACAACAGCTGTAAAATCCAGCCTGATGTTGGAGCTGCTCCTAAAATACAGAACGAGCAGCCACTGAAGGGATGAAGGTTTGACAGTGAGGAGGAGGAGCACAGGTTGAAGACTCTGATGAACTAAGAGAAAACTCTGTACATTAAATTGAAAACAAACTCTGGTAAAGTCCTTAAAAATCCTCTCAGCTCTCCTCCTCCTTCGTCTTTCTGTCACACTTTACTTCCTTTTTCTCACCTTCAGTTTAAACTGCAGTTTCTGGCTGACGTCAGGGCGAAGCTGTTGAACAGTTTGAAGTTTTGAAGCGATGGTGCGAGCGTTAACAGTAAACTCAGTTTCTCCTGCAGGAGGACTTCCCTCCATCGTTACAAACACATTTCACTGCACTTTTGAGGACCATCATTCAGCTTGCAGCAAGTCTCAGAGCAGGAAGTGTGTTAACCTGCCCCCCCACCCCCCAAAAAATATTCATCATCAACATGTAGTTTTATCTGAGCCGTACAACTGTAATACTGTACACTATAAACTATCTAATATAGACTATATGCTGTACTATATCTAAAGGTGTATGTGAATGAAAGCTGTCACGTACAAACTTTTCCAGCACGTTTCTGTTATAACATTAATTCTGTCGAGTTCTCAGAGGAAAACGTTTTGTCGACAGCTGGTTGGTCAAATCTGTTTGTCTGACATCCGTCGCAGGTTGCATTGTGATTGGCTCGTGGTGTCACTGCTGTTGTGGAAATGCTCTGATGTTTATGAGGCATAAAAGGGGTCCCAGAACTGGCCCGTGTGAGATGAACCAGAGAAAAATCCTCCGGTCTCAGAGTGGAAGTCTTCAGTTTTATCTTTTAATAAACTGAATTTGTTCTGAAGTCTGTTTACTGCTCAGTGTGAGACGAAGCGTCTTCTTGTGTTTGAGACGAGGTTTCTCTGAACAGAGGGCAGTTTGTGTGTGAACGACCTCTCAGAGCCTCTTCATGTTGTTGACAGCAACAAAACCCTCCTCCTCCTCTTCTTCTTCTTCTTTTTCTTCTTCTTCTTGTAATTTAGCGGCTCTCTCACACTCAGGCTGTAAAGAGAAGGAGTCTTGAGAAAATTGCAGCACAGAAACGAGTCTGATGATGTTCAACAAATGAGTCTGCTTTGCTTAAAAGCTTTAATTGGTTGAGAGGGTGGTGGATAAAAGGCTTTTATTTTGAAGAGCAGTGAGAGTGTGGCTGGAGAGGATTAAAAATGTCCCCTCGATTTGACTGCAGGGGACGGGTTTGGGTTTCAAAGTGTTTACCCCCCTCCTCACCCTCCTCTCCTCTGAATGGCAGTGAACGGAGGGGGCTGTGGATGTAATCTGCTCGTGTAACAGAAAGATTTATTGGCCTTTTTTCCTCCAACACACACACACACACACACACACACACAGTGTGTTATATCTCACAGACAGAAAATTAGTAACCAGATATCTTTATTAATTAATCATCAATAAATTCTTCACAAATCAAAATGAAAAATAAAACTGTGAAAAGTGAACTGAATCTCTTTGTTGGTCGGACTAAACCACTAAAAGATCCAAATCACTAATCGATCAATCAAAAGAAGAATCAGCAGACTAATAAATAATTAACATTAATAATGAATTAATCATTATTATGAATCATTATGATGACATTCTGATGTTCTATTACAGAAACACTACATCTCACACACACACACACACACACACACACACACACACACACACTCACACACACAGCCTCAGGCAGCCTAACCCAAATAGTTCAGTGACCTCGTGGTTACATTCCTACCAGGTTTCTACAAGGAGGGGCTCATGTGTGTTACAGTGTGTGTGTGTGTGTGTGTGTGTGTGTGTGTGTGAATGTGTGTGTCAATGGAGTCTAAAGCAGGAGTGATGGCAGCACGAGTCAGGAATGAACAACAACGTTGAGGCTCTATTTCAGTCCGTCTGTGTGACATCTGCCTCCACACACACACACACACACACACACACACACATACACCTGGCACAGCTGGATCAACAACTGGAGCCCCCCACAGTGACGGAGGAAGTATTCAGACTCTGTGTAGCTGAAGCTGCTGGTCGATCAGGTGGGATCGGTCTATGACTTGGAGCAGAAACATCTGGCTGCAGATGTTTTTGACATCTTGTGTTGCTGTAACTAGTTTTTCATGTTGTAGTTTTTATGTGTGACACCGTGTTGTTGGTGCTGCTCCTGACAAAGACATTCTTAATCTCAGTGAGTCTTTTACGACTGCGTAAAGGTTAAATCAATCAATAAATCAATAGATAATATAACACAAGTGTCTGAACTGTTGAAGTATAAAGTGATAAAGTATAAGTGTCTGAAATGTGTACTGGCGTCCAGCGTTGGTATATTTTCCCTGTAAAAATGTTTTTCCTGAGTTTTCAGAGTTGAACATGTTGTTCTTTGAGACAAACTGTGATTTGTGATACTACACAAATAAAAGTGAGTTTACTTAATAAACTTAGTCACTGAGTCCAAAGTAAAACACAGCGGAGCGTGAAGAAGGAGAAGAAGAAGAAGAAGGAGTCAGCAGACGGCGTGTCGTCTTTATCTCTTTGATGGCCGTGGTAAAGAGCGTGGAGGCGTGACATCACGCCGCTGTCATCAAACAGCGCCTCTGTGCGTCTGCAGGTCAGTCATGAGAAAAGCATTTGAAATGCTGGTTAAGAAATGAAAGAGAAGTTAAAGGCAACTTGAAGGGAGAATGCTGATTAAAGCTAGATTAAAAAGTCAGAGCGTCACGCTGAAGGTCTGACGGCCACACCGGGAACCTGGAACAATCTGAGGAGCTGGAAAAAAGAGGAAGTAGTGTCATGTTCTTGTAGTGTCCCATTTCTACTTCCTGTCAGGACACATAACGTGCTGAGCTTTGAGCTGTTTAAGGGGAAACAAATGAGTAAATAGATTTAACGTAACCTGTATCTCTCAATAATATATAGCAAACAGCGTAAATGAGATGAAACCAGCTGTACAGGCTGAAGTTCAGAGCTGCTGCAGAGGTGATGTACTGTTGAGTGAATATTGTGAATATATTCTGTTTGCTCGTGTTTCTGAGTGTTAAGACGTCCTTACAGATCCCCGTCACTCTTGTCACTGTTGTCAGAACATATAAAGTTGTTTTAAGGTTTCTAAATATCAACCTTTATTAATGCTTTAAATAGTGGTTGTTGACTTCCTCTCTACAGATTTATAAGATGAGATCGTCTGCATAGAGGAGGACTTTTTCACTTCACTTTTTCTCAAGAATCTAAACTAAAATAAATTGTGTCTGTCAGCAGGATTATTACTGTGTTTCTATAAGTGAGCAGATATTATTAGCAGTTATTTACAGAAGTGATGTGACCAGTGGAACATATAATGTAGTCAACAGACTAAACAGTTTATCGAGAAGCAGCTTCAGTCTCCTGGCAGTCGAGGGAAATAACCTGAAACTGGTGGAAATCTTCTCACTTGTTGCATCAGCTGCAGACAAAAACAAGTTGATAGGAAGTTTGTTTTTAGCAGTTTAGATCTTTTCTAACTTGACTGTGAGCTCCTGAATATTCAGCATCAGGAGGAGTTTTTGGTTTCTGCCTGTGTGACTTCAGCCTGCAGCCTCGGAGCAGAGGGCATTATGGGGTTTCCTATTGTTCGCTGTCCTGCTGCCGACTGTGCACCAACAAAAGGACCAGCGTTAATGGCTGAGGCCTGCTGGGCTGAAGGAAGCCCCGTACCCTCACCCCCCCACGCTGCCCCTCTCCCCTCCTCAGTAGGTTTGGTCACAGAATACAGAAGTGGTTGTTTTTATTTTTCATCAGGTAATAAAGTTGTTGTGTAATCCCATTTTTCAGGAAGTTGAAGTGTCACTCCTCTCTGCTGCTGCTGAGTTGTCATGTCAACTTTTAACAGTCTGAAAACAGTTTCTGTCAGGAAAAGAAGAACAGATGAAAGGTTCTGGATGACAAAGACCATAAACCACCACCTGTTTCTGATCTCTTTGGTCCTTCAGACTCAAAGCAGCCTCCAGTGGGTCGACCCAGGTGGTTGTTTTTACTTTATTCTCTAAACTGTCTGATGAATGATAAAATACATTTGAGGCTATTTTCTGTGTGTAAATGTTCAAAATTTGACAAAGTGTGAGAGTTTTAATAAAATGTAACAGGATCTGATGATGATGTTCTGGGGAACTTCTTACTTTAGTTCCTCTGAAGTCGGGACTCGTTTCCCTCAAGCTCCTTTAAACTGTTTGGCCGTTACCAAAGTAAAAGCACATAAGTGAATATTTCATACAACTGTGTGAAGGTTTTAGTCGTCTTCCTGTCTCTGATGAAGACGATAATGATGATGATGTTTAGTAGCTCAGAGTGACAGGTGGCTGGTCTGAACCTGCAGTCGGGTTCAGTCTCTCTTTTTTTTCCATGTTGTTCTCGTCCGTCTGGTTAAAAACCACAAATAGCTCATTAATCCACCGACCTGCACTCAGTGAAACAAGCAGGAAGTTTCAGGCTCTGAGTCGCTCTGACGATGTTAAAGGCCCGGCCTGCGGTCGGTGGGATGAAGAAATGGTTGATTTGTTTTACTGGAAGTCTGAGTGGAAAACTGTGAGAGTGCATTTATAAAATCAGCTTTATATATTTCAAATTCAGTCCTGCCTATTGAAAATAATATAACAGAACAACACAACATTTATTGAAGCGCAACATCTGACATGAAGAAATATTACTAAAGAAATAAACAACAAAATGAAATCATGTTGACAAACAATCGATTACAGCGGCAAAAGGTCAAAAGAACTACAGACAGACTCGAGCCATTATCAAAACAGTCAGATTCATTTCTCTCCGTCAAAGGATGGATTCATCATTTCAGCTTCATAGGATGAAGCTGAAATTGGACGTAAATGAAGCTGCTGTAGCGTCTCTGAGGTGTTCAGATGTCACTTTTTATGTCACTTTCTCTGTAAAGCTGATCTTCCCGCTCAGGACGGAGGTGGAAGTCTGAGCAGAAACCAGCAGGATTTACTGGGAGCTGTTTGTCTCAGAGTAATCACTGGTTTTTCTCTGAAGCAGCAAGGCCACGACAGGAAGTGGAGACACCTCTTAGCTCAGAGGTACAATGGAGACCACATCGCGGTAACACTGGGCTCATTGTACCGACACCCTTCTCCCCCTGCCTCCCCCTCTGACTCCCCCTCAGCTCGTATTGTCAGGGGGAGATGCTGCCTGTTCAGGACAGCCGCAGCATCACAATCAGACCACAGAGCCTCTGAAAAGCTCTCACAGTCAATCATCTGTCCCACATCTCTCAGCCCGCCTCAACTATTTTAAATGACGAGATGAGTTCAGAGAGGCGTCCTGGTTTTTATTTCTTCATCAGTCTCGTCAGGACTGCGTATGTGTGCGTTCAGATGTTGAAATCTGTGACGTCACTTTTTACAAACTGATCCTGGTCCACGGGAGACCTCAACAGAAAACAGCTTTCAGACTTTAAATCTCATCCAAAAGTTTGCAGTGAAATTTAATGGATCTGAGTTAGTTTCTTTTTAGGTCTAACGCACATGGTTAAGACCTGAACATGAAACATTCAGCCAGACCTGAACCTGTGCCGACCCCAGGGGCAGCTTGATTTCATTAGAAGGTCAAAGCTCTGACCAGAAGCCACATTCATCTTCACGTGTTTGTGAAGTATTTACATATGTGATATCATGTATACTGCAGCTACAGGACACATATAGTCTGTAGACAAATTGAACAGGAAGATCAGACCTGATGCTGTAAACTCGTGCCAGACACCTGCTGAAGGTTTCCAGTGATCAGGTGTTTTCAGGTGTCAGCTGTGACTTGGTCTACAGCCTGACGGTGAGTCACAGCAGCCGAGAGGCAGCGAGGCACCAAAAGACGATTCACCATCAGTCATTTATGTGATTTCTGCGCCATGCAGTCGCTCAAACCGTCCACTTGACTGGAAAGTTGGACCTCGGGGAGCGAGCGCCTGTCAGCTCCCGTCACCTCAGCAAGCCTAGACGCGATCGACAGCGTGGGGAGAGGGCGCCTCACTCCCCGCCCCCCACCGGGGGGCTGTTCTCAGGTCCAGTGATGGATGAACACATCTGTCAGTCCAAAGGAGTGACCGCAAGCACTGACCCGCTCCAACGACACTCACTTCCTGTTTGTCCTTCACCCCTGATGAGCAGAACTCCCATCCACGGGCTGACTCACTGTGACACAGGAAATAGTGCGCTCTGATTGGCTGTCACAGCAGAAGAGCTGGGTTCATTTTTCAGTAATTATTAGGAAAATATGATCAGAATTTCATTTCCTCCAACATGAATTTACTGTCTGGATGTGTATAGATATGTATGTATGTATACATGTACATACATATACTATATACATACATACATATAGTATATATATGTGTATATATATTATATATATATATACATTTATACTGTATATATACACATATAGAGAGTGTATATACACTATATATGTGTATATCTTGGTCTAGACGGTTTCTAACATGGTTGCTAAGGCGGTTGATGTTGTGTTTTAGTTGTTGCTATGCTGCTGCTGGGTGGTTTCCATATGATGAGTAAGGAGAGTTAGTAATTCAGGGTTGTTATTTAAACCTTTCACAGCTTTTACAATTATTTGTACATTCTAAAAATAATTTATTTATCCCAGAAAAACAGTCCAACTCAAAGTCCACTTAACTTGTATGCTTGTTCCAGAGCTTTAATCCAGGTCTCAGAGTCTTGTTACATGGAGTTAATAAGGTTTTCTAGCTTAGGTTTTATATATATATATATATATATATATATATATATATATATATATATATATATATATATATATATATAAATACATAAAAAAACATTTTATGCATACTATATTTTATGTTTTATATATACTATACATATATTGTACGTTATATTCTCAGTTTACCGTCAGAACAAAAAGGTGCCAAACGTAGGGGAAATGTGTGAGTAGAAACTGATGACAGTGGTAGTTTTCTTCTTCTCCTGTTTGTCCGGTACTTCTGTCTGGCTGCAGGTTTTGGTGGACGGAGGTCTTGTGAGTCAACGTTAAAGTGACACAATCAGCAGTTTCAGTACTGCAAACTGTTCCAGGAAAAAGATGCACAGCCGGTACCTCTGAAGAGCAGGCAGTGAAGCAATACCTGCCACTGTGTGTGTGTGTGCGTTGGTATTTAGCTCTAATTAGGGCTCGTTAGGCAGGGGGAGGTTCCTGTCTCGAATATTAATGAGGAGGTGTGCACGTGCTGAGTGGTGACTCAGGTGATTGGGGAGTAATGCTGCGCTGTGAAGGAGAGCTCCACCTGTCATTTGTTTGTTTGTTGTCACATGCGAGTTTGTTTGTGCCTTGTCACATCATGTAACGTTTGTTCATGTTTCTCTCGTCATGTTACATGTTCGGCATCACGTGTTGTTGTCATTTGTTTCAGCCGTCACATTTTTATTATTTTTTACACACATTTTATTGTGTTCCAGCACTTTGACGTTTCGAGTTTTCATTTCACGTTCACCAACATGAAGACAAAACTTCAGTCCAAAGATTTTATTTGTGATGTTCAAGCTGTTGGTATCATGACGACTGACACTGCTCCTCCAGATCAGCTGGTTCTGGTTTTATCTGAAGCCCCACTGATGATCCACCAGAGGAAGTTTCAGCCTGCTGAAATGGTTTTTGCAGCAGTGGGAAGTTAAAACACCTGCAGTCATGAATTATTTGGAGGGAAAAGTTTCTCGCAGGAAGAAGGTATTCATCGCAGGGATTTAACAACTCTCCTCATCCCCTTTTGTAAAGATTCATCTTCCACCTGGGAAGATGAATAATTCACCCCCCCACCACAGAGGCTGGTGGGCTGAAAATCCTCAAACTGCTTCAGCACTGCCAGCAGATGTACAATAAGCGCCTGGATCCATTATTCATTCTTAAAGTCTGACTTTCTCTTAAGGCAACCTAGATTTTATAGAGGGGGGGTTACCCCCCCCCAGCAGCCACAGAGGAGGATGATTAATTGAACACTTACACAGAAAGACGAAGTTTGATGGGCTTCAAAATGCATGTAAAACAAGATCCAGAGTTCAAAAGAGAAGTTTTATTTTTTAATTCTTTCTACCTTCGTATGTCGGTAGCTTGATTCCTTATTTATACTTTACTCACACACACACCCTCACACACAGTAACACACACACTTTGCCGCAGCAGCTTCACGGTTGACTAATTGTGTTTTGCAACAAAAGGACATAAAAAGAGACGAGTTGTTCACACCTCTGACCTTCTTCTTCTTCTTTGGTTGAAACACACACTCTCACCGCCCACACACACACAGACAGCGTGTGTGTGTGTGTGTGGTTGGTATCAGTGTGTCAGGTCTTATCAGAGCGCAGCAGCAGTGTTTCATGTAGTTTTTCTGTAATCAGACGACACAGTGAGGCCGAGGTGAGAGGGGCGGGGCTTCAACCGACACGCTCTGCTGCTGATAGGATTAACGTTCAAATTAAAGCTCCACCTTCAGTCCTGCTCCTCATCCTCACCACTTCACCTTCATCCTCACGCCACCCGTCTGCTTGCGCCGCGTCACGCCTCACCTGCACACCTGCAGACTGTCAGACAGTGTCACTGTGACGTCACACACAAATGGCTGATTCTCCGCTCATTAAAGCACCACAGAGGAAGGTTACAGCCTCCTCATCCTCCACTTCATTCCTTAATTCCTTCATTCATTCCTTCCTTCCTTCATTCAGCCTGTTTCTAACTGTGACCGCTCTCTCCGCGCTGTCGGTGGCGTCCAGGCTCGCTGAGCTGACACACACTTACAGTTTATTTATTTATAAAATCAGAATAGCGCTCCATACTTAGAGTCTGAAGGTGTGTCTAACGTACTGTCAGTGAGAGGGGTTTCTCTGTGGGGGGCGGGCAGAGGATAGGGTGGGGGTGTTTTCTCGGGGGGTTAACGCTCCATCTGTAACCGACTTAGAAAAGTCAAGGTGTTAAAACATGATTAAGTTTTTAGTGACTTGACTCGTTCAAAGAGGAACTGCTGCTGCTCGCTCTTCCTCCACACACACACACACACACCTTCACATTGCAGGACTGATAACACACACACACACACACACACCCTTCACACTGCAGGACTGATAACACACACACATACACACCTTCACACTGCAGGACTACTACACACACACACACACACACACCTTCACACTGCAGGACTGATAACACACACACACACACACCTTCACACTGCAGGACTGATAACACACACACATACACACACCTTCACACTGCAGGACTACTAACACACACACACACACACCTTCACACTGCAGGACTGATAACACACACACACACACACACACACACTCACTCTTTGAGTTTTTCATAGTTAAAGTTTTGTAAACAAACAAACAAACGTGTTTCATTTCTTGTTATTTCTTCGTCAATTTGTTTAAACTGTTTTTCAGAAACACTGAAACATCCTGAACTTTACTCTGTGGCTGCTTTTCTTATTTACACCTCCCCCGTCCTCCCCCATCCTCCCCTCTCCTACCCCATCGTACTCCCCTCCTCCCCCATCCTCCCGCCCTGTGAGGGTGAATTATAGAGCGACTCTCCTCTTTTTGTTTTCTGACTGGTGGACCACATGGGGAAGGGCTGGATGTGGTGACTGTAATTACACAGCAGCCTGCCAGCAGGTCAGCCATGGAAACTCTCGCTCAGCCCCCCCCCCTCACCCCTGCCTCCCCCGCCTCACCCTGCCTCCCCCCATCCTCACCCGTCACTGCTGTCTTTGAGGGATTTCTCTCCATTCTTAGATCCTCGTCTACATACCAATGAAATGATCAGGTTTCTGCTGCCAGGACTCCAAATCAGATCAGACTTTATTCAACTTTTCTTTTGTCTGCGCTGTTGGATTATACATGTAGAAACACATGTACACATGTAAAAACACATGCACACAGTATATACACATTTACACATGTAAAAACACATGTACATAGTATATACACATGTAAAATCACATGTACACATGTAAAAACATGTACGCATGTAAAATCATGTAAAATCACATGCACACAGTATATACACATTTAGACATGTAAAAACACATGTACACATGTAAAAACACATGTAAAATCACATGCACACAGTATATACACATTTACACATGTAAAAACACATGTACACATGTAAAAACATGTACATAAAAGCATGTAAAATCACATGCACACACAGTATATACACATTTACACATGTAAAAACATGTACACATGTAAAATCACATGCACACAGTATATACACATTTACACATGTAAAAACACATGTACACATGTAAAAACATGTACACATGTAAAATCACATGCACACAGTATATACACATTTACACATGTAAAAACACATGTACATACATGTAAAAACACATGCACACAGTACACAGTATATACACATTTACACATGTAAAAACACATGTACACATGTAAAAACACATTACACAGTATATACACATTTACACATGTAAAAACACATGTACACATGTAAAAACATGTACACATTTACACATGTAAAAACATGTAAAATCACATGCACACAGTATATACACATTTACACATGTAAAAACATGTACACATGTAAAATCGCATGCACACAGTATATACACATTTACACATGTAAAAACACATGTACACATGTAAAAACACATTACACAGTATATACACATTTACACATGTAAAAACACATGTACACATGTAAAAACATGTACACATTTAAAATCACATGCACACAGTATATACACATTTACACATGTAAAAACACATGTACACATGTAAAAACATGTACACATTTAAAATCACATGCACACAGTATATACACATTTACACATGTAAAAACACATGTACACACATGTAAAAACACATTACACAGTATATACACATGTACACATGTAAAAACACATGTAAAACACATGTACACATGTAAAACATATGTCCACATGTACACAGTATATACACATGTACACATATAAAAACACATGTACACAGTATATACATATGTACACATATAAAAACACATGTACACAGTATATACACATGTCAAAAAACATGTGCACGTAAAAACACATGTACACAGTATATACACATGTACACACTAAATACACATGTACACGGTAAATATATATATTATATACTGTATATAATATATGTGCTGCACACACACACACACACACACATATATAGGTTTGTGTTTGTGCGTTTCAAAGTGAGAAAAGCTAATTGGGTTAAAGAGTTTTAGAGTTTGGTTCCTGATCAAACTAATCAGGGATCAGATGTTACAGCTTCAGAGCCCAGAGCTGCTTTCAATGAGGTTTAAGGTTTGAATATATTTATACTTTAAACTGTTCATAGATCAGATATCTGATCCAGATCAAGTGATTCAGTGTGAACAAAGTCAATGACTCAGCAGCTGTGTGTGTGTGTGTGTGTGTGTGTGTGAGACAGCTCTTTGACATGTTAATGAGAGTGTAAAACACATCTGCTGTGACACACACACACCCACAGGGTAGGATGACCTTTGACATCCAGCAGGAGATCACAGGGTGATTCAGTTCAGGTTTGATAACTGTTATTAACACACTGGCATTATAAACACTTCATACATCAGTTTATCAATATTTATTTTTGTATATTATTGTTTGTATTCAGTGATAAAGTTTTTTTCTGCTGAGAAACACGACAACAATCAATATTAGTATAAACATGATGATTTATGTTCCCGTCCATCAGGGAACCTCTGCTGGCTCTCGGTGTGTGTGTGGGGGGGGAGCCTGCGGGGCCCCTGAACATTTGTTGAGAGCTGTAACATGTGCCCTCCGCACACGGGCACAGATGGTGGTCTCCTATAAGAGGAGGTGGAGGGTATGGGGGGGTAGTTTCCAGCCTGTTGCACTGGGCCCCCGCAGATAAATAAATGGCCAATGGCTTTAATTCAGTTAGAGGCTGAGCACTACTGACCCCCCCGCCCCCCCCGACAAATCCCAGAATACAACAACCACATTCACGTGTTGTGTGAAAATATGAACCTAGCTTAGCACAAAGACTGAAAGCAGAGGGAAACTGTTAGCATATCTCCTGGTTTTATCAAAAATATGAAATAAGGCTGAATTTAACAAAACCTTTCTGGTATAAAGTCACTAAATGGCCAAAAGTCACAGGTGGGGGAGAATGGGGGGGGCAACACTGTATTAATCAGTTGTGGGTGCAACATTTATCTATCCAATAACGTAATAACAGAGTGTAAATGTAAATTTCCCCATGAGGGGACTAATAAAGGGTCTTCTTCTTCTTCTTCTTCTTCTTCTTCTTCTTCTTCACATACTTCTGTATTATGTCTGTATTTCATAGTTTTAGTGTGAATACATTAAAAAGTATGTGGACGCTCTGTGGACCAGCTCCATATAAACAGTATGTGAGTGTGACAGTCAGCCGTCCACATTCTTTTGTCCATGTACCTGCCTCTCTCTGATGAATCACTTCAGCTTGTAGCCGCTAGGCAGCGACCTCATTTTCCACAACAGCGCCTGTCTTACTTCCCCCCCCAGTTGTTGCTCAGGTGATCTGCTCTCAGGCGAGAGGAGAGAGAGAGAGAGAGAGGGAGAGCGGTTTCATCTCTCATTACCTTTCAGCGAGCGGCAGGATGTGGACGCAGCACCTGGACGATCAGTGGAAATACAGCCGGGACTGTGTGATTGTTTCATTTTTATCGCTGTTATTGTCAGTATTATTATTATTCTCATCATCACTGGACCTGAGGGGGAACACCTGGAGGACTCTCGCAGGAATACAACGTTTAATCTGGTTCAATCATCATTAATCATCAGATCTGCAGACGGCTGAAATCTGCTCTGAAGCTCCGCCCTCCTCCACTGGATCGCTGGCGTGTCATCAAACAGAGAGCAGCGATTGGCTGTCAGAATCTAAGCCTCACATTAAGGTTTGACACGATTGGATGTTTTATACCACCGCCTGGGGAAGAAATGAATCGCTGATTAAAATCATTAATCAAGTATTAAATATTCATTGTTTCCAGCTTCACACAAACAAACAGAAAAAAACTCCCGTCGATCAATAAACGGAGTCCAGTCTGAGTCCAGAGTCCAGTCCACGTCCAGAGTCCTGTCCGGGTCCAGAGTGAAATCTAATTTAAAGTCGGTCCTTTTCTAACAGCTGAAGGTGAAACTGATCGATCCTGTCGGTTCTGTCGGTTCTTCAGTTTGTCACTTTGTGACCACGGTTTTATATTAAATCTGATCCATGTTTCATACCTTATGAAGACCACCTGCTCCCCCTCTGCCCCACCACAGGAACAGCTGGAGGTTTTGTTTCATTACACTGGAGCGTGTTGGTCCAGAAACAGTTGGTATGTCTTTGTAAAACAGCCCCGTTAAAGGGGGTCAGCAGACAATAGACTCTGTGACATCATCAGGTCGAGAGACGAAATACGCTTCAAACTTTAAGAAACATAGTTTGTATGTGAGTGTGTGTGTGTGTGTGTGAGTGTGTGTGTGTGTGAGTCTGTGTGTGTGTGAGTCTGTGTGTGTGTGTGTGTGTGTGTGTGTGTGGGGATAAAATGGAGGATGTTGTTTTCAGACGAGCGGCTGCGTTGCCCCCGGTGACATCTGCTCTGTGAGTCATGTGACCCGGCAGGCAAACAGCGGTGTGAATGGCTTTTGTTTGTGAGGTCACCGCCTGCTGCCCACCAACACACCAACCGACCAATCACAGCGCAGATACTCCTCCAACAACCTGCCGCCTTAAATCGACTTTTAAGGTGGAATTTTTCCTGAAAGTTTCCTGTTGTTACCAACAAGAAAAAGGATCATAAATAACAGCTGATCCTGAAGCATCACTATTTACTGAGTATTGATGAAGCTGCAGTTAACACTGATGTGTGTGTGTTTCCATTTTATTTGTTCCCTCAGTTATAAAGACTGAATGCTGCTAGCTGATCATTAACTGATGATTAGCTCAGATCAATCCTTCAGTTCCTGTTTTCCGATATTTTCTGAACAAACTCGAGTCACATTTTAAAATCTGTTTCTCTTCTTTGTGTTCATGTCGTGTTGTGTTTTATCAAAACATGTTGTTGGCTGCGGTGCAGGAAGTGGATATTTCTTCTTCTGCTGCAGGTCACGAACACTTTCAGCCAAAAGGCAAAAAGCACAATAGCAGTGGGTGTATTGGGGGGCTGTGAGGCTCTGTGGGGGGGTGGAGTCGCTGAGTGAGATCATATTATATCCCGACATACACCTTCGACCACACAGAGAGCATTCACGTCTCACTTTTCAGCTCCTTCTTTTGTCCCTGCTCTGTGTTTTTGATCACAGAGGGCATTACCCGGGCTGAACTCCCCCTAAATCCTGCCGGTCACACCTCTTATTAAAGCCGGTTTTGTCCCACGCCCTCCACCCCCGCCCCTGCTCTTGGTATTCAGCCCAGGTCAGCAGATTTCGGCCCGGCCCACCGTGGATCCCCTTTTTAATTTGCACCTGTTGCGCAGTTGTCCGGGAGGCGAGTGCCGCAGACAAAGATCATATTATGAGCAGATATGCAGACTAATCTCCGTGTTCCTGAGAGCTGTATTTTATTTTCTTCTCCTGGGAACCTGCGGCCGCTCGCTCTGAACCTTAGAGCAGATAAATCCTTCAGTTCAGCCGGCAGATAAGACCGAACCTCTCTTTATTCGGCTACCAGCGAGCAACGAGTCCTGAGAGCCGGTTCCCATGATGTCATGGTGCTTTACCGCCCCCATCCTCAACCCCCCCACTTCACCATCTGAAGCAGCTTCATCATACGCCGCCATGTTCCTCATTCACCACACAACAGGATCAACAGGACAGCCGTCAGTCATGTCCTGTGTTGAAGGCATCAGGGGAAATCATATCTATATTCATCAGTTTATATATCACGTCTTATATACGTCAGTTTATATACGTTTATATTAATCAGTTTATATATCATATTCATCAGTTTATATACGTCAGTTTATATACGTCAGTTTATATTAATCATTTTATTTACGTCAGTTCATATATCAGTTTATATTCATCAGTTTATATACGTCAGTTTATATTCACGTCAGTTTATATACGTCCAGTTTATATATGTTAGTTTATATTTATCGTCAGTTTATATTCATTTTATATCGTTTTATATACAGTTTATATACGTCAGTTTATATTCATCAGTTATATATCAGTTTATATACGTCAGTTTATATATCAGTTTATATTCAGTTTATATACGTCAGTTTATATACATCAGTTTATATACGTCAGTTTATCTATATTCATCAGTTTATATACGTCAGTTTATATACGTCAGTATATTCATCAGTTTATATATTGTCAGTTTATATACGTCATCAGTTTATATAATCAGTTTATATACGTCAGTTCATATATACGTCAGTTTATATTCATCAGTTTATATACGTCAGTTTATATACGTCAGTTTATATACGTCAGTTTATATTTGTCAATTTATCATCAGTTTATATCATCAGTTTATATACGTCAGTTTATATTTATATACGTCAGTTTATATATCAGTTTATATACGTCAGTTTATATATGTCAGTTATCATCAGTTTATATATCATATATAAGTCGTCAGTTTATATACGTCAGTTTATATACGTCAGTTTATATTCATCAGTTTATATATGTCGTTTATATACAGTTTATATACGTTTATATATATACAGTTTATATACGTTATTTTATCAGTTTATATATGTTTATATATGTCAGTTTATATAAGTCAGTTTATATACGTCAGTTTATATTCATTTATATATGTCAGTTTTATATAGTTTATATATCGTCAGTTTATATACGTTTATATTCAGTTTATATACGTCAGTTTATATACGTCCAGTTTATATATGTTAGTTTATATTTATCAGTTTATATTCATTATTTGTCATAGTTTATATAATTTCATCAGTTTTATATACGTCAGTTTATATTCATCAGTTTATATATCATCAGTTTATATACGTCAGTTTATATACGTTTATATTTATCAGTTTATATTCATTAGTTTATATATGTTATTTATACGTTTATCAGTTTATATTCATTAGTTTATATTTATCAGTTTATATTCATTATTTTATATAAGTTTATATTCATATATATTTAAGTCAGTTTATATTCATCAGTTTATATACGTCAGTATACGTAGTTTATTTATTTAGTTTATTTACATTTATCAGTTTATATTCATTAGTTTATATAAGTTTATATTTATCGTTTATATTCATATTTCATATCAGTTTATATTCATCAGTTTATATACGTCAGTAGTTTATATTTATCAGTTTATATTCATTAGTTTATATAAGTCAGTTTATATTCATCAGTTTATAAAAGTCAGTTTATATTCATCATTTTATATACGTCAGTTTATATACGTCAGTTTATATTCAGTCAGTTTATATTCATCATTTTATATACGTTTTATATACGTCAGTTTATATACGCCAGTTTATATATGTTAGTTTATATTTATCAGTTTATATTCATTATTTTATATAAGTCAGTTTATATTCATCAGTTTATATACGTCAGTTTATATTTATCAGTTTATATTCATTAGTTTATATATGTTAGTTTATATTTATCAGTTTATATTTATTATTTTATATAAGTCAGTTTATATTCATCAGTTTATATACGTCAGTTTATATTTATCAGTTTATATTCATTAGTTTATATAAGTCAGGTTTATATTCATCAGTTTATATACGTCAGTTTATATTTATTTATATTTATCAGTTTATATTCATTAGTTTATATAAGTCAGTTTATATTCATCAGTTTATAAATCAGTTTATAAAAGTCAGTTTATATTCATCAGTTTATATAAGTCAGTTTATATACAAATATACACACATACATGTAAACACACATATATACACACATTTATTTATACATATATGTACATATACACACATACATGTATGCATGTATTTGTATTTATTGTTTATATTTATATTATATTTCTTACGTATAATATCAATATTTTGTCTGCAAAAACATAAAAAAGACTTTTCCTCCTCTTTTTTTCTAATCCAACATAGAAATGGACGTTATATATATATTATATATTTGTACAAAACAATACGCTTTGATGTGTTTGATTAATAGTTATTAATCATTAGTTAGTAGTAGTTAGTTGTAGTTATTAGTAGCTGGCAGTTCTGTAGTACTACTGTTACTGGTACTCATTGGGGTGTACAATATCAACAACAGGAACTGTCAGCTCTCCTGGACTCTGGCTACTCACATTTTCAAAGTGGTGGTTGTTGATTATTGATTACTGGTGATCGGTTGTTGATACCTTATGGTCTCTCCGGTGGTTGGCCTTTATTTGAGTTACTGAGGTATTCAAGATGGAGGCTGGAAATATTTAAATACATTTCTTGAAATGAAAACCTAAAAATATCAAGTCTGTGCATGGAATACACAAAGTACTTTTACTGAAGTAATATGCAGCCTAACGTGCCTGTTTTTGTGTTTCAGTGCTGAACTATGAGACGGTGGTGGTGGAAACTGGTTCAGAGACCGATGAGGACGACAGGACGTTGGTCTCTGAGGATTGCAGCCTTGCTAACGGCGGCAGTGGTGGAGGAGGAGGGGAGGATGAAGAGGCGGGCAGCCCGGCCGGAGTGCCCACTCTTGAGGCGTCACCCCGGGTTGCCCACGCCCCGCGGTCCTACTCCGACCAGGAGACCTCTGAGGGCCGGGAGAGACTCCAGAACCACCATCATTGCTGGAGACTGGGAGACGACACCGACGGACACCTGAACGGCAGCGGTGAGTCTCCACCTGATGGACACATGTTTGAATGTTTGACTTTGTGTAGTTTAACTGTAAAAATCAGTTTCTGAGTCTGAACATCTGAAAGAGTCTGAGAGTATTTGTTTTAAGGAATATCTTAAAAAGATTTTTATTTTGACAGGAAATAGGATGTGGCAGATTTACAACCAAGGGAAAGGGTTAGGAAAAACAGGAAAAGATATTACTCCTCTTAATAAAACAAAGAGTTTGTTTCTGTTAATTTAATGTCAGGCATCTGAATTTTATTTAGCTATTACAAAACAAAAAAACATTTTTTATCACCAGAGAACAATAAAAAAACAGATTTTAGACAACAAAGAACAGATATTTAAAGTAATTACACATATAGAAGAAAGAAATAACTTAAAATGGTTTTCAGTGAAAAATAGAATAAATTTTAATGTTTTAATATTTTTCATATTGGTGTTGAGTCCATATGGTCCTCAATTCATTGTACATATATTCTGGTAAAAGGAGAGTCGATGAGCATAAATCAGGATCATGTTGGTGGAGCAGGTGATGAAGTGGATGACAGTTAGTGTCAGTGGAGCCACAAAGACAAATTCCTTTAATTAGGATTCAAACGTGCTCGTTAGGCAAGGCGGGACTCATTAACATGACGGCTATTTACATTGTTAATAAGGCTGGCGTTTGTCTCTGCTAATGACTAAACCCAGGAAACACATCCGTTTAGAAACGTCCAATCAGACTGAAGACATGAAGGAGATGCCTGAAGTGCTGCAGGCTGCATTAAACAACGCGATCACATAAAGTGAAAGAAAGATCTTCCTCACTTTGTTCTGTCATGTTTGTTTGGTTTACAGACTGTGAACAGTTCAGCAGAATATTTATTTAAACAGAAAGTCACCAGAACACAATTGTTTTTTACTGCCTTTGAATAAATATTTATAATACATAAATATATATATAACAGATATATATTCATATATAAATATTTATTATATAAAGTTTATATAAACGAACCCTTTAAGTTGCTGACATGCAGACTCAGAGTTTGTGGAGTTTGATGGACAGCCGGTGTCTCGATGTCATCGAGTACAAACGACACCTCAAGGTGAAGAGCGAAGAGCTGCTACTATCACAGTCTCGTGCATGAGACAGAGGCATGATGAGGTTCAGTGAAAAAATTAGTGAAAAACAAACAGAAAAAGAAATAAAGTGACAGCAGAGGAGAAACAGAAACAGAAGAAGATAAGATAAGATAATCTTTTATTGATCCCACAGTGGGGAAATTACACTGTTAAAATAGCTCAAAAAACAACAATTAAAGACAGAGATTAAATAATAGAGTGAATATAAACACAAAAACAATATGTACAATAAATAGTAAACAGTAATAGTAATAATAAGAAGATGACAGTATTTACATACACAGCCTCACCCAGAAGAAGAAGAAGAAGCTGTTGAAACATTTCAACCACAAACAGAAATGAAACTCTCATTATTCCTCCATCACCTCCATCTTGTCTCTCGAGGAAAGAAAAAAAGGCGAATGAAAACACAAAGACTCCATTTTTCTCTCAACAACAACGAGAGAAGGAGAAACGTTTCCATCAAAGCAATCTGATAACTTCTTGAATTCATTTATGTCTTTTTCTTCCTGTGAAACATGAAACTGATCTGAATCTTTCCAATCCAATGACCTCTGACCACAAGCTCACCTGAGCTGAGGCCAGCTAACAGAGAGAAGTGATTGGACATTTAAATTGGTCACATGACTGAAGGTAAAGCTGAGCAGAAACCAACCCTGAGATCTTTGTTGTGAATATGAGTTCATGCAGTAACATTACTCATGTATTTATTCTGCCCTCTGTCCCACGGGGTTGTGGGATGAGGGGGAGGCAGAGACCCTCCTCCACAACAACAGAGGAGGCAGCAAGGGGGAGGAGTGTCCCTCCTTTGAAGGGCTGAATGAAGCTTATGATACTTGTGACTCCTGTTGAGGAGTCACATGAGGAGGCCCAGGAGGAACAAACACAATAGAGCACAGTTTACTTTCACCTTCAGATTGTGATTCTGTCAGGAAGTCCAGCTGACCGCCTGCAGCGCTCAGACCTCCATCACCCAACGAGGAGGAGGGATTACTAAATATCTCTGTTTTATTTAACAGGTGACAGGAAGGACGGTTACGAACCTCTAGGCCCGGAGGCGTCGCTGCACGCTGGAAATGGAACATGTGAGATCAATTCAATCAGTTATTGTCATATAACAAATAAAAATGTTGAATCTTTCTTACTCTTTGGCTTATTATCTATCATTTTAAATTGTAATTATTTATTGGAAACTTCTTTACACATTCATTTCACTCTTTCATCTCAGTAAAGTGAGTACTATCTCATCATTTTACTTAGTAAGTGACAGTTACATTTGGTATCTTGTTTTCACTCCACGTGAGTATTTTTACTTTTTTCAAACAATATTTATGTGGAAACAAAAGCAGAACTCGGTGGATTCATGTGAAGTTATAGGTGATAATGTTCCTGTTAAAAAGACCAATAATGAGCTCCTTTTGTAAAGGTGTCCTGCAGGCCTAGACTCTGGGTCCTCTATAGTTCACTGCCACTCCACCTTGTAATATGACTTTTTATTCAGATTATATTTTATATGGTGGTCTCTTATTCTGACCAGCCTTGTTAAACTAACACTTATTTGGACTGTTTGCTTTTTACAAAGTGACCCTGAACTCATCACATGTTTCTTGTGATCAGTGAAGCGACTGGAAGGTGTTTCTGAGCTGGATGAGTACTTTCTGAAACATAAATTGGAGGTGGGCGACGGTCACCCAGCAACCATCGCTGAGTACCTGCAGCGCAGTGACACTGCCATAATTTACCCAGAAGCCCCGGAGGAGGTTACACGACTGGGCACACCTGAAGCCGTTGGACAGGATGAGAGCGAGCACGGTAAGAGGAGCAGTCCTGATACTGAACTATTCATTTTGGAATGAACAAAAAAGGGATTTCTTCCAAGTCAGTGAACTTTTCTGATTTGAAAAATGAATTATCCCTGATGACATAGTGGAGTAAATAGAGGTTGAAAAAGTTAATCAAATCAGACAAACAGACAGAAACAAAAGATTCATAAAATCCAAAATCATAAATCAGCTGAGAGGAGCCACTTTTGAGTGTTGAGTTTAAAAACTGACACCAACACATCTGACTGGTCATACCTTTAATGTTTGTGCTGCAGCCAAACACACCTAAAACTACTTTTTGTAACACTCACTAGTTTATCCATTCACCTCCATTGCCTGACCTCTGGCCTCCGCTTCCTGTAGACCTCATGTCTGGTACACCTGACGACTTCGCCCAGCTGCTTACCTGTCCGTTCTGTGACCGCGGATACAAACGTCTGACGTCTCTGAAGGAACACATCAAATATCGTCACGAGAAGAATGAGGAGAGCTTCGTCTGCCCGCTGTGTGCCGATGCCTTCAGCCACCGCACACAGCTGGAGCGTCATATGACCACGCACAAACCCAACCGAGACCACGTAAGACACACCTGCACGAACCCTCCACCTGTTACATGACAGCAGAGGAAGCAGTGAGCTGTCATTTAGTCACATGTCTGAAAAATTTCAGCCCAGAAGAGTTGGTGTCTTTTGAAATAAAGTACTGAGAGTTTAAACAGTTTGAACAGACAGCCATAGTCGCTGATTATATTAAAATCTGACATTAAATCTTATGAATCTCCATATTGTATGAGCATGGTCATGTTAAACAGAAGAGGCCCAAGAACGGAGCCTTGTGGAACTCCATTATCCATTATTTGTGTTCAGTCTGACAAAGCAGTGTCTTTAGTGGCAGTAAAAGTAGTATCAGATGTAATAATGGTAATAGTAGTAGTAGTAATAGTAATAGTAGAGTCCCTGTCGTTCAAATACTGCACGATTCACTATCAAAGTGTCTCAAATGTTGAGGGTCTGGAGCTGTTTCTGTCTGTTTCTCTTGGAGATCAATAAAGTATCTATCTATCTATCTATCTATCTATCTATCTATCTATCTATCTATCTATCTATCTATCTATCTATCTATCTATCTATCTATCAATCAATCAATCAATCAATCAATCAATCATTTGGTTGTTTCCAGCCTCTAAAGGGGGCTCTCCTTTGTCATATATCAAAGTAACCTAAATATATTTAGGCTTAAGACCATTATTATTATTCTTAAGACATCTGAATATATTCTGAGAAATTATAACTGCTATTTTTGAATTTCTTTATAGGCAAAATGATCAATATCAATTTATCAATCAATAAATTAATTTAATAATAATCATAATAATTAGTAGATTAATCAATAATGAAAATAATGGTTAGCTGCAGCCCTAACTATTATTTATATCAAAACTGGTAAAAACCAAAACACGATAAAAGTGTACCATATGTGTTGACACACACCCACTATGTCCCATTACGAACTCCTGCAGGACCATGAGCTGCTTTACAGAGCTGCTCGCTGGAAACTTTGTCTTCTTTAATCCCACTTGTAAACTTTGCAGAATCGCATTTTTTAATTTTTATGGAAATACCAGAGTCTCTATAGGTTCAAATCTGTCCTAAACCCAGTGCTGTCCAGTAAGGTGTCACAGACTTCAGTGATGATCAGATATATTCTGAGCCTCTATGATTTTCTGCCTTTTAAACGTTTCCCATCTTGTTCTTTAACAAAGACTAGTCCTGATCAGCAGCTGTATGTTACCCCCCACCCCTCCCTCGAGTGCTGCATGCATGGGATGTGCCAGCGTATTGACTTCCTGAGGCCGTCTGAGTTTTTATATCAGCTGTTGCTGGAACTGAAACTGGAACAGATTTGATTAGAAATGAATGAAGACACATACGGTTCCTTTTCTTATTTGAAATATCTCACATTGTGATATTTTCAGCAGTGTGTAAATACAGTTCAGGGTGTTAAATAGTAATCTAATAATAAGCTGCTGTTAAATGTTTCCTGCACACACCTATTTGCTGCCGCTCATGATCCAAAACTCACATTAGAGTCTGTAACTAAGCAGTGAATCATTCAATTTTCCAATTACACTGTTCGTAATGAGATTTCCTGAGTTAAGCTTCAGACCTCCTCAGATCACCATAACAGAAGTCCCTCTCCTCGTACCTGACCCCCCCTCGCTGCTCTAACCAGCAGCAGATGGTCTTTTCCCTACTGCTTTAAAGAATCATAATCCCCAAATGACTTTAAGTGCTTGTTTATTTGTGTCCTTCCTCTGAGTTAAACTGTTAAAGAGAGACTGAGGCTGTTTCTCACAACTCTAACCTGGGTGGATTATTATTCACTCCAACGGGTCACAAACAAACACGGGTTTGAGTGTTTCCCAATTTTTGTTTTCATTTCTTTACTCTTGTGTATAGAGGTACTCTGTTGTGTGATTCCAGGTGCTTTTGAATCATAGTCAGTGTTAACAAAAATGATCAGTGACACTTCAAATCAACACAATCCACATTTTAGCTGCCCTTTAACAGGAGTTTTAATCCCGTAATTCTCATGTTTGCTGCCTCTGTTCAGTCCCACTGCTTTCATCTGGTTGTAGCTTTCATTCTGCAGCAGTCTTCTTCTATACGCACTTTAAGAAGTGAGAGCCTGACTCAGAGCTGTGGACAGGAGTGGAAGAAATAACATCAAATTCAGAGTTACACTGAGCAAGAAGACTTTTAAACATGCCCGTAATTATTTATGTCACAGCATGTGTATCTTTGATATGATCAGTATTTTCAGGTGGAGGTGGCTTTTTTAGCCTTTTCGTTCTCCTTCATGTTCACACTGATTTCCATTCTTATGCGAACAACAAAACCGTTTTGAATATTTTCCTCCTGTAAAATAAAAGGAACAGTTTTGTCCATAAACCATGCTTCCAACGTTCGTCTGCATGTGAAATTAAGAGATTTCATTCGAGGGGGGAAGTCTCCCCCCAGCTGTGTTTGTTTATCTCTGTATTTGCATTTCAAATAGTGGGAATGCACCTACACGGCAGACTGCTACCTCTGAAAAAAGTCAGCCCACACTGTTTCTCAGAATGTGTTTCAGATAAAAAGAGTTGAAGAATCTTTCTCTCGCTATCAGATCTGCTTTACTAAATACTATTAAATTCCCCCGTCAGCTTCTGTTCCACAGTCTCGTAATCTGCTTCCCTCTCTGCTCAGCGACTCCCACTCGTCCTCCATCACATGATAACTCTGTTTGTTTTTCTGTCTGCAGCAGCCGCTGCTCACCGAAGGAGCTGGAAACCGCAAGTTCAAATGCAGCGAATGTGGAAAAGCCTTCAAATACAAACATCACCTAAAGGAGCATCTTCGAATTCACAGCGGTGAGCCGTCCTGCCTCCAACACAGTCTGACTGCACATCTTATAATTAATAATCTTCCTGTTCAACTCTCGGCTGATGAGTCATGACATCTTGTGAAGAGTCAGTCGACCTGTTTCATATCTGAGCGATTCAGCCATGTGGACGAGATCAGAGCTCAACACGAACTAAAACAACCGAAGACTTTTCTTTCAGTAGGACAAACATTTCATCATTTTACCTTTCTGAGTACATTTGCCTTCACAACAGAAACACTAATATGAAGTTACAACAATTATTAATGTCAGTTCATCTTTCTGTTATTCACTGTGACTCTGTTGATTAAATATTCGCAGTGGTGCCAGATTTGACTGACAAAGGCTCAAAAGTTAATGATAAGTAGGAAAGGAAAAACAATATAGGTAAAGTATCTATATACAGCACATACAGGCAGGTGACAGATTAAAGTTCAAACCCTGATAAAGTGTGTCAGTGATATAATAATAATAATAATAATAATAACAACACACAGCTGATAAAGTGTGTTAGTGAGGTTTTGGTCCTCCTCCAGAGCAGCTTCAGGTCTCCTTGGCATTGATTCTCCAAGTGTGTGAGCTCTCCTGGATGGATGAACAGTTTTTTTTTTTTCTTTTTTTGGGGCTTTTTTTCTAGCCTTTATTGTAGATAGGACAGCTGAGGAGCAACAGGAAAGGTGGGAGAGAGAGGGGGGGATGACATGCAGCAAATGAACGCGGGGCCACTGCGGTAAGGCCCATGGCCTCATAAAAGGGCACGCACACTCTACCAACTGAGCCACCTGCAGTTTTTATCAAGTTTTTATCAATAATATCTTAATTGTGGCAAAGATATTCAGTTATAATGAACTTATTAGTGCCCAATTAGAGAAGAGGAAAATAAAGACTTTTATTGTACCCAGTGATAAAAAGTAGCTCAAATAATCACAAGCCACACTGAACTACAAGATAAAATTTGTTTCATTTAAATAAAGAAAATAATCCGTATCCCACGTTGTATTGCAGGTGAGAAGCCCTACGAGTGCTCCAACTGTAAGAAGCGGTTCTCCCACTCCGGCTCCTACAGCTCCCACATCAGCAGCAAGAAATGCATCGGCCTAATCGCTGTCAATGGACGAGTACGCAACGGAAACAGTGGCAAGCCCAGCTCCTCACCCAACTCCACCAACTCATCGCCTGGAAGCCCCGCCCTTGCCCAGCTCCGCCACAAACTGGAAAACGGGCGGCTGCTCGGCCCTCCAGACCAGCAGGGTCAGCTCGACATCAAAGCCGAGCCGATAGACTTCAATGAGTACCGGCTGCTAATGGCCTCTCAGCACAGTTTTGGGGGACCAGGCATCTACCTGAACGGCCACGGTGGAAGCCCCCTGGGCATTCACAGCTCCTCCCAGAGCCCCCTTCAACATCTGGGTGGTATGGGGCTAGACCTCCCCCTGCTGGGCTATGCAGGGCCTCTTGGAAACAACCTGAGTGAGGTGCAAAAGGTGCTTCAGATCGTGGACAACACAGTGTGCAGGCAGAAGATGGACGGGAGCCCAGAGGAGATCTCCAAGCTCAGGGCCTACATGAAGGAGCTAGGCGCTCAGATGGAGGAGCAGAAGCTCGGCCAGGCTGGCTTCCAGGCGGTAGGCCACGGTAGCCCAACGAAGAACATCATCGACTACACACTGGAGAAGGTCAACGAAGCCAAGAGTCTGATCGACGACTCAAAGAGGCCAGTGGAAATCAAGAAGGAAAAGTCAAACCACTCAGCTGATCTCAGCAGTGAGGAGAAATCCCACGATGGCCAGAACCAGTTCATGCCGTTCTCCTGCCAGTACTGCCAGGAGACCTTCCCCGGGCCAATCCCACTGCATCAACACGAGCGCTATCTGTGCAAAATGAACGAGGAGATCAAAGCAGTCCTGCAGCCCGCTGAGAGCAGTCTTGCCGGCACCAGGGGGGAGATTCCCCCTGAGCTGTCCAGTAATGAGCAGGCCACCAGCCCCGTCAACCCCTTCAAGGACCATGTGTCAGTGCTCAAAGCCTACTTTGCCATGAACACTGAGCCCAACTCAGAGGAACTGCTCAAGATTTCAATTGCTGCGGGCCTTCCCCAAGAGTTTGTCAAGGAGTGGTTTGCCCAGTGGAAGAACCAAAACCAGCACAGAGGCGGTCTGAGGAAAAAGTCGCCCCCTCCTGACCGCATTGGTCTGGATGTCAACCACAACTCCAGCCGGTCACCGATGTTGGTTCCTGCTGCAGATTTACATGGAGGCTTCACTAATGGCGATGCGTCCCACAGACTCACAAAGTCCAACCAGTTTACAGCCAACAGGCAGACAACAGGGGACAAACCACTAGACCCTTTGGACCACCTGAGGAGCAACACTCCATCACCCCTCAATCTTTCTTCTTCTTCCTCCAAAAACTCTCAGAGTAGCTCTTACACTCCAAACAGCCTAGCCTCTGAGGAAGCCCATGGTGATATACCACTGGATCTGTCACTGCCCAAACACATGGCACAGAAGCTCATATGTGTGGGAGAGAAGCGACCAAGGCCCAACGGTTTCATCACTGAGTGCAATGGCGAGGCACATGGACGGGAGCAGCTGTCTGCGCCCCTAGACCTGGTCAACATCAAGAAGGAGGTTCTCGGCTCTGATGGTGGAGGCAACTCCATCCACCAGCTGGAGAAAAGCACCAGTCCCATCTTTGGGATTAATCCCTTCACTGGCGGTCCTGTCTATACCTCTCTGCCTCCTCACGGAGCGTTTCCTCCACCTACCTTCATGTCTCCTGCCCAGGCCACCATCCCGGGCCTCAGACCATACCCAGGCCTCGACCCCATGAGCTTTCTGCCCCACATGGCCTACACATACGCCACTGGGGCAGCCACATTTGCTGAAATGCAACAGAGGAGAAAGTACCAACGGAAACCAGGTTTCCAGGTAAAACAATCTAGATTTTGTCCAAAAAACAGGTTGGTAGTTTTGGTAGAAGTCAACCATGAATCAGTCGTAAACTTTGTTCTAAACTCTAAACTTAGTCCAACCATTCACCCTGACCACCTTCCACATCTCACCATTTAATGACTGTAGCACATATCGAGTGTACCATAAAACAAAACAATCTCACCACAAGCTCCATTAGGGGCTGTTCTGCAGCTTCTGATTATATGACACCATCTTATTCAGCAGATAAAGTTTCCACAGTTGTCATCGAATTGTTTGCTAATGTTTCTCAGTTATGTGGACTGCATTGTCTGGTATTTTCTGCCTACATTTGACTTAAAGATGGGATTTCAAGATTTCAAGAATTTATTAAATTAACAATTTACATCAGCAATCATTGGTAATGAAATTCTTAAATCAATGCTAAAAAAAAAAAGTATGAACAAGGGAGAAACATCAGTCCCAGGCTGTACCTGAACCCTGGATATTGTTTTTAGTTGGTGTTTAACCCGTTAGCCTGGGTGTCCCTGTCAACTGGTATTTCCGAGATCAAGAGTCAACTTTCAACCTTAACTTTTAAGCCAATAAAGGGAAGAAATCAGTCAAATGCTCAGTTGAATGGCCACTTGAATATTTTTAATTCACTGACAAGTGGGCAACTCAGTCTGCTGTGTGATATAATCCAAAGCTTCCCTAACCATAACAGCCACTAATGGACCTCGAGATGAGATTGTTTGGTTAAAAAAGTTAACAAGGTAATTTCATTGACCAGCAAGGTCGATATTCCTTTTAAATTCTGTTTAATTCTTTTCCTTCCTCTTTGGTTCTTGGAGGAATGGCCACAGTTGGTTCTTGTGATAAATCAATACAATTTTGTTCACTATATCTGAAAACACAATCCCAACACTCCCCAAAAACGTCCCCTCCCGTCATGCCCCCCCTTTCTGAAAGAGTCTCCTGGATGAAGGGGACTTACCCAGGTTGGGCCTTTAAGCTCTGTCCAGACTTGGGATCATGGAGGCGGTGGGGGGTTGGACCAGAAGGTGTCTCTGAGTTTGAAGTCAACAGGTGTGGGATTATCAGACATATTGAAACAATCTGTCTTTGTGTCTCAGGGGGAGCTGCTGGACGGGACGGCGGACTATCTGTCAGGCCTGGACGACCTGACAGACAGCGATTCGCTGCTCTCCAGGAAGAAGATTAAGAAGACTGAAAGTGGTATGTACGCGTGTGACTTGTGCGACAAAACATTCCAGAAGACCAGTTCCCTCCTAAGACACAAATATGAGCACACAGGTATATATAACATTTGGACACTTCTTTTTTACCCCACCCCCGATGCTTTTGTGCCCTCTCCCTTCATTTGTTATGTCTACAAATTTTTCTTTCCTTCTCCCTTTTCTTTTTATTTAGTCACGTAGTTCCTTGTAGTTTTTCTTTCTCACTGCAGTTCTTTTTTTCTGTTTTGTTCTCTGTAAACCATGGCCTTTTAACATGTTCCTTTCTTTTCAGCAGGGGGTAGGGATCATTTAATATGGAGAGGATTACATAAACACTCAGTGCCCCAAATATAAGCAACATTTTCTCGGGCATCTCATTCATACTGTGATGTGTTTGTGTAGAGGGAGGAGGAGGTGTGCATGTTTGCATGTGTTGCTGTTTGTGCATGTGTGTGTGCTCTGACTGTAAGGAAGATCAAAAGGAAATATTAATTACAGCAGAGAGATGGTCCATTTCTCCCATTTGTGAGCTGGAAACAAACAGTTTGTGATATGAATGCACCAGAAAACATCAAACAGCTGAACTATCTGTCAACCTTAGTGTCATACTGACACATGAATATAAGTATGTCATGTTTGGACAGCAGCATAGTATTCACAGAGAGGCTGTGAATTATCCACACAGACACTCCAGCAAATAAAACGTTTCTAACATAAACTGATCTGTAAAATCTGTAATCTGTGTTTTTAAGATTAGCTATGAATTCTGAATGGATGCTCTAACGAGTGCCATCCTTTAAAAAAACACAACATATGTTAGTTGTGTTTTGAAGTAGAGTGATGATATTCATGCCTGCACAGACTGAAAACAGACAGAGTTTCAATCTCAGATTATTCACTGCAATCAGAAGGGATTAAATGTGTGTAGATTTAAAGTGTCTTTCTGATCTGCAGTCATTTAGCAGCAAACCAGTGATCTCACGTGACGTCTTGTTCAAAGCGCAGTGACCCACCTGCTGAACATTTCTGAATTAAACTCCTTTCTCTAGGGGACCGATCATTTCGAAGCTTTTTCACATTTTTGTCTGTTGTCTATTCTATTGAAGGCCTGTTGTGATCCATCCAGGACGTGATGCTGTCTGATGAAATGAGATAAATGTTTTAATGTGAAGTTTTTTAGAAATGACAGAGTGCCGATGCTACCTGAGCACCGTCCTGTTTAAAGAGCCGTGACCACTTCTACCTTCCCCTCTTTCACTCTGTTGCATCATCCCTCCTTCATGTCCGCCCCCCCATCACTCAGAGCAGGAAGCCACCGTCTCGGTTATTTTTGCCGAGTGTGTGTGTGTGTCACAGTAAACTATGCCAGCTATGGTGGATGTTTCAGGCGTTCCAGGTCTATTTGTGGCCACGAGCTGCCTGCATATGTGTTTGTGAGGAGCTGTGCATGTATCTGCGTGGTTTTTCTGTGTTTGTGTGTGTGTGTGTGTGTGTGGCATTGACGGGTGAGCCCATGTTTTCAGTGCATGTGTGCGTGGGACGTGTGTTTGGACGGAGTTCAGCCTGTTGGTTGGCAGCAGACTGAAGCATCCTGTTCAGAGTCAGATGGAAGAAATTTCTGCTCGTACGGAGTCGTAGTAAATCCCAGAGTGTGTGTGTGTGAGTATGTATGTATATGTGTGTGAGTATGTATGTGTGTGTGAGAGTGTGTGTGTGTAGTGTGTGTGTGTGTGTGTGTGTGTGTGTGTGTGTGTGTGTGTGTATGTGTGTGTGTGTATGTGTGTGTGTGTGTGTATGTGTGTGTGTGTCAGGTGTGTGTATGTGTGGATGAAGTGGGCGGTGTTACGTTCAGATTTAAATCTGGTGCTGTGATGTCATCAGACCGTTACTGGTCCACATTTTCTTGCTGCATGTTGTCTCGCTTTGTCGTTACCGTGGCAACAGATGGAGACAGACAGTAATTTGTCATCTGGTCATATTTTGGAGCTGAGATGGATACAGCAACTAACGACCAATCAGCTTCCATCTTTATTTAGTTTAAAATATCTGAATGATATCTGATTTTGGCTCCAAGTCTAAAAATGACTTACTGAACTTTCGACTGTCGCTTCTAAAGATGTTTTCTCACTTAGCAGATGTAAATGATCCTCAGTATCAGAAACAAGAATAATGTCACAGTTGTGACTGTGGGCAGTTTGCCTCAGCAGCAGTCTCGATCATTGTCTGACGAGTTTTCAGAATCATATTGATCATCAACAGTAATTTGTGGATTTGATGGCTGCAAGATGTTCGAGTCAGGTTTTAATAACATGAATAATGACTCGTTTTGACATAAGAAGAAGTTTTGAAGTCTCTGTTTTATTTTTGTTTCATCTGTGTCTTGTGTCAGAGTCGTCTGCTCAGTTTGGAGCTCATCTGTGTTTTTCAACCGAAAACCACAACAGCCTGATTTTAAAACACATTTGTTTGAATTTGTATTTTACAGACGCCATCATTACAACATTTTGCTTCACATGTTTGGACTCTTTGTCACAGATCTCAGATTTGCAGATTACAGTTGGGTTTATATAAATATATATTATATAATACTTGTATAACACTGGTCATGTGTGAGATCTGATCCTTCATTCATGACAAACTCCAATTAGAGTCTTAAATGCAAGAAAACCTTTATTGATCCCGTCAGGAAGTTTCAGTTTAAGGAACTCTGCAGGGAATATCAAGAACGTCCTGATCAGTTGAAGTCAGTAAATATCAGATCAGAACTGATCTTGAAGGATTGATTTAAGTCTTTTGTGTGTGCTGTGAGTTTTCACGCTGTTGTTGACTCGTCGTCTGCCGGTTGTGTCTCTGCAGGAAAACGTCCTCACCAGTGTCAGATCTGTAAGAAGGCCTTCAAACACAAACACCATCTCATCGAACACTCGCGCCTGCACTCCGGAGAGAAACCTTACCAGTGCGACAAGTGCGGGAAACGCTTCTCGCACTCGGGCTCGTACTCACAGCACATGAACCATCGATACTCCTACTGCAAGAGGGAGGCGGAGGAGCGCGAGGCTGCCGAGAGGGAGGCCAGGGACAAGGGCGGGGGAGGAGCGGGAGGCGTGGTGGTTGGAGGCCTGGAGCCCACCGAGCTGCTGATGAGGAGGGCCTTCCTGCAGGGGCTGGGGCCGCTCGGGTACTCGGATCCTGAGGACCAGCAGGAGGAGGGCGGTATGATCCTGAGGGACGGCAGCGAGGGAGCAGGACGGGAGGAGAGGGAAGTGGACGACAAGACGTATGAGGAGGTGACAGACAGACAGGAGGCAAGTTTCAGGGAAGGAGAGGAGGAAGAGGAGGAGGAGGAGGAAGGCGACAGCAGGAGCCAGATGGACACCGCGAGGGACGGCGAGGGCAAAGACACGATGATGGACGAGAGTTCACGAGAAGGGAAGACAGACGGCAAGTCGGACCAGGACGACTGATCCCAAACAAAAAGCTTTTGAACATTTGTCACGATTCAGAAAGAAGACCCTCTTATTTTGAAAGGACTGTACACAAATTATTCTTATTTCTGCTGAAGGGAGAGGGCGAATATTCTGGGAGGATAGTTTGTTATTTTAGCCCAAATTCAGATAGATTTTATTTCAGGTACAATAGGTCTTTTACCCGGCAACAGTCCCATCATCAACAGGAAGCATGTGACCTCACATTTATCAGCTTCTGTCAGACTTTTCTGAAAAATAAATCAACAGTATGAAGGTAAACCTGATCTCTAAAAACTTTATTCTGTAGACATCATGAACACACAACCAAGTCTACTGATCATTCAGTACCACACTGTGTAAAACAGAGCACGACCTCCAGTCGTACTTTGGTGGTACGTTCAGTACTTCACTCAGTACTTCAGTGGACTCGTTCTGGGTGTGGCTGGCTCGCAGGTAGAAGCTGATGATTTGTATAAAGTTCAGCATCTCTTCTCCAACCTGTGAAGTTGATTACTCGCAACAACATGGAGGAAACCCGAATAATTTTGGTACAGTCCCTAACTGACTGATGACGGCATGAAGCTGGGTGGGATTGTTTAAAAATCCACATTATGCAAAAAATAAAAAAATGAAAGAAATAATAATGATTATCATTATAATGAAGTGAAGCTCTTTTTAATGTACAGTATTATAAAGGCCTAAAAGCTGTGTGGTGCTATAATGTTCTTAACTTCCTGTGTCCCGTTGTGTTCGAAACCCCACATCAGGAAATTGCACTCAACTCCCCAAATCACTACAAAATAAAAAAAAGATTAAAAAAAAGAGGGAAAAAAGCCTTGAACACTCGGTCACTTCCTGTCAGTGTTATTGTTGTATTATTTGTCTCCATTTACTGTGATGTGTTTTTTATTTTGGTCCTGTCTCTTTCTTTTGCCAACTAACCACACGATTTTGGGCCTTCTGACTTTTTTCTTTATGTGAAAGAACATTTAAATCTGTGTGATTTTCAAAATAAAATGTCGATGTGAGTCTTAAAAAGGAGAGGAAGGAGCGAAATATAAAAGGGCTCCATTTTAAAAAGATCAAAATAAAAAAGGACAGAGCCTTTTTTTGTGTGTTGAATTTTTTCTCCAGAGAAAGCCTTATATGCAAACCTTTTCACCTGTTCTGCAAAGTGCCATCCCTGTACAGTGTACATCGCCTGTGTACATCACCTGTGTCCTCTCTGCTCTGCTTCACTCTTAAAAATGAATATTTCATCTTGTTTTTGATTCATCAGTATTAGCATAGGTAGACAGCAGTTTGTTAGTTTACACGTTTGTGCAATTTTCTGTACTTTTTGTTCCACAACAGTATTTTTGTCAGTATTACTTCTTTTTGTTTTTGTTGAATTTTCCAACACAAATTTCATTTTTTTGTTTCTATTTGAGAATTTACAATTTTATTTATGTGACTCATTTTATATTTCCTAATTTTATTTATTTCATACTGTAGTGTACAGTATTAGAGTTCCTCACAAATAGATATATTTTAGTAAATGATTCTGTCATTGACTATTGGAACGAAACTATGAATTTAGAGCGTCTATTGTATTTGGAACATTTCAATTCTTTTGTTTTTGTTTTTTCCTTTTGAAACTACTGGAAATTCTAAATTTGGGGAACTTTTGATACCGTGATTATTGTGAAAACACTGTATTTTTGAGAGTAAAAAATCCACTTTATTCATCCCACTGAAGAAGTGACGAAGGACTGATGATGATGATGTGATGATGAAGGAATTCCTGAAATGTCTGAAGTATTATTATTGAATTTTTTATTTCTCTTGGAGATGCTCGAATAAATGTAGCCAAATTAAATTTTAATAAAACTGTGTTATTCTTCTTGTAACTGGTTTGATTCTTTAACACACACACCAACACACACTCACTCATACACACACTCACACACACACACACACACACACACACACAAACACACACACACACACACACAGTTCACACACTCACACACACTCTCACTCCACTCACACTCACTCTTAACACACTCACATTAACACACACTCACATTAACACACACACACACACACGTTACACACACACCACGTCACACACACACTCACACACACACCGTCACTGTTACACACACTCACTCACACCTCGTTACACACACACACAGTCACACACACACGTGCACACACACACACACACACACACACACACACTCACACACACTCACGTTAACACACAGTCACATTAACACACGCTCTCACTCACACACACTCACGTTACACACAGCACACACACACAGCCTCACACACACTCACACACACTCACACACACACACTCACTCACACACACTCACGTTCACACACACTCACATTAACACACAGTCACATTAACACACGCCTCACCCCACACACACTCACTCACACACACACTCACTCGCACACACACAGTCACACACGTCACACGCCTCACTCACACACACACTCACTCACACAAACGCTCACGTTAACACTCACTCACATTAACACATGCTCACGTTAACACACACTTTCACACACACTCACTCACACACACACTGGGATGATGATGATGAAGATGCTGATGAAGATGCTGATGATGGCGGCGTCTGTTTTTAGCTTCCTCATGTTTCCGTCACATTTCTCGTGGCTCAGCTCATCGCTCAGTTGGACCATCAGGATGAAAACACACAGTTCACCTCTGATACTGAGGAACACTTTATGGAAATGTACGTGACACAGACAAGAAAAGTGCATCTTAAATCTAAACTTCATTTGACTCCTGTCAGTAATATTTATATTGAATATTTCTAGCAGTGTAAAGTGGAGAAGAGCAGAGATGTAAAGAGTCATCAGTGGGGAAAGAAGTACTCAAACGTTTAACTTCATTTTTTGTTCATAACAACAACAGCCTGTTCAACTACAACGAACACATCTGATGGTATTACTGATGTGTAGCTACTACTACTACTACTACTGTAAATACTGCATTAAAGACAGTAAATACTGCATTAAATACTGTCACTACTACATTAAATACAGTAAATACTAAATACACTACCATTAAAAGCATTAAATACTGTCACTACTACATTAAATACAGTAAATACTGCATTAAATACTGTCACTACTACAGTTAATACTGTAAATACTGTAACACTTCTAATTAAATACTATACTAATACTGCATTAAATACTAAATACTGTAAATACACTACTACATTAAATACAGTAAATACTGCATTAAATACTGTCACTACTACATTAAATACTGTAAATACTGCATCACTACTGTCACTGTCACTACTACATTAAAGTACTGCATAAATACTGTCACTACTACATTAAAGTAAACAGTAAATACTGCATTAAATACTGTCATTACTACATTAAATACAGTAAATACTGCATTAAATACTTTCACTACTACAGTTAATACTGTAAATACTGCATTAAATACTATAAATACTGCATTAAATACTGTCACTACTACATTAAATACAGTAAATACTGCATTAAATACTGTTCACTACTACAGTTAATACTGTAAATACTGTCACTTCTACATTAAATACAGTAAATACTGCATTCAATACTGTCACTACTACAGTAGATACTACTGTAAATACCGTATCAAATACACTACTACATTAAAGACAGTAAATACTGCATTAAATACTGTCACTACTACATTAAATACAGTAAATACTGCATTAAATACTGTCACTACTACAGTTAATACTGTAAATACTGTCACTTACTACATTAAATACAGTAAATACTGCATTAAATACTGTCACTACTACAGTTAATACTGTAAATACTACAGTTAAATACAGTAAATAATTACTGACATTAAATACTGCATTAAAGACAATAAATACTGCATTAAATACTGTCACTACTACAGTAAATACTGTAAATACTGCATTGAATACTATGACTACTACATTAAATACTGTAAATACTGCATTAAGTACTGTCACTACTACAGTAAATATTGCATTAAATACTGTCACTACTACAGTATATACTGTAAATACTACAGTAAGTACCATAAATATTGCATTAAATACTGTAAATACTGCATTAAATACTGTCACTACTACATTAAATACAGTAAATACTGCATTAAATACTGTCACTACTACATCAAATACAGTAAATACTGCATTAAATACTTTCACTACTACAGTTAATACTGTAAATACTGCATTAAATACTATCATACTACAATACAGTTAATACTGCATTAAATACTATTGCATTAAATACTGCAATACTGTCACTACTACATTAAATACTGTCAAATACTACTACATAAATGTAAATACTAGTAAATACAGTCACTATTGCTATGCAATACTAATACAGTATTGACATAATGTACACTGCTACATTAAATACTGTAAATACTGCATTGAATACTGTCACTACTACAGTTAATAAATACTCACTTCTACATTAAATACTAATACATTGTAAATACTGTATACTGCCGTACTTTACATTGTATACTGTCACTGTAATATTAATACTGTAAATACTGTAAATAATGTCACTACTACAAATACAGTAAATACTGCATAAATTGTCACCATTACTTATATAATACAGTAAATACTGCATTAAATACTGTAAATTCACTACTACAGTTAATACTGTAAATACTGTAAATACTTAACATTAAGCTACATTAAATACTGTCACTTCTACATTAAATACTGTAAATACTGCATTAAATACTGTAATCACTACTACAGTTAATACTGTAAATACTGTCACTTAATTAAATACTGTCACTACTACAGTATATACTGTAAATACTGCATTAAATACTGTCACTACTACATTAAATACTGTAGTAAATACTGCATTAAATACTGTCACTACTACAGTTATAATACTGTAAATACTGCATTAAATACTGTCACTACTACAGTTAATACTGTAAATACTGCATTAAATACTGTCACTACTACAGTATATACTGTAAATACTGCATTAAATACTGTCACTACTACATTAAATACTGTAAATACTGCATTAAATACTGTCACTACTACATTAAATACAGTAAATACTACATTAAATACTGTCACTACTACATTAAATACAGTAAATAATATTAAATACTGTAAATACTGTAATACTGCATTAAATACTGTCACTACTACAGTATATACTGTAAATACTGTAAATACATTAAATACTGTCACTACTACATTAAATACAGTAAATACTGTCACATTAAATACTGTCACTACTACAGTATATACTGTAAATACTGCATTAAATACTGTCACTACTACATTAAATACAGTAAATACTGCATTAAATACTGTCACTACTACATTAAATACTGTCACTACTACAGTAAATACTGCATTAAATACTGTCACTTACTACATTAAATACAGTAAATACTGCATTAAATACTGTCACTACTAAATACAGTACATAAATACTGTTAATACTGTAAATACTGCATTAAATACTGTCACTACTACATTAAATACAGTAAATACTGCATTAAATACTGTCACTACTACAGTATATACTGTAAATACTGCATTAAATACTGTCACTACTACATTAAATACAGTAAATACTGCATTAAATACTGTCACTAAATAAATACTACAGTACACTACAATACATTAAATACAGTAAATACTGCATTAAATACTGTCACTACTACATTAAATACTGTAAATACTGCATTAATAAATACTGTCACTACTACAGTAAATACTGCAAATACTGTAAGTAAATACTGCATTAAATACTGTCACTACTACATTAAATACTGTAAATACTGCATTAAATACTGTCAATACACTACTACTACATTAAATACTGTCACTACTACATTAAATACAGTAAATACTGCATTAAATACTGTCACTACTACAGTATATACTGTAAATACTACAGTAAGTACCATAAATATTGCATTAAATACTGTAAATACTGATTTAAATACTGTCACTACTACAGTCAAATAAAGAAACAACACAACAATGAATCTGGGATACTCTCTGAGTATTGAAATATGATGTAAGTATAGTATATTATATAGGATATTATTGATTATTGATTTGTATTTTTGTAGACACTGGAAGGGGCGGGAAAAGGAGCGCCAACCAAAAAGCGACGTGATGACGTGTCTGTTTGTACGTGCCTCGTCGTCTGGCACAGATGCAGTCAGAGGTGAGTGACGCTGCTAGCTGCTAGCTAGCAGGCTGCTAACTAGCAGGCCGAGAAGGTGTGGGAACAGGGCTGCTCCTCCTCCGGGTCTCCTCTGCAAACAGCCGGGACGATGCTCCGCTCAGTGAACGGAGACAGGAGCTAGTTAGAGCTAACTGCTACCCGCGCTAACGAAGCTAACAGCTAACAAACTTAACGCAGCTAACGGAGCTAGCGGTTAACAGGGCTAACGGCTAACAGAGCTAACTGACAGTTCAGAGGAACTTTAATGGTTCAGACTGACAGTAAACATACAAAATATACTACAGTACTTCAGCTGAGTACTCTTTGGAGTCACAAGTACTTTAGGTTTTGAGTTACAGACACTTCGTGAAGTTTTGATGAAACCCACATATACGTTTACTGGAGTACTCCCCTCAGGTACTATAGTACTGTAGTACCATGCTACAGTACTGTAGTACTATATTATATATATGTCAATAATACCCGCACAGATGCTGTTTAATTAATTCACTGATCAATCGGTAATCAGCCGTCTGCCTACACTGTTCAGTTAGTGTTTTTACATATATGACACCAATTAATCCACTTAATGTTCAGTTCAGTGTATATCAGAGTAAATATAGTAATAAATAAAACATATAGAATATATATATATATATATATATATATATATATATATATATATATATATATATATGAACTAATGAAATATGAAATATATGTATTACATGTAACATACATAATAGTGAGTAAATACATCTCTCTCTCTCTCTCTCTATATATATATATATATATATATATATATATACACACATATATATGTCATTAAAGAAATAAGATAGTATAATAGTGACCCTGCTGAGAGAAAATGTGTTCCTGCTCCTCATTGATTATCCGGTCTGGATATTTACAGTGTGATTGATGATGAGGTGTGTGAGCTGTGAACTGTGACGTATTTTCATCGTGCTGATATTTTCTTGGCATTCACCAGCATTCATCTGCTGTTGTTTTATCTGAGCTGTTACACGTCCAGAAACATGAGTTAAACTCGTCTTTACTCCGCGTCGTAGCACTTTTCTTTGACAGGAATGTTTCTCTGCTGCAGCGAGGCCACAACTCAAAACAGTTTATTCAGAAATCCTTTAGAAACTCTGTGAATCCATTAGAAACTATTCCATTTCCAACAAACTGCCCGTTTCCTGCTGCTCCAAGGTGACTGTAAATTAGGGATGAGACAGTCTGTATTTCTCTGCTTTGTGAATGAAAACAGAATCAAATAGATTTGCAGGTGAACCACAGAAACAGTGCAGGTGTGCCGCTGTTTTTAACAGACAGACGACCTGTGTTTCAACAGGCTGAATGAAAACATGGTGATGTCGTCAGGTAATGATGGCAGCTTGTTGACATCAACAACATGTTGACATGAAGAAGAAAGGTTTCCAGTGCTGTCGAGTTTCCAGCGTGGCTCTTCGGGCTGACTCATGACTTCAGCGGCTCTAACCCCTCGCTCTGAGCCGGGGGGGGATTCCCTGCCAGGGGAAATCGATGACATTAACCCTTTGTTGTTTCATGTGTGTCGGCAGCCTTCCTGGTTTGAAGCAGTGGGCGAGGAAAGGTGTCTAGGTGAGATGAGTCTTGTGGAATCCCCCGCCGTGGTTTCATTAAGGTGGAATGATCGATTTCACATTTACTAAAAAACTTCCAGTCAGAGCAGGAGGACGGTCACTGCTCGCCGACCGTGTCCGATCTTATTCCACAGCGCTGCTCCTCTCTCGTCTTTACGTCTTTATGTTTCCATGCTTTTTATTCACAACGCATCTCGTCTGATGAGGTTTATCTGGTTATTAAAGCAGCCTGCGTGACTCCTGATTGCCTCAACGTCATTGTTCTGTTTGTCAGATTTTATCATTGTTAGACGTCCGCTTTCACATGTTTTTCTTTGTTTCTTTGACTTTTAATCATTTAGATTTCTAAAGTCGCATCAGTATTTTTATTTTTGTGTATTCACTCTCTTTGCTTTTTTCAAAGACACTTCTGACTCGTTCCATTTGCTTTTTTGTCATCCACTTTTCTTTTCCCTTTGTTTGTCCACATTCATCGATCTCTTCATGGACTTCTGTTGACTTCTGTATTTTCCAGCTTCTAGTTGTGTATTCGTCTCCTCTTTATTAATGTCTTTATTTATTTTTATTTTTTATTCGTTCACCTTTATTTATTCTTGAATCTTCCTCCCACGTGGCACTCAGCGTTATGAACAGGTTGGTGTGTACAGTGGTGTGCTGTACATTATTGCATTATTATACCTTCATACTTTGATATAGATGTTATAGATTTGTGTTGTTAATGAGCAGCATTGTCCTTGATAAATAAAGTGATCCAGCTATAATCTAAAACTGGTCTAAAAGAAGTCATCTAAAAGCAGGAGTTCTCATTTAATTCTTTCTAATTGAGTGCAGATCGTTGTGAGGAGTTGCAGGATGATTAAGGAGACAAAGATCAGGACTTTCTGTTCTGTTCCTGTGAAAAGTTGGACAGTAGAAATCCTTCAGGTTGGAAGAATGAGCTCCACACTGGAAACAGTCCACGTTTCTTCATTTTAAAGGCCAAAAGGTCAGAAAGCTCAGAGTTAATCAGACAATCTCCGTCCTTCTTCCCATCTGACACGTTCACATTTTCATATTTCACATTATTTTGGCAGCATTCAGGAAATAGATTGGCCCGTTGGAGCACAATGGATGACATTATGCCTCCTTTTCCAATCAGATTTTTATTTTTAACACATTTGCATTTAACCTGTGGTGAGCCGGTGGCGTGCTATCTGTCCTGCAGAAACTGAGAAGAAAGAGCTCATTTCCTCCTCCTGATATGAGTGGTATTAGCGAGCTGCAGGCAGCAGATATTGACTGATGAGCAGTCTGTGGGCGAGCGCTGAGTGCTGCAGCCACATCAGCTCCCTTTGTGGGCAGTTAAATGGAGGGTGGACTGGAAATCACTGGGAGGGATTCAGAGGAAGCTCGGGGACTGGAAGACGTCCACTTCCTGCTAAACCTCCTCACGGCGTAATGGACTCAGCTCCTCTATCAGGACACATTGTGCTGCAAATAGACAGATATTATGATTTATTGTGGTTTGCTGCAGCAAAGTGAACTTTCTGCTCAACAATAGTTTTCCATTTAGTGACTGAAAAAGGAAACGATGAAGCTCAGCTCTTCATTGCTACATCGCCTCCGTCAAGCTGCGTTTATCACTGTGTGCTGGGAAAATACCGTGATAGACTGAATAATAAGCCCCAAGGCATTCAGATCAGAAAGTAATTGACATTGTGTCTATCAGCTCGGGTATCTGCTGACCCCTCACGTTGTCCTCGGGGCCCATGAGAGGCCCCCGGGTTGGAGCCAGCAGCATCCTCAGTGTGTCGTCCAAAATATAAATGCTCAGTTTACTTAATGTCCTTTAAAACGATGTTTTGATGATTAAAATAGCTGCTGATTAATCTCCTGTCGACTGACTAATTAATCAATGGACTCATCATTTGATGTGTGTGTGTGAACATGTTTATTATAAAGCTGCTGAGATGTGTCTGCAGTTTGAAGGTCACAGTTTGGTAAGTTAAAGTTAGTTAAAGCCTCTTTTAAAGGTATTTTACTTCTACAGCAGGTGATTTATTTATGATTTATTTATTTTTTTGTTTAATATATACACCCTGTGGTCTTGTTGTATTACTGATGATCAATTTACAGTTTTTAATCTATTAACTGATTTTACTGATATCTACACATATAAAACTTTTATTTATTAAATTCAGTGGCCTCTTAAAACCTGTTGTTGAGTCTTTCTGTTGTAAAAGTTTGTGAACCTACGCTGAAAGTTTAACCCGACTTAATTAATTTGTCTTGGGATCAATAAAATTATTGAACTTAAGAGCAAGAGCAGCCAACCGTCACACGTTAAAAACTTCGACCACATCAGACTAGAGTTCTAATTATATGTGACAGCATGAAACTAAAATTACTTGAAATGTTCGACAGGCTGCTGTTTGTGATATTTGAATTCTTTCAGCTCTGAGAAGTCTGTTTTTCTGTTTCTTGTCTACTTTTTCATCTTTACTCATCCTGAGTTTTGCTTTGTTGCTGCGACACAAATGCCAACAACAGGATGTGGACACACTGAAATGAAATATTGATCGGTGAAACACTGTTTTCCTCTTCTGACTAAGGATTGTTTTCATTATCAATTAATTTGCCAAACATTTTCAGTTTACTTGAATCTGAAACATTTTGGCATTTCAAATTTAAATTAACGTGTTATTTTCTCACTCTTATAATTTGTTTTTAAAACCACATTGTCATATGAAGAGCATTTCTGACTAAATCAGACTATAGATATTTTCATTTTAAATATTTGTGCGCTTAAACTTAAATTAGTCAGTTGTATAAAACAAAAACAATTTTATTAACAATAAAAACAGCTATACTTTATTTGGTTTATCTCACATACACACAGATTAACATGTGGTTTAATGTTTTTACATGTTTGTCACGCTAAGGTACAGCTGGAACATGCAACATTCATTCAGATGAACATTCATACGTGTAACATGCAGTGTTCACGTGTTGTCCTGCTCCCAGATGTGCTCGTTTGGGAATTCTTTGGGTGTTTTCTACTTTAACGGTCAAACATTACCAGGCAGCTAATCTGCACAAATATGCCTAAATAAAAACAGACCAGGCTCTCAGACCCGATTAATGTTGTAAACTAATATTTGGACTGTACAGTGAGTTTGGTCTGATTGTTGGTTGGAGGCCTGGGAGACGATTGCAGCGCTCACTGGACAAATCAATATAATCAATGTGATCAATAATGTGTCTGTCTCCCTCTCAGAGCTCCAAGGCTGACAGCGTTCTGCTGGTGGAGGCTTTTTACGGCGGCTCTCACAAGCAGCTGATCGACCTGCTGAAGGAAAACATCGATGGCTGCGCCGTCTTTGCGCTGCCTGCCAAGAAATGGCACTGGAGGGCGAGAACAGCGGCGCTTCACTTCAGCCAGACCATCCCCACCTGTCCGTCATACAGGTGAGACTCCAACAGGTGACACGCCGTCCCCACCTGTCCGTCATACACTCCAACAGGTGACCGTCCCCAGACTGAGACCAACAGGTGACACGCTGTCCCCACCTGTCCGTCATACAGGTGAGACTCCAACAGGTGACACGCCCCACCTGTCCCCACCTGTCCGTCATGTCCCCACCTGTCCGTCAGGTGAGACTCCAACAGGTGACACGCTGTCCCCACCTGTCCGTCATACAGGTGAGACTCCAACAGGTGACACGCCGTCCCCACCTGTCCGTTGAGGTTCGTACAAGTAAACACGTATATTTGTTGTTTGTGTCGCTGTGTTTACTGTACGTTGTTTGTGTCGCTGTGTTTAAGTGCATGGTGTTTGCAGCTTTGGATAAAGTGTCAGCTAATAAATGTGCGAGGAAGATCGAAGTTTTCAGTGACTCAGAGGTTCAAAGCTGCTGAGTCAAATCAGATGATAGATGTCAATAACAGCTCAGCATCAGCGTGATCTTTATTTGATCGTTCATATCCAGAAATGCTGAAAGGTGGTGTTGTTTCAGTGTGTGGGGGTGTTTCAAAAGGCATCATCCACAAACATGATTCACTGTTTCGCAGCTCTGCTTTTTAATTTCTACCTGATTTTAAACATGAAGTTTTCATAGCTGCTGCATTATGGTCTTCTTCTCCTGACAGTTTATTGATTAGTATAAATCCTCTCAGGTGTTTTCCTTACTGTACGCTGTGTCGAGGGACAGTTTGATTATTGGCATCAGCACAGTGAGAAGATGATAATGAAGGTTTCGATCAGACACTCAGTGTAAAAGAGTTTCTAGGTCAAAACAAAACGCTGGTTTCTAAATTTATTTTTGCGGAGGATGTGATCAGTGTGAGGTTTGGTTGTAAGTTCTGATCAGGCCATAAACCGAAGTATTTAATTTGATCAGCTTTATGCAGATAAGCACCATCATTACTCACATTAGATGAAGAGATGAAAGCTCTGTCTTGTACCAAAGACTAATGTGAGATTTGCTGAGGAGGAAAGGTGGTAAATGTTAGTTAAGTGTGGGACACATTAACCAACATGATAACATTCATTAATTCATCTTACATAGTTTTTTATGACACACTAGGCTAAAGCAGAGAAGCTCAAAGTGTAAGATGCTAACAGTTACATAAATGTAGTAGTGTTGTAATGTAAGCTAATGTTAGATTGTCAGCAATCAATTCAGGCCCGAGGAGTCTTTCAGATGTTTCTTTGGTTGAGCTCATGTGATTGTTTAAGAGCTTCAGTGAGAAAACAGGCGTCTTTAGAGAAACCTAAGGAAGGAAAACACAGAAACTCTGGAGAGTTTTTAAATCTGAGGATTTCTCTGCGAGTCCACATGGATTTATTTGGTAAGTCTGAACTCCATGGGAAGTCTGTCAGGCTATTCTTGGCAGTGAAGAGAGTAAAAATAGAGAAGACTCATCTGGTTTGAGTTAGAGAGGATTCCTGGTCCACTTTGTACCACAGGCCTGAATAAAGAGCTAAGACGGGCCAGGAAATGAGTCTAATCCAGGTCAGAGTCTCCGAGTGATCAGCGACGGCTCGTGGAGAAACCACATCAAAGCTGCTGGCTTCAAAAAGGAAGGGGGACATTTGAAATGGGGGACGGGTCAGTCAAGGAGATCCTGGACCACGACTGGAGAATCACCCACAGGGAAGACCCGGTCCTGGATCAGGATCAGCTGAGGAAGACATTTATCTCATGTTTGTCACGTTTTTCTGTAATGAACTGAAGCGTGTTACCATCCAGGTTTGTATTTCTGTCCTGTTTGGACGAAGCCCTTGATTTGATCTGGGGTCAATGCATGCATGTAATTAAGAATTTTTATATTGAATAATCTGCTGATAATTTTCTCTAATAATAATTGATTTGTAAAAAATAGAAAAGTGATGACCTGATAAAATCAAACTGTATTTATCCAGTGTGTAGCCACATCCATTCATATTAATGCAGGAAGACAAGAAAAGAGGAAAATTTTCACATTCAACAATCTGAAACAATCAAATTTGGGGACTTTCTCCTGGAAAAATAAAAGATTTGTCGAGTATTAGTTAGTTTTCTGTGGATCGACTAATTGATTGACTCATCCTTGAAACACATATGCTGCATACGTTTATTTAGCAGTTTTAACTAAAAACCCACAATGTTTCAAACTGTTTTCTTTTCTGTTTTCTTTATGTTAAATAAACAAAGTTAATCTTTTCCAGCATATGTCAGTGTGTGTGTGATGTATTGATGTCCTCATTGTTCCTCAGCTGACCCCCATGTGGACTCTTCTGACTCCAGGTTTCTGGATGCTGCACTGACAGGGTCTGCAGTTAGTGTCCTACCATTAACTTCATATTTCTCTGTCTTTCTTTTCAGGGTCCTGTTCTGCAGCTCGGTGCTGAACCTGTGCGAGCTGGTGGCTCTCAGACCCGATCTGGCTCGTCTGAAGAAGGTTCTGTACTTTCACGAGAACCAGCTGGTTTATCCGGTCCGCAAAGACCAAGAGAGAGACTTCCAATATGGATACAACCAGGTCCTCTCATGGTGAGCACCGCTTGTCCCTGTGCTGTGTGTTAGGTAGTAAAGAAGCTGCTGAGGCCCGATGTTTAGACTCTGGTGGTCCTGCTATCAGAGGGCAAACTGGCGAGATTAACCCGAACCCATATCTGAATCATCTGATCGAAGGAGAGGTCAAAGACACCATGAATCCGTTTGTCGTGTTGACAGAAGGTCTGGACGTTCACTGATGTGACAGACGGCATCTTCACAAACGATCCGTCAGTTTCCTCCCGTTCAGGTGGATCAGTGACAGGTGACACGTTAACCTCACCGTGTCAGTGAGGTGTTGGTGCCTCATCAAACCATTCAGTGACACCCCCCCCCCCAATCAGTATGTCTGTAAATAACTGTCTGTTTGATGATGACTGTTCACCAGCTTATGTTGGTAGATGTCTTATCTGAGCGCAGCACTGACTCTTTGTTTGTCTGTTGGCTCTGGCAGCTGTCACACTTTGTCTTAATGACCTATCAGGCCGCACGTGATTGGTTAACGAGCTGCTGTGACATGCTGCTGTGTGTAATTGAAGTGGGTCTAGTTGTCATTAATCAACTGCCACACAGTGAGGCTCTAACGTGGTTAAAGAACTGATCAATAAGAAGCCTTTGATTGGATCCAAGCCACGCTGCTTCACTCATTTAAATTATAACAAGAGTCCCATCAGCCTCCACCACAGATCCAAAATGAGATCAGACCTACATTCAAAACGTATCAGAGCCTAATGAGGACTGTACCTGAGCCCTGTGCACATCATTAACTCTGACTTTAAGCTCAGGACTCATCAGTTATCATCCTCCTGTGTGTCGGCAGCCTGGTGTCAGACCTGGTGGTGTTTAACTCCGTCTTCAACATGGACTCCTTCCTGTCCTCCATCTCCTCCTTCATGAAGAAGATCCCGGACCACCGACCCAGAGACCTGGACCTGCTGATCCGACCCAAGTGTGCAGTCCTGAACTACCCCATCCAGTTCCCCGATGTCAGCAGGTCAGTGTGATTCTCCTCCTCAGATTAAAGACGTTAATCTGCATCAATCCCAGTGTTGGATTAGACGGGAGCAGGGTTTAATAAGGATCACTTCCTGGACAGAGACGTGCTGAAGCGGCCTCAAACAGGAGAATATTAAACAGGTGACGGATGAAAAGAACAACCTGAATAAACGTGTGGAGAAACATCACATATGTTTCCACAGAGACAACAAACCTCACTGAAACCTCATATGCTCATCAATCAGTCAGATCAATCATATCAATCATATCATACACTACCATTCAAAAGTTTGGGGTCACCCAAACAATTTCATGTTTTCCATGAAAACTCACACTTTTATTCATCAAATGAGTTGCAAAATGAATAGAAAATATAGTCAAGACATTGACGAGGTTGGAAATAATGATTTTTATTTGTAATAATAATTTTGTCCTTCAGATTTTGCTTTCTTCAAAGAATCCTCCATTTGCAGCAATTATAGCCTTGCACACCTTTGGCATTCTAGCCGTCAATTTGTTGAGGTAATCTGAAGATATTTCACCCCATGCTTCCTGAAGCACCTCCCACAAGTTGTATTGGCTTGATGGACATTTCTTACGTACCATACGGTCAAGCTGCTCCCACAACAGCTCAGTAGTGATCTGGTGACTGCGCTGGCCACTCCATTACAGACAGAATACCAGCTGACTGCTTCTTCCCTAAATAGTTCTTGCATAGTTTGGAGGTGTGCTTTGGGTGATTGTCCCCTGTCAAATGTCTGTGTTCTTTTGCCCATCTTAATCTTCTCCTTTTAGTGGCCAGTCTCAGATGTGGCTTTTTCTTTGCCACTCTGCCTAGAAGGCCAGCATCCCGGAGTCACCTCTTCACTGTGGACGTTGAGACTGGCGTTTTGCGGGTACCATTTAATGAAGCTACCAGTTGAGGATGTGTGAGGCGTCTATTTCTCAAACTAGAGACTCTAATGTACTTGTCTTCTTGCTTATTTGTGCACCGGGGCCTCCAACTTCTCTTTCTATTCTGGTTAGAGCCCGTTTGTGCTGTTCTCTGAAGGGAGTAGTACACACCATTGTTTCTTGGCAATTTCTTGTATGGAATAGCCTTCATTTCTCAGAACAAGAATAGAAAGTTCTCTTTTTCTGGCCAATTTTGAGAGTATAATCGAACCCATAAATGCTGATGCTCCAGATACTCAACTAGCTCACAGGAAGGCCAGTTTTATAGCCTTCTCTAATCAGCACAACAGTTTTCAGCTGTGCTAACATAATTGCACAAGGGTTTTCTAATAATCAATTAGCCTTTCAAAACGATTAGCTAACACAATGTACCATTAAAACACAGGAGTGATGGCTGCTGGAAATGGCCTCTGTACCCCTATGCAGATATTCCATTATAAATCTGCCGTTTCCAGCTAGAAGAGTCATTTACCAGATTAACAATGTCTAGACTGTATTTCTGATTAATTTAATGTTATCTTCATTGAAACACAACTGTTTTTATAAGTCATTTAACAGAAGTCCCTGATTCTGCTGAAGATCTGACCTGAAGTCTGTTTGCTGTGTCACACATGTTAATAATAAATCAGCTGCTGATCATTCAAACCTGATCTTTATTAACGCTACAACAAAGCTCAGCATCAAATGTAGAAATATTTAAAGAGTTAGAATAAAGGTGTATTAAAGCATCTTGATTAATATTCATAGTTTTGTAAATTATAACCTTTATTTGAAAATCTGATATATTCCATGTTAAATGATCTGATAGATCACTCAGTGATGTTTCTCACTGCGACACTTATTGATCAGCTATGAGTCTTCAGTGTAAATTTAATGACCTGATTAGAGATCGATTAGATTCAGTGTCAGTGTTTCTGACTGGTCTGAGATCAGCTCACAATTTAAATGAGCAGTTTGTTCACATCAAAGATTAAAAATGCTTGACAAATTTAATAAGTAAGAGAGTGATTGAGACCGTAATGTTCAACCTGAAGGTTTAACGTCATGCTAACGTTAATGTTTAATATGAAACATCAATAATGTTGTTGTAATGTTGTGTGTGAAGGGTTAATCAGTGGTATTCACTGTTTGCGTGTTCGTGTGTGTGCTGAGCTGCCTCCAGTGTTTGCAGCTCATTTTCAGATGCTAATGTGTCCGATCCACAGAGTGTAAGTAAGTGATGATATGCTTGGCCGACAATCCCTCCACACGCCCGCGGCCCTGCTACCAAACTCTGAGTCCAGCTCTTTGAAAATAGGAAGCGCTCACAGAAACAAACGGGTGAAGAGGAGGGAGGAGATGATTTCTCTGCAGAGGTATTGGCGTGTTCAGATCACACCAGAGGGGGAACCCCAAACCAAGACAAGTGTCGTCTTCTCTGAGTTTCCTGTGGAAAAATGTTTACTCTAGCTTGTTTTAAACTCGAGAGTGTTATCCAGTAATGCGCTGATTAATTTCTTGATGAATCACTTTGTCTGAAAAATATCTGAAAGTAACGGAAAATATTGCAATTGATCAGAGTTGGGACAAACATCTGGTCCAGTCAAAGCCTCAGAATAAAAATCCAGAGCTGATTAAATGATTAAAAACTAAACTACAATCATATTATTATTCATTCAGTCTGTTTTTCTCAGGCTGTAAATGTCGAGCAACAGTCCAAAACTCAAAGCTAATAAAGTAAAGCTGAGTAAAGCATCCACCAGAGACATGATGGAGGTTTGTTTAAAGAAGTGATGGAAATGATTTATCAAAAGAAACTATAAAATACCAGGAGTTTACTGGTACCACACTTTTCTTCAGACACTTCGCCTTTTCTAGTTTTTCCGTCTAAAACACACACGACTGAAGACTGTAAAAATGCTTCTCAGGCTCAAATTCAGGTTTAGTTTGCAGATCTGTTCGTCCTGAAATGTCCGCTTGAAGTAGATTCATGGTGAAGAAAAAACTCTGCTGGCTCAGAAGAAGAAAACAAAGCCAAAACAAAAAAGGGTCTTTTGTGGTGGGAGGCTGGTGTGTCTGAATGCACTCAGGGCTCTTTGGCCTCGTCTTTGGCCTCTTTGTGGTCGGTGTGTTTGTGGTATCCATCTATCAATCGGCCATTGAGTGGTGGACTTTTGTAATTTAATAGTGATTGACCCGAGCCAGCAGAACCTGCGGCGGGACACAAAGACATCACATCCATCACGCCGAGCAGCAGGATGCCGACTTCTCTCAGGACTGTCAGAGTGAAACCGGATCAATGAGGACACCACGTGACCAGCAGGTGTCTGCTTCTGGTCTTTCTGTAGTTGGTCTTTGTGCAGCTGCCTGTCAAGTGTCCAACTAAAGAGGAGCATCTGATTAATCCGGATCAAGGTTTTGTTTGTGTGTGTTCACTTTAAAGACCTCTGATAATGACGGATGGTTCAGGCCCTCGTGGTCCACTCTGTTTCTGTTCACTAAGACCTCAGCAGAGACCTGAACCTGGCCAGTCTGGTCCATGTTGGGTCCTTTACCTGTTATGTATTTTTGATCCGGGTCAGGTAGTCCTGTTTCGTAGTGGTCTTAATGTTCATGGGTCTTGTTTTCAGTCTGGATGTTTGGAACAGGCCCGAGTGGTTCCTCCTGGTTCCTCCTGGTTCCTAGTTACTGAGACCTGATCTGAACAAGCACCTGGTCAGACAAAGATCAGTCTGACTGGGTCCAGGTAGAGTCTCAGTCCCACAAAACGATCTTCTTCTGTGGTGTCATACGTCAGACCAACCAATGTTTAACCCCGACAATATTCACTTTTTATGACAAAAGCCCTGTGTGTGTATCTGTGTGTGTTTTAGTGTGTATATCTGTGTTTTAGTGTGTGTTTTAGTGTGTGTGTATCTGTGTGTGTTTTAGTCTTAAAGTGTGATGCGTTCTGCCTGAGAACAAGTAATTTCTCTTGAGTGTGTGAGTGTGAGATAATGTGTGAGTGTGTTTCTGAGAGTGTGGGGTGTGTGTGTGAGTGTGACTGTGTGTGTGAGTAAATGTGAGTGTGTGTGTGGTATTAAGACAAATCACAGGCACTGGTTTGATCTTCGTTCCTCTTCATCACAGTTACTTCAAACAGACATGTGGAGCCAATTGTGGTCTGGTTGGTTGAATCTGGCACAGCCCCCCCCCCACGTCCACAGTGTCGGCTGCTGGGGAGGGGGCAGTGACGTCAGCTCAGGACGAAGGTGGTCGGCAGCTGTTTCCAACCCTCCAGATTAAACGTGTCATTAGGACTCAAGCTTCCTCTTCATCAGCCGACTCTTTGATTCACTCACAAGTCATCAAACTAATCAGATTACAGACGAGCAACACTGAAGGTTTAACCTCAGAGACAAGACAGACAGGCAGGTAGGGAGACACAGACAGACAGACAGACAGCCCCCCCCCAATGAAGACGGTTTGACTCTTCACGGTCTTCAGTGCTTCCTCTCTGTCAGGCTCCCCCAGGTCATCAGAGTGCCAGTGGACACTGGACTCGCCTCATAATGACTCTAATGTGGATCTTAATGTGTAGTAATGACCTGCTGAGATCGACCCCCCCCCCCCCTAACATTCAGAGCTCTGTGCTCATGAGATGGTTTCAAAGTGACACAAACCTCCAAGCTGTGAAAGCTTCAGTGTGACTGATTCCAGGCCAGCCTCAGGCCCCAGGGCTCCAACTCGCTTCAGCTTCCTTCAGAGGACACATCAACTGTTTGAACCAACACAGCTGGACTGCTCCTATTAAAACTCACCGATGAGCCTCTAAAAACTGTTAAAACTCATCAGTGAGCCTCTACAAACTGTTAAAATCACAGATGAGCTTCAGTGTCTCTTCGTCACCATGAACACACACACTAGAGTTTATTTGGACTGACACACACACACACCGTCCAGCTGTCACAAACACTCAGTACAGCACCAAATGTGGATTCATCTGCTGCTAAACATAGTCCCTAACAAATGAATTATTTCATTTGATATACACTGCTCAAAAAAATAAAGGGAGAACACTTAAACAACACAATGTAACTCCAAGTCAGTCACACTTCTGTGAAATCAAACTGTCCACTTAGGAAGCAACACTGATTGACAATCAATTTCACATGCTGTTGTGCAAATGGAATAGACAACAGGTGGAAATTATAGGCAATTAGCAAGACACCCCCAATAAAGGAGTGGTTCTGCAGGTGGTGACCACAGACCACTTCTCAGTTCCTATGCTTTCTGGCTGATGTTTTGGTCACTTTTGAATGCTGAATGCTGGCGGTGCTTTCACTCTAGTGGTAGCATGAGACGGAGTCTACAACCCACACAAGTGGCTCAGGTAGTGCAGCTCATCCAGGATGGCACATCAATGCGAGCTGTGGCAAGAAGGTTTTGCTGTGTCTGTCAGCGTAGTGTCCAGAGCATGGAGGCGCTACCAGGAGACAGGCCAGTACATCAGGAGACGTGGAGGAGGCCGTAGGAGGGCAACAACCCAGCAGCAGGACCGCTACCTCCGCCTTTGTGCAAGGAGGAACAGGAGGAGCACTGCCAGAGCCCTGCAAAATGACCTCCAGCAGGCCACAAATGTGCATGTGTCTGCTCAAACGGTCAGAAACAGACTCCATGAGGGTGGTATGAGAGGCCTGACGTCCATCCACAGTGGGGGTTGTGCTTACAGCCCAACACCGTGCAGGACGTTTGGCATTTGCCAGAGAACACCAAGATTGGCAAATTCGCCACTGGCGCCCTGTGCTCTTCACAGATGAAAGCAGGTTCACACTGAGCACATGTGACAGACGTGACAGAGTCTGGAGACGCCGTGGAGAACGTTCTGCTGCCTGCAACATCCTCCAGCATGACCGGTTTGGCAGTGGGTCAGTAATGGTGTGGGGTGGCATGGCATTTCTTTGGGGGGCCGCAAATGCACAGCCCTCCATGGGCTCGCCAGAGGTAGCCTGACTGCCATTAGGTACCGAGATGAGATCCTCAGACCCCTTGTGAGACCATATGCTGGTGCGGTTGGCCCTGGGTTCCTCCTAATGCAAGACAATGCTAGACCTCATGTGGCTGGAGTGTGTCAGCAGTTCCTGCAAGATGAAGGCATTGATGCTATGGACTGGCCCGCCCGTTCCCCAGACCTGAATCCAATTGAGCACATCTGGGACATCATGTCTCGCTCCATCCACCAACGCCACGTTGCACCACAGACTGTCCAGGAGTTGGCGGATGCTTTAGTCCAGGTCTGGGAGGAGATCCCTCAGGAGACCATCCGCCACCTCATCAGGAGCATGCCCAGGCGTTGTAGGGAGGTCATACAGGCACGTGGAGGCCACACACACTACTGAGCCTCATTTTGACTTGTTTTAAGGACATTACATCAAAGTTGGATCAGCCTGTAGTGTGTTTTTCCACTTTAATTTTGAGTGTGACTCCAAATCCAGACCTCCATGGGTTAATAAATTTGATTTCCATTGATAATTTTTGTGTGATTTTGTTGTCAGCACATTCAACTATGTAAAGAACAAAGTATTTAATAAGAATATTTCATTCATTCAGATCTAGGATGTGTTATTTTAGTGTTTTTTTTTTAGCAGTGTAGTTTGATCAAACCTGCAGCTGATGAACTTTGAACTGCCAAGCTAAGGTTTTAGCTAACGTTAAAAATAGAATAAGAGCCAAAGGAGTTTAAATCTGACAGTAAGGTGATCCTGGTGTGAATCCAAAGGTTCATGTCATTACTTAATTATTTCTGTTTATTTACAGCTTAAAATTTTAATGTCTTTGTTTCTTCCTCTGTCAGCTTGAAGTGTGGAAGTTAAAAACATATTCCAGTGTGTGTTTGAGCTCCTCATCGAGTCCACGGGACAAAACAAACACATTCAGAAATTTATTTCATTTGACTTTGACTTTAAAAAGCAATATTTTCTAAATAAAAGTCATAAAAAAAATCAGCCTCTCAGGATTTGTGACGTTTTGATTCACATTAAAATATATGGAGGTGTGTGTGTGCCTGTGTGTGTGTGTGTGTGTGTGTGTATGTGAGAGTGACTCTTGTGATTATTGCCAATAAAGTAAATGACCTCCATTTCTTCATGTTTAATCAGAGGTGAGGTCATCACACAGATCACTGTTGCTTTATCAATAACATAATTGCCCCCCTCCTTCATGTTTTTATTGCCTCCAGTCAAACTTCTAATTTCTAAAATGGATTATTTAATCAAGTTGTTTCTTCAGAGGAAGAAACATTAGAAAGACCTGAACATCCAGAACTAACTGACTGTTTCTGAATCAATAGATCGTTGTAATGATAGTAAAGATCCTGATGATGATGCTATTATTATTACCTGTAACTTACCTGACTGAACATGTGATGCTGACCGGGCCACAGAGCGATGTCTTGTTGTTGAATTATGATTAAGGAGACTGACAGACTGATTATTAGTTATTAAGGTGTTTCTTAACACCTGCAGACCTGATCATCTTCCTTCTTTTTTCTGACTCTTCTTTTCAGACTGTTACCCGAACACAAAGTCCTCCGCAAGCCTGGAGCACTGTCTCATGTTGATGACATCATCACTCCACAGAGCGAGCAGCAGTGAGAAATATTCTTAAACTTTTACCAAAATAAAACTTCTGTAACAACAAAGAACCAAACAACCTGTTTCTGAGCTATAACATCATGTGAAGTGATCCCGACAGGTCTGAGCAGTCCGGAACAGACCGGAGTCCACGTAGTGAGGGGGGCTCTGAGGACCAGGTAATCCCTCTGCACATTGTCTGGCCCCACAGGTGGTGAGTTACTTTTTCATTCATCACATCTGAAGTGCTGGAACTGTTGATCAAATTTCAAATCCAACAGATTTTCATGTTTTTCACCAAAACGTGTTGAATTTATTTTATGAGGAAGAAGTTGTAATTTATGAAAAAGTCTAAATGTGGAATCCTACCAGAGACAAAGCTGATAAAGTCATTCTGTAATTTACATGAAAATATGGACATCAGGTCGTCTTCATAAAGTAATGATACTGTGAAAAAGACATTTAATCAGAAAGAAGTTCATGTCACATTTTACTTCCTGTCACCTTCAGCATGGACGATGACATGACAGTGGCCTGTTTCTGTGGCGACATGTTTCTGTAGCGTGTTTCGTGTTTCTGTAGCTGTGTTTCTGCGACGTGTTTCTGTATGCTGTTTCTGTGGCGACGTGTTTCTGTAGCGACATGTTTCTGTAGCGATGTTTCTGTAGTTTCATGTTTCTGTCGCGACATGTTTCTGTAGCGTGTTTCTGTGGCAATTTCGACATGTTTTCTGTAGCGTGTTTCTGCCGCGACATGTTTCTGTAGCGTGTTCTGTTTCTGTGCGACGTGTTTCTGTGGCTTCGTGTTTCTGGCGTGTTCTGTATGTTTCGCGACATGTTTCTGTGTAGCGTGACATTTCTGTTGGCGACGTCTTTCTGTGGCGTGTTTCTGTGGCGTTGTTTCTGTGGCTGTTTCTGTGGCGCGACATGTTTTGTAGCTGTGGCAGTGGCGTGTTTCTGTATGGCGACGTGTTTCTGTAGGCGTGTTTCTGTGCAGCACTGCGTGTTTCTGTGCGCTGTGGCGTATGACGTGTTTCTGTAGCGACGTTTCTGTGGCATTTGTTCTGTGCATGTTCGATGGCGACGTTTCTGTAGCGTGCGTTTCTGTGGCGACATGTTTCTGTGCGTGTTTCTGTGGCGTGTGTTTCTGTGGCGGTTTCTGTACGTGTTTCTGTGGCGTCACATGTGGCGTTTCTGTGTAGCGTGTTTCTGTGGCGTGTTTCTGTAGCATGTTTCTGCGTGTTTCGACATGTTTCTGTAGCGTGTTTCTGTGGCGTGATGTTTCGTGTTTCTGTATGTTTCTGGTATGTTTCTGTGTTTCGCGTGTATGTTTCTGTGTTTCTGTAGCGTGTTTCTGTGGCGACATGTTTCTGTGGCAGTGTTTCTGTAGGCGTGTTTCTGTGGCGACGTGTTTCGTATGTTTCTGTAGCGTGTTTCTGTGTTTCTGTAGCGATGTTTCGTGATGTTTCAGTATTTCTGTGTGTTTTATGGTGACTGTGTGTGTGATGTGTTACCTTCTCTTGTATCAGTAACAACAGCAGCCGTCATGTAATCTGCTCTGAACTGAGCAAAAACACAGAAGGATTACAGAAATGAGGATTTCTGTTAATCTCTGATTGAAGCTTCTCGTCTGTTTGTTTAATCTGTGTGTGGCCCCGATCCTCAGATTACAGCTCCGTCTTATTGCTGCTGGGGAGGGGGGTGGGTGGGGTTGAACAGCTGTTTCAGGTGAAGATGCTGCAGCACCGGTGGGGGAGGTCAGGGGGGTCAATCTGTGTGTGAGAGCTTCATGTTGATCAGGATCAGAGGATTCATGTCCTGATTGAAACACAACAAACACTCCGGCTTTCTCCTGAAAACTCTCAACCTTATATAATATACTGCAGTACATATGTAGTATCACACAGAGCTGTAGTAATATAGATAGATAGATAGATGGATAGATAGATGACTTTATTGATCCCGGAGGGAAATTCAGTACATATACACGCCAGTAATATACTATACTCTAACACTCTAACCATATATGATATACTGCAGTACATGTACACACATAATATGTAATACACTGTGTATTTATACTCACCTTTACTGCAGGACAGTGTATTTATACTCACCTTTTGATCGTACTTTTATGATTTGTATTAATCTACTCATATATATTTTCAGACTCACATAATAAGTCTCAGTAAATAATAGAATTTAAAAAAATGCTTTATTGGTCCAACATGAATATTTAATGAGACAGTTTTGTGTTCTGTGGTGATGAATATTAACGAGCATGCTCAGGTTGTTTTTACAGTTAAAGGTTTTTAACAAGCTTTATGAACTGAACATAGTGAAGTATACGTGTATCATCCTCAGTTTAAAGAAACACTTTGTTAGACTTCATGATGGTGGTGATGATGTCTGTTTTCTCAAATTAAAAGTAATGAAAGAGGAGATCAGCAGCTGTGATGCAGAATATTGATGTGACGTTTTAGTTTTTAGTTTTTATTTGTTGAAATTATCTTTACGCTTATATTTGTGAGTAGATTTATTATATTTATCAGTATATTTAAGATATTTGTGAGTTTATTAAATATATTTCTGAGTACATTTAGTATATTTGTGAATATATTTAAGATATTTGTGAGCATATTTCACATATTTAAGAGTATACTGAATGTATTTGTGCTCTTTGTGAGCAGACAGTGGTGTAGTATTACCACATGAGATCCTCTCACATTATTTAACAGTGCCTCGTCCCTTCAGGATGGGGGGGTGGGAGCTGTGTTATCTGAGCCTGTTTGGGTCTTTGTCCTCTCCTGTATCAGCACTGAGGGAGCTGAGCATCGGGCGCTCACAGAAGAGTTAAAAAGGTTTTGTGGAAATGAGGGAATTATCTTTGTGTCCGGAGGGAGACGAGAGGCTGAGAGCTGCGAATGAGAAGAAATAATCTGCTGGCTTAGACGTCACCTCAGGAAACGCTGCTCAGGCTGCTGTTCGACCTTCAGCACTTTGCTTCATTACGTATTGTTAGAGACCACCAACAGCTCAACACGGCACCAGTTAACATGCAGCGTTGTGAACATCACACAGATCAACTCATATATCCACAGCTGAACCTACAGATCATTCATCTTCAGAAGGAACCGTCCCGAGATTAAACTGCCCAATAATGTGAAGGTGATGGCAGCTCAGTGTCAGCAGTCCAACCAAACAATGAAACCAAACAAAAACATGAAAACGTTTAATCACAGGGAGTTTTCTGAACGTCGCTGCACCACCTCCATCACCTCCTGTTGTGTTAAATCAGAGACCGACTGCAGTTTGTTTGTTTGTTTGTTTAAAGGGAACATGATAAAAACCCCGAACTGTTCTTCTCCACTCTGATCAAACTGAAGGAGAGACAACTGCACTTTCACCTGTCAGTGCTCGGAGAGACTTTCACTGATCCACCAGGTAAACACACACACACAGTTCATCAGGTATAAACTGTAAGAACAGCTCCATAACTGTGACACATTAAAGTATAAATCTGTTCTGCTGTGGGGGGCATTTATCTGCATAGATTGGTCCACCTGTCCTCTTAGAGGGAGGGGTCACTGAGTGATCACCTTTTATCCTCTGATCAAACATCTCTATGATGGGGGGTCTCTGAATGTTTGCTGGGGATGAAAATGATGTGAATACAGGTAGTACTGCAGTATAGGTAGTATCACAGGTAGTACCTGTGCTGTAATACTACCTGTGTTGCAGTAAGGTGGTACTGCAGTTCTACTGCGTGTAGTACTGTAGTAGTACTGCGGTGACTTTTCTCTGACCTTTACAAACTGTCAATGTTTTGCTGCAGTCTGAAGGTAAATAATCATCTGATGTTATTAGATTATGTGAAGGTCAAAGGTCAGCGCTGCAGTCCGACCTGAGGACACTTTTTAATTGATAAAACACACCGTGTATCATCAGCTGATGATGCTATAATGACTCTGTGTGTGTGTGTGTGTGTGTGTGTTTTAGCGTAATGAACACACTCTGAGATATTGAGACGTAAAGTTTTACTGCAGCATGAACACACTGACCGTAAATTCAGCTTCATATGCAGTGATTAGCTTTATGAGTGCTGGGAAGGCAATCACATTAGGACAATTTTAATCGACTTTGATTTTGTTAATAGGGTCAGAGTATTGATTATTTTCACCCCTCACCTGTTTTTCTGTCTGCTCATATCATGAACGTCCACATTCATAAATGTCAAGCTTTTTTAAAAATGTTTTTTTATCTCATTTTCTTTATTTATTCCTCCTCCCTCTCAGACGGCAGAAACACATCACAGATTTTATTATATTAATTAAAAAGCTCCATTTCATTTCAAATCCAAGAAACCGTCTTTACATTTAACCTCCTACTTCATCTTTGTCTTTCTCATTAATAACAGAGATCTACATCTTTTTTTCTGTTCATAAGTCCTTCGGTCTGAACATGAAGTCTTCCTCATTACTCAGTAACTTAAATCAGTTCATTAAACTTCAGAAATGTTTCAGTCAGTAAAACTTTACTGTGAAAATCAAACAGGAAGTCACAGTAAGCAGATAAATGTTGCATATGTGTACAGGTATATATATGAAGCATGAAGATGGTGCAGTGTGATCAGGTCTTATCTCTCCTGTTTTTCTGCAGAGATCTTCTGGGAGGCCCGACATCTGTTGGACCGTCACATCCTGAACTGGGGCTTCCTGTCTAGTAGAGATGAGTACCTGCGAGTGCTGTGTCAAGCCGACGTGGTCGTCTCCACCGCCAAACACGAGTTCTTCGGAGTCGCCATGTGAGTGCAGCCACGTTGTTAACGATCGCCGAACAATAACAGAGGCGATTTCCGATGATCGATACACAGCTGATGGCAACAATCATTTACTGAACATTTCACTGAGTCTGTCAAGAAACGTTTTATTCACTGTTGAACAGTCGGCCAGGTCTCATGGGGGGCTTTTCTCCAGCCTGCCCCACAAAGACTCAGGTCTGCCTGTCTGTCTGCCCCCCTTCCACCCAGTGACTGATAATCAGACCTGTATGTGGATCAGACTGATGTGGATCAGACCTGGATGTGGGTCCGGGTCGAGTAAATGGAGCTGGGTTTGGTGCAGCAGGAGGTTGAAACGCGGCACCGTCAGAGTTCAGGTGGACTCTTCAGACGTTTTGAAGACATGAGAGGGCGCCGGGCCGGTCTGATGTCACACTGTTTGATCAGGTGGGCTCAGCAGATCAGAGGGTCTTCAGAGGAGACCTGGACCTGCAGGTGAGTGCTGACGAGCAGCAGCCTCTCCATGTGGGTCAGCTTCAGTCACTTGGACTCTGCAGCTCGGCCTCTCATCTCACTGTGAGCCAGGCTGAACGCCAGCAGCCAATCACACGCTGCAGTCTCTGAAAAACAGCCAATCAGACAGCTGTGTGTGAGTCAGCCCCACCAATCAAAGAGCTGTGTGAGTTTCAGCCTGCAGGTGGTCTGATCAGAGTCGTGTTGGTGTGTTTGCACCTCCACCACATTTTTATTGATGTGTGAGTGATACCTTCACATGTCCTGTTAGAGTTCTGTAGCAGAGACAAAGAGAGAAAGCAGTAATAAATAATAAATAAATAATAAATAATAAATAATAAACAGTAATAAATAAAGTAGAAAGTGCGTGTGTGAGCTCAATCTGCTGTTTTAATGTTTCACTAAAAGGAGTGACAGCTGACGCACAATTATTGAGAGTCAAAAAACTGAGGTATGATATCATGCTAACCTGTAGCACATTAGCATGTCACTATTCATAGGACATACACATGCTATACTGTGCTATGCTATGCACACAGCACATCACATACTAATGTGAAGCTAACACGGATCGAAGCATGAACGTTGTTTGTGCGCCGAGAGTCGACTCTTCTGTGTGTTCATCAAGCCATGAGCTAATTATGGCAGAGAAGAACAAGTGTCATCCCTGAAGGGGGAGTGATGTTTGTGTTTCAGGAAACCCCCATAGCGCCCCCCTGTGTACATACAGTCTGTTCATGAATCATTGTGGATATAAAAGGATCAATAATAACGTGGAAGTCTGCAAGAGCTTCTCCTTCTACAGAAACATCTGAAACATCTCTGTGGCTAACATGCTAAATATTATGCTGACACACTGAAACAAGCTATCATGATGCTAATGCTAATATCTGAGCCTCAGTAAACTAACAACTAATCATTACAGCTAGCATCGTCATGCTAACATGTTACTTGATAACGTGCTAATTTAGCACTAAGCCTCAAATAAAAACTAGAGTTGTTTCAGCTGAGTGTTCGCATGCTGATCCAACACAAACAGCAGATCGAATGTTTTATTTACTTTAAAGGAGTTGAAATGTCATCAAGCTGTTATTTAGTTAGTATATTAGTAACGTTAAGTCTTTCAGCTAAATGTAGCGTGTTAGCATACTAACAGTTGATCTCATAAAATGTTGAATCTGATCAAAGTAAAAATAAAAAAAGACTTATTAACATTGGATTAAAAACATTTAATCACAGAAGTGTTTAAATGTGAGCTTGACAAAATAAAAGCACAGCTGATTGTTTTACTGGGGTTGCCTTCAGCGGAGAATTTCTTCCTCATTATTGCTGATTAATCTGATTAATTACAATCAGCCCGGCGGAGCTGATGAACTCATTCAGGCCGCTGATGTGATCCAATAATTAAATCTGAGACTAAACGTCTGAAAACATTTGCTCACATCAGAGGACTGAACTGAACTGACTTCAAAAATCCACATCAGACACATCCAAGACCTCCAGACCTTCAGACCTCCAGACCTTCAGACCAGAACTCATTTTCTGAACTGTTTTTCAGAATTAGTCTTCTTTTTTTATGAAAAGCTGTTAACGTCAGATCAGCTGTTTTCCAGCAGGAAGAGATGTGAAATAGAAACTTGATCAATTATTCATCGAGGATCTTCAAAGTATTTAAATATGTCCAGCTCAGGTCAGTTCAGTCCTGAAATATCTCAACAGCCAGCGGGTGGATCAGCTCATGTCTGATGTTAGGCTCAGGGTGAAGTGTGATAGTACTGAACATGAGTTAGAGTTTGACCGTTCAAAACAAACGTGAAATGTTCCTCGTGGGGCTGTAGAGCTGCTGGAAGGTGGATTTACTGTGGACAGAGCCATGCTAGCTGTCTCCCATCTTTATGCTAAGCTAAGCTAGCAGACATGAGAGTGGGTTAATCAGTAGTAATTAATAATGATTAATAAAACCTTCTGGATGTGTCGCAGGTTGGAGGCAGTTCACTGTGGCTGTTATCCTCTGTGTCCAAAGGCTTTAGTGTATCCTGAAATATTCCCAGGTAAGAAAAAATCAGGTGAATTTAGGTGAATGCTGGTCCATCAGTGGTGGTCAGTTTCTTCTGTCTGTCCTCTCATGCAGCAGAGTACCTGTACTCCACACCTGAGCAGCTCTGTAAAAGGCTGCAGGAACTCTGCAAGAGGCCCGACATCGCTCGCAGACACGTTGTCAAGGTAACCCAACCAGCACGGTCTGAATCAGAGGTATCCCACATTTCCCATCATGCACCTGGATGCTGTCTTTCATCAGACCCCCCCAGCTGGTTTTGGCCAGTTACTTTAACTAACAGTTAAACTAACAGTTATTAACAGTTAAAGCTAACAGTTTCCCTTTGCTGCCAGTGTTTGTGCTAAGCTAGAAGAAACAAAACGCACTTTGAAGTTAACTTTGAGCTAACTGGGGATCACATACCGTCTATTAATTTATTAATATTGAATGTTGAAATTACTATGTAATGTTAATATTAATATCTAAACAAGTCTGAAAATAGAAATCAAGAAAAATGTGAATTTATTGTGAAATGAGTTGACGTTCTTGTTCTTGTGTTGTTGTTCAGGTCAACACGTCGTCCTTCTCCTGGGCGTCTCTGAAGGAGCGTTTCCAGTCTCTGCTGGCAGTGCAGAGTCCCTGAACGCACCATGAGGCTTCAGTCCATTAGCGGCGGCTGGTTTGGAGGTCGGAGCGCCTGCCAGGCCGACGTCACGCCTGACTCGCCGCCACATCCCGCAGAAAGCAGCGGTGACTTCCAGCCCGGCTCAGGCACCTCTGAGCCCAAATCAAAGGCGGACTGGAGACGCCAAGTCTGGACCTGTAAACGTCCCGTCCTCCTGGACCGGAGGAGAACTTTCTTTTATGCGTGTGGTTTGGGTGGAGGGGGGGGTTAACATGTAAAAGCTTTCATGTTTCCACAGGCGGTGCCACCTCATATATCCGGCTGGATCCATTTTTATCCTTTGTGCTGTCGAGTTTCTGTTGTTTACCACAGCGACTGAGCGGCAGCCAGGCTGTGGTTTCAGACTGCAGCTCCACCTGAGCTGCCAGGTCCGACTGAAACCAGCATAAAGTGGAACTGCAGACGCTCCGTACCCACTGAGCACAGGAACGTTTAACTTTATACCAACAACTCAGCAGCAGCACAGCCTCATGTTTTCATGGTTTATAAAATACAAGATCATAGTTAATAATAAGAAAAAAGCAATGAAGACGTGTAAAACAAAAATTTTTCATTATAAAACAATGTGATGAAGTCTGAATGGACTTCCTGTTTGTTTTCTGTAGATTCTGATCTGAGTTCAGTTCACACAACACAACAACAACAACCGCCATCACAACAACCGTCATCACAACAACAACAACAGAATGGAAACAATACTGACTGACACAGATATCAGAGTGAGTGAAGGTATTGCATGTACACACACACACACAGTAAACACACAGAGTAAACACATGTATTAACAGGCCAATGAAAAGCTTTAATGCCTCAGTGTTTTATGGACGCTTCAGTAAAAACTTTATTGGTGTCGTGTTGTTCTGAGGGTTGTGATGTCATGAGGTTGTGACCTCGGTCACCCCCCCACCCCCCCAAAAAAAAATTTTTTTTTAAATGTTAGAGCTGAATATTGAACTGCTGCTGTTTAATTTATCAATTATGTCACTATTTTGGTAACTGGTTCATGATTTTACTCACTTTTCTTTTGTTTGGTGAAAAGTGTTGCAGAAAAGAAATTAAGTTACATGAACATTTGAAATAAAAAAGCTAGTGAGGAACTGACATCAGTGACAGTGAATTTATTATAAATGTTTGTGAAACGATGAGCCCTCAGTGTAAATATCATACAGCTTCAGTAAAAAGACTGAGGTTTCATGTCTGTTTCTGAACAAATCAAAGTTATATTTCAGCTGATAGAGAAAAACAGTTTGCTTTGAGGCTTTTCTGAAAACTGCTGGATTATCAACAGAGAACAGCGACAGTAATTTCACGGTTGAGGAGCGAAGCTGGTTTCATCCTGTCGGCTGTGCAGACACCTCCAGCATCAAACTGTGAACCTCAAACACAACGAGCTGTGGAAATAATTAAAGTTTCCTCCTGACATCTGATGGAGCCGCTCTGCTCCGACGACGCTTCGCTAACGTCCCCTCAGTGTTTCCACATTAAGATGAGTTCTCAGTTACAGTGCTCTGTTAGCTCAAAGCTAGCTTAGATATCTGTTAGCACCATGTTAGCCCACAGCTAACTTAGACTTCTGTTAGCTCACAGCTAGCTTAGACCTCTGTTAGCACCCCGTTAGCTCACAACTAGCTTAGACCTGTGGTAGCTCACAGCTAGCTTCGCACTATGTTAGCTCATAGTTTAGGACCCTTTTAACTGAGTTTAGTATCCTGTTAGCTGATATCTTAGTTAGCACCTTATTAGAGGGTGCTTAGCTTGGCATTGTGTTATCTAATGTTTGGCACCCTTTTTGCTGATTGCTTAGCCCTACTGTTGCTACGTTAGCTTAGCATCCTGTTAGCTGACGACGTAGCCCTTCTAATGCTATGTTAGCTTACTGTGAACATGTTACAGTGCTAATGTTAATTTAGCTTAGCACCTTTTTAACTGATGTGGGGTCATTAGGTAGTTAGCAGGATTTTTTTATCAGTCATGACAAGAAAAATTGGTTAGTTGTTGTGTAATAAATGGTGGCTTAGCATTGCTAATGTTAGCTTAGCACACACCACATGCTGTAGCTGCAGACGTTTAATTGATTTAGATAAATTATTCTGGACAAACTCCAGAGCAGAAGCATAAGCTCTGTGAGCCGTTGTGACTGGTAGTTTCTGGTGGGTAATTGACCGCCGTTAGCTTAGCTTCAGTGCTGAATGACATTAGACTGACGCCCCCCCCCCACAGCGAGCTGCTTTGTCACACCTGCCCCTGGCCTTTGATAAATTACTGTCTACACTCCCCTGGATGAGGAAACATGGCTGCGTTTAAACGTCTTTAAATAAATGTGTGTTTGATGTGGAAATTTAATTTAGCCAGTTTTGTACAATGAGCAGCAGAAATAAAAGGAAACCTTAACTCTCAGCATCAAAGCAGCTTCGACTGTCAGCTGCTGTCTCGGGATTTACTTAAAAATTCAGCACTTGAAAGATCCATTTTTAAATGAAGGCCAGCCTCAGTTTTCCGTGCAGCTTCAGAGGAAGACGCCCATCCCCGGAGACATTAGAGCATTAAAGGTGCCGTAATTAGCCCAGCGAGCTGCCAGCTCCACATTAGCTTTTTGCTGCTGCTCGCTGGTGTGCTCGTGGAGGGACAAAAGCACAAAGACAGAAAGAGGAAAGAGACGCTGCTGTCCTCATGTGACTCGCTCATATGCTATCAATATGCTGCCATGTTTTTAATGGGCTCTCTGGTTAGAACGTGGCACGCCTCGCTCGTCCTTTGCATTCGCGTTTGTTCTCTAAGTGAGGCGGCAGGCAGCCATCCATCACCACGACTCTCCTCCACGCTCTCCAGAAACTCGGCGGGCCACAGTTATTATATGAAATAGCTGCTCTGAGAGGTTTGGCTTCATGACACAGTCCAGCAGCGCTGTCAGCCGAGCAGTCCTGCAGGGAAAATAACTGGAGAAATGCTTCAGAATCCTTCATTCACGACTCGTTTAACATGTGAAGGAACACGTGAGCACACAGACAGCCGTCAAAGCGTCAGAGAACTTTAAATGCTAACAGAGGATTATCCTCATGTTCACGTCATGTTGGAGGCTTCACGCAGACAAACATTAGATTATAGTATGTGACACGTATGAAAACCTTCACAAACACACCCGTGTTCTTCCTGATGAAGGTGATCAGTTTATGATCAGACCTCTCTGTCCTGTCAAAATAAAGTGAAGACGAGCTACTTTCTGCTGTGATGGCTCCTTTTGTTAAAAATAATAAAAACAGACGGTGAAATCTTTTGGTCCAGTGTGGTTGTCATGGTAACCAAAGCTAACGAAAAAAACACCCTAACAGACGTGATTCAGAGCTGCAGCAGACTCAAATGTATGTTTCTGACTACACATTACAGAGGAGACAAACCTATATTAAGTTATCGATTACCATATTCTCATAATCCTCTTAAATATTGGCTATATCAATAGCTTGATATTGAAACACGTAGTAGAAGTACATGTATGAACTAATAAATACTACATGTTGTCCATTTATCTGATTATTGTGTTGAGAATCAGAAGAATAAAACAGCTGAAGGTTTGGGCTTTCCAGTGTTTGCCATGAGGGAGATCACGAAGCCGAGCCCCCCCAGCCTTCCTCCTCCTCCTCTGGTGAGATTTAGTGAAACGCTCGACCACAAAAGCCTGTTTAAGTCTGTCACTTTCCCATCGGTCCCAGTCCTGCTGCCAAGCCAGAGACATCTGATTTAAGGAATAATAAAATACAGAAAAATGGTTTTCCCATAATTACAGGCTGTGTTATCTCGGCACGAGAGAGGCAGAGAAGAAAAGATTCCACAGCGAGGCTCCGCCGCCTTTAACGGGATATAAAAAGAATATGAAAGTTTCTGCTGATTTGAACCTGATGTGCTCAGCTGAACCGGTCTGTGTTTCACTGAGACCATCGAACTACTGCAACGTTCATTTCTGCTCAAAACTTTACTGATCACATCGATCTCTGCTGCTTATCAATGAAGCTGCTGAACCTAAGTGTAATGCGACCGACGGCGACTGAGAGAGGACGCCAGAAAAACACTCTTGACTGTTACTCTGTTACTGTTCAGATTCAGATTCCTTTATTTGTCCCACAGCGTGCAGGGACAATTTACAGCGCAGCAGCAGCGAAAATGCACAGTGGAAAATAGACAGAAAGAAATGCAAGACATAGAATAAAATAAGAAATAATAATAAAATATAGAATATAAAAAATACAAATAAAAAATTATAATAAAAAATAAAGTAATCCAAGATAAATAATTATAACTATGACTGTAAGTATAACCTGTACATAGTACAGAGGGAGTGTGCCTGAGAATATATATATATAAGAATATATAGTATCTCAGGTATAAATGCCTCCTGAGCAGGAACAGTCTGCTGTTGCCCTTCTTGACAAGGTGTTGTGTGTCCAGTCCAGACTGTCATTTAGGTGAACACCCAGGTACTTGTAGGACTTCACAGTGTCGATGTCTGTTCCCTGGATGCTCACCGGTGCCTGCGGAAATCCACCACCAGTTCCTTGGTTTTACCAGGCGTTAATCTGGAGGTTGTTCCACAGGCACCAAGTCCGCAAAGTCCTGAATAAGTCCTCTGTACTCTCTGTCATGTCGTCCCCATCTGTGATGAGGCCAACAACAGCAGAGTCATCAGAGAACTTCTGGAGATGACATGATGGTGTATTGTATGAAAAGTCTGCAGTGTAGAGGGTGAACAGGAAAGGAGCCAGAACCGCTTCCCTGCATGGAGCACTTTCGGTGCTGCAGAGAAGCCGATCCGACTCAAAGCCCTGCACCCTCACAAACTAAACTGTGGTCTGTGTGTGAGGTAGTCCAAAATCCATGTAGTGAGGTGATGGTCCACCCCAGCTAGCTGCAGCTTGTCCCCCAGCAGCCTGGGCTGGATGGTGTTGAATGCACTGGAGAAATCAAAGAACATGATCCTCACAGTGCTTCCAGCCTTCTCCAGGTGAGTGAGGGAGGTGTGAAGGAGGTAGATGACGGGCATCAATCCACCCCGATGTCAGGCTGGTAGGCGAACTGCAGCGGGTCCATGAAGGAGCTCACCAGCGGGCGCAGATGGGCGAGGACCAGTCTCTCCAGCGTCTTCATCAGATGAGACGTCAGAGCTACCGGCCTGTAGCTGTGGAGCTCCTTTGGGGTGCGGTGTCTTTGGCACTGGGACGATGCAGGACGTCTTCCAGAGTTGTGGCACTCTCTCCAGCTTCAGGCTCAGGTTGAACGTGCACCCTACCCAAAAATCCCACACAGCTGGTCTGCGCAGGACTTCAGGACTGTGTGTGTAGTCCGTGGAGCTGATGCTATCCGGACCCACTGCTTTCCTAGCCCTGTTCTCCTTCAGAGCATTCCTCACCTGTGTGAACTGGAAGTGTCGGGTGGGTGTGAGCTGAAGGTCATGAGAGGGGGAGGGGGCACAGGAGGAGCAGTGAACAGGGGGCAAAGACTGTGATGGGGGTTGCAGCAGAGGAGACTGGGCCGGGGGAGGGGCGGATGCCTGATCAAATCTGTTGAAGAATAAGTTCAGGTCATTTGCCCACCCCTGGTCTCCCACAGGCTGGGACTTTGGCTCCTTGAAGCCTGAGATGGTCTTAAGTCCCTTCCAGACACCACAGATGTTGTTCTGCTGCAGCTGGTGCTCCATCTTCCTCCTGTAGCTGTTCTTCTCCCTTCCTGATCATCCTCCTCAGCTCCCTCTGCACAGACTTCAGCTCCTCTTTATTTCCAGACACAAAAGCTCTCCTCTTCTCCTTCAAGAGAGCCTTAATGTCCGGGGTAATCCAGGGCTTGCTGTTGGAGAAGCTCCGTACAGTCCTGGTGGGTACAGGTGTTCTCCACACAAAAGTTTATGTAGTCCGTCAGGCAGTGGGTGAGACTGTCGATGTCCTCCCCATGGGCGTCACTGAAAACATCCCATAGTGTTGTGTTGAAACAGTCTTTCAGGGCCTCCTCGGCTTCTTCAGACCATTTCTTCACAGTGCGGGTGACAGCAGGCTGCCTGTGCACAAGAGTCTTATACACAGGCAGGAGGTGCACGAGGTTGTGGTCGGCTCGGCCCAGGGGAGGAAGAGGGAGTGAGTGATATGCCTCCTTGGTGTTGGCATAAAACAGGTCCAGTGTTTTATTGTCTCTGGTGTGGCATGGCATGTTACATACTGGGTGAATTTGGGCAGAGAGGAGGATGGAGAGGCATGGTTGAAGTCTCCAGAGATGAGGAGGAGGGCATCAGGGTGCTGTGTCTGCAGCCTGCTCACTGCTGAGAGCAGGACATCACAGGCTGCATCGGCGTTAGCAGAGGGGGGGACGTACACTACCACCGCGAGGGCATGTGTGAACTCCCTCAGGCAGGTAGTAAGGCCTCATGCTGACGGCCAACAGTTCAGTGTCCTTGCAGCAGTGCTGCTCCTTGACAGTGATGTGCCCAGGGTTACACCATCTATCATTAACAAACACTGCCAGCCCTCCTCCTTTCCTCTTACCGCTCTCCTCCTAGCGCGGCGCTCGACCCCGGCACGGGCCGTCCTCCTCCTCTTCAGCTTGCAGGGGGACATCGTGTCGCTCCTCAGGTAGCACCGCCATGTGCTCCATGCAGGGCTAACAGCTGATCCCTGCTGTAAACAATGGAGCCGAGGACCAGTTTGGAGCCGTGGCTACGCGTGAGGTCTCCGGACACGGTAACAAAAAGTGAAAAAACAAGTAGAGCCACCAGTGCAAACTCTACCAGTCTTGTGTGCATGATTGAAAAGAAAAATTTAAAAACACACAAAAACAAAAAGTAGGAAGAATAGAAAGTAGTTAAAAAAGCAAAGAAAGCTCAACAGTGAGCAGGAGCTGCTGTTACAGGCTGCCACTCGCATGGCGCTGGAAGTATGTATGTTATGAATGTTACTGTTACTGGTACTCTGCAGTCATTGAAGTGTCTGCATGTCGAGCACATGATGGTCTCTCAGCTCTGTGTGGGAGGGTTACTCAGTGACTCCAGCTCTGCCCACCCTCGGTGGGGCAGATTGAGTAATGCCCCTTTTCCACTAGTACCACTACTCGGCTCGACTCGACTCGACTTTGCCTCGGTTTGTACGCGTTTCCATCCCGTGTTAGGTACCTGGTACCAGGTACTTTAATAGTACCTACTTGGCCGGGGTTCCAAGCGAGCTGAGTCGAGGCCGAAAATGTGTGCGATGTGACGTCGGCAGACGGCAGGCCACTGATTGGCCAGGGCCTGACGTCACTAGATGAATCTTACGTCGGGAGAGCGACTTCGTTCATAAGAGTCAACCGCGCCATTTTTAAAACGCATAATAACAACAACGAACACGATCAGAGATGCTGCACAGAAATCAACCCCGCGGAGAGCAACGACGAAAGTGCAGACATTTCTTTGTCTGGTGGCCTCCATTGCTCCGTAGTCGTTTCGTGTTTGTGTCGCATAACAAATGACGTCGCTGGAGTTTCGGCCGCGTTGCCACGGCGACCCTGCACCCACGCTGAGGTGGTACTCTATTGTAATGGAAAATGCGACCGAAACTGAGTCGAGTCGAGTCGAGCTTCGAGCCGAGCCGAGCCGAGGCAGTATGTACTAGTGGAAAAGGGCCATAAGTGTGGTGAACACAGGGTCTGGCTCCGGGTCTGGACAGGAGACCTGGACTGTGGTGGTGTTGGTTCTGAAGGTGGAGGCGCAGCCTGCATTTATCTCGGTTTAGAACAATGTGGGTGTGAGCCGCCCCCTCAGGAGGCCTCAGTGGGAGGCGTGGCTGCAGCCAAGGGGGGGAGGGGCGGTTTGTGTGGACTAGTCCTGGACCAGGATGGAAGTGTGCAGCGCAGGGCGGCACTCCAACCTGTCAGCAGGCCTCCAGGGGCCCAAAACCACATCCAGAAGGTCTCTGAAGACTCAGAGTACACACAGTACTACAAACTGTGCTGAAGTACTTTATATAGTTAGTTAGTCAATGTAAATGTACATTAAAGAGCAACTGACAGGCTGAAGCACTTCCCAGATTTATACTGAACCTGCCCTAAAAATGATCAGTTCGAAGGTCAGCACAGGAAACTATGAGGGTTTTAAAAAGTATTTTTATCCTAAATGATGAATGAAGGATGTTTCTGACTCCAGACAGGCTGATTGTAAAGCTTCAAAAGACACTTTTGAATTCAGATTTGACCTCCGACCTGCAGTAAACGATCGTTTATTGGTTGAGCTTGTGGTGTCTCTGAGGGTTTCTGTTAATAAGGTCAGAATCAGGATCAATCTGTCACCTCGGAGGACTCGGCTCCTGAACGGTTAATGTGCTGTGATGGCCGACATCTTGGGCTGCCATATGTCATTATTACTCTGAGGACGCAGAGCCAGCGTGCCGTGCATATTCCTTCACCTCATTATTGCGCCTCCACCCTGATGATCATCCGCTCTGACACTATCATTATGAATAATTATATTTCACTTTCACATAAAAGTCACATTTTACTTTGAATATTCCTCAAATCTGAAACGTCAGTGTGGACGTGAGCTGAAATCTTGTTTCTCTCTCTGATGTTTTGATCTCGATTTATTGAACTTTCTTCCGCTGCGTTGTTTCTGCAGACTGTCCTCTGATAAAACCTGACTGCTTATATCCTGCTTCCAGATGTGTGAATAATTTATATTAATATTTGTAGTTTGTAGTTATGATCAGTGATGAACCTGTAAAAAACATTTCTCATTTTTTATCATCGGAGTTCGTAGTGATTTAAGTTTTGCGATCAGAAACTTGTATTGGTCATTAAATTAGCATTAGTTGTATAATTAAACAATATCACATGGTTTCCATTCACACAGGTTAAATTAAACATGAAGTCTCAGCGTCTGAACACCAACATGCAGCGTCGAGACTGTAGAGACTGTTGTTTACAGATAGATGATTGATTTGTTTCTACCCGATTATCGGTGTCATATTAATGATCAATACAAACACGTCCTGCTCACCAGTCAACACCAGAATAAGACATTAATAATAATCAAGCTTTATGTTACCTTAACAAAATAAGAAGGTGAGCAATAAACATAATAAAATACTCAGTTCTGTTAAAATAAAGGCGTCTTTCTGTAGGTGAGGTGGCTCTCTACAGGTATGTATCATACATGTCACCTATATGACATGTACATCTATGATCTGTGTACATGAACAGTACATGTATGTTCTGACCGATGTTTAATGAAATGTGTTCATTTTAATTTGAACTTCAGCTGAATAGAATAGATCAGTTTGAACTAACATGACAGAAACCATTACCTGTGATACCTTCACACATGGACTAAACCAATGAACTCAGTATAGCTACAGCTTATTACGACTCATGTATAATTCCATAATATGATTGATGATGTTCTCTGTACATGTGGCATCTATTGCACGTCTGTCCGTCCCAGGGAGAGGGATCCCTCATCTGTGGCTCTTCCTCAGGTTTCTTCTTTTTCCCATAAAGGGTTTTTTGAAGTTTTTCCTGACTCGGTTCGAGGGTCTAAGGACAGAGGGTGTCACAACTGTACAGATTGTAAAGCCCTCCGAGGCAAACAATGTTTGTGATTTTGGGCTTTAAATAAATAAATTTGAAATTTGAATTTGAAACCTCCAAAACAACATGTTGGTGTTCAGACAGATCCAGGATCAGGACTGTAGTGGTTCAGGATCAGGACTGTAGTGTTTTAAGGATCAGGACTGTGGTGGATCAGCACTGCCATGTTTTACAGAGCAGGACTGTAGTGGTTCAGGACCGTGGTGGTTCAGGATTGTGGTGGTTCAGGATCAGGACTGTGGTTGTTCAGGGCCGTGGTGGTTCGGGATTGTGGTGGTTCAGGATCAGGACTGTGGTGGTTCAGGATTGTGGTGATTCAGGACCATGGTGCCTCAGGACCGTGGTGGTTCAGGATCAGGACCGTGGTGGTTAAGGATCAGGACTGTGGTGGTTCAGGATTGTGATGATTCAGGACCGTGGTGGTTCAGGATCAGGATTGTGGTGGTTCAGGACCATGGTGTTTCAGAATCAGGACCGTGGTGGTTCAGGATCAGGACTGTGGTGTACCCGGCGGCTGACTGCAGGACTCCTGGTGTGAACTGATTTCTCTCCACAAGCTGACGTGTACGGCTGAAGATGCCAATGCTAATTAATTAGCATCTCATTTTCCTGAGTGGGGGGCATGACAGGAAATGGGAGCTGGACCATGATGGTGCCCCCCCCCCTCCTCGCCTGGGAGGCTCCACTAATTGGGTCAGGATCATCGACTCCTTCAGGATCAGGGGACCGATGATAAGTGAAGGAGGAGGAAGCTGTGGTGAACTGAAGCGACAGCGCCCACAGCTGATCTGAGATCAGCTCTGAGATGTGGCTCCGCAGGAGGATCGCTGACACTTTAATCCTTCAAACACTAAAAAAACACTGCGAATGTCCTCCAATAAAAATGGATCAAATGTGAGAATATATTCAAATCTGATATTTGATTTATTAATATATATTTATATTTATCACGTGTATGTTTACTGTCTTTACTGTTTACTGTATGTTTACTATGTTTACTGTATGTTTACAGTGTTTACTGTATGTTTACAGTGTTTATTGTGTTTACTGTATGTTTCTGTGTATTTCTGTGTATTCTTTGTATTGTCATGTGACTTCCTGTCTCATCAGCTGAGTTCAAGCCAGGGCCACACCCTTAAAAATAAAGAGTTTCATCATCAGAACCTCCTTGTGTTCAAATGTATAAACTCCAGAGCAGATTCAAACATGATCACAGCTCCTTATTTTTATATTGAATCAGCAGGATCAGTTATTCTCTGGTTTAGTTGTCGTGTATATATATTTATACGTGTGTGTTTGTATTATACATTTATATAAAACAGGGCTGTGATTTTGTAGATGTGTTTTCCAGCAGACAGTACCCAGGCTGACTAACCGACGGCTGTGGACCCCCTGGTGGGTGTAGAGCTGTTTAATGTGGTTGTTGTAGGCCTGCTCACAGACAGACCTGCTGCCTGCTGGTCTGGTCCCAGTCGATCACATGATGGGGCCTCGGCGTGCCCTGCCAGTCCAGAGATCAGCGCAGAGGTTTGTTTTCTCTGCTGTCGAAGGTCGGCCAAACGTGGAGACTGAAATCTGAAGCCTGTGGATGTTTTGTGGTGAACGACAGGAGGAAGAAATAGAACGTCTAAGTGAAGGTACACTTCAGAGAGTCTGGTTTCCCTCACCACATCGTCACAATGCCAGTACACAACACAGCGACATATTGAAGCCAGACCCCCACAGACCAAAGCCGGTTCCACACCAAGCCACAACAAAGACCTGCAAACTTCAGAGTCCATCACGAGCTGAAGCCTCAGCCAGGACTGAAATAAAACCAGTACAGACCAGAATCATAAAAAATTACAATCCAAAACTGACTTTAAGTGGGCGCCCAGGCTAGACTCTGCAGCACGTCACGCGACCTCGCCATTATCACATGGGATTATACCTGAACATCACCTGGAGGAATAAATTAAGGGGTTTAAAAAAACCCCTGCACAGGTGATCACGTGATTAATGACAAAGAAGAATTCAACGCCATCTTGTTTATACTGAAAAAGGTGAACTTCTGTAAAGTAGCAGCCACTATAACTCTGGAAAGTCACTAAGCTGAAACTGTTCTTCTTCTTTAAAGTCTATTAATTTAATTCACTGTGATGTCATTAAGGCAGGTTTGATGTGTTTAATGTTTTTAATAAAGGAATAATATTCAATATTCAGGAATGCTTTATGCTGTTTGCTCCATTTTATTATCATCATTTTAATATCTTCATACTGAATATGAACCGTTTATATTAAATATTAAATCTCATTCATCTGCTGCTAACTCCATCTAAAAAAAAAAAGAAGTCACACATGATACATTCTGTATATAAACACATACATACTGTATATAGAGACACAAATTCAGATATATAGTATAAATACAGAGGACTGTACTTTTAAACAAAGTTCTCAGCGTTGCACAGTCAAACATTCAGATTAACATTGTCTGGAGGATGGTCCATGATAAATACCTGAATATGTTTTTTTGATTAATAAAGTTTATAGTGACCTATTCGGTAATCAGTCATACAGTATCAGTTCACAGAGCATTGTGGATGTGCACTAGATTTAGATTAAAAATACAAACTTTTGTATGATTGGCAGATGCCAAACAAGATTAATTTTACAACCTGTTTCATAAAAATGTGTTAAGGTTTATTGAAAGAACAATAAATAAAACATATCAAATTAAAAATAAACACCTTCCACCAGCTCTGATGTTGGATCTTGTTAGCTAATTCAATTTAGAGGTAGCTGCTGATGCTAAGCTAACAGGAGCTAGAAGCTAACTGTCAGCAAACTCTGATGTTGTGAAGCTTCTTTTAGGATGCACGTGAAGGTGATTCTGAACCAACACAAAAGTTCATTTTCAGTTTGAGCTGTGTCAGATGAGACTAATCAGTCTTTGGTTCATTAAGCAAATGAAAATGCTCATTTTGACAGTTTGAGGAATGAATCCTCTGAAATTAATTTGTTCTTCATTTTCCTTTTTCTTCCTCCTCCCGCTTAAAAGAAGGCCACAGTTTATAGCCAGTTAATATCTGAATGGGTCAGCCGTTTCGTTTTACATTGCTTAGTTCGTTTTTTTTTTCCTAAATCACATATTTTCCTCATTCTCACTGGAGACAGCAAGTTTTAATTGAGATCAGAGTGAAAGTAGAAATGAAGAAGCAGGAGAGCAGAGAGGAAATAAATTGGTTCTTGTTACACTCACTGTGTTTTACTTTTGTTAAGTTCTGAAGTTATTTTACACAAACATGATGTCAACTATGGAAGACCAAATCTGCCTAAACAAGTTTAAGATGATGTAAAATAAAATAGTCAATGTGAGTCACATCATGACACAATGAGATGATAATATGTCAAAATTACCTTCCAGACTAAATTCGGAGATACCATGTAGTTAATCTGACAGATGCCTCTAAGGCTGTTCTGATAAATGATTTGATATCAGACTCTGATATAGACCTGTTCTGCCTTACTGAGACCTGGCTAGGTCAGGAAGAATTTGTTAGCCTAAATGAATCCACTCCACCGAGTCATTCTAACGTTCATGTTCCTCGAAGACACTGGACGAGGAGGTGGAGTTGCAGCCATTTTTAATTCAGCCCTATTAATAAATTCTCAGGCCTAAAGAGGGCTACAGCTCATTTGAAAGCCTTATTATTACTCTTTCATCTCCAGCCTGGAGGAGCACAAAGCCAATACTTAGTTGCTGTAGTGTACCGCCCCCAGGCCCATACTCTGAATTTTATCTGAATTTTCAGAGTTCTTGTCAAATTTAGTCCTTGAAAATGAGAAGGTAATTATTGTAGGTGATTTTAATATTCATGTGGACATGGATAGTGACAGTCTTAGCACAGCATTCATCTCATTATTGGACTCCATTGGGTTTTCTCAGAGAGTAAATTCTCCAACTCACTGTCACAATCACACCCTTGATTTGGTCCTCACCTATGGTATTGATATTGAGCACTTAATAGTCTCCCCCCAAAATCCTGTGTTATCAGACCACTACTTAGTATCATTTGAATTCCTATTACAGGACTATGCACCTCTAGAAAAATTAGTGTTCACTAGATGGTTACCCGATTGTACTAGGACTAAATTTAAGGAAGCAATTCCGACAGCATTAAAGTCAGTTAGATTTCCTAGTATCTCTGACGACTCTCATGATTTTTTGAGCTCCCCCCAAATTGACCAACTTGTTAGAAACACCATGGACTCACTCAGAGGCACTCTGGACTCTGTTGCGCCCCTAAAAAGAAAGATCATAAAACAAAAGAGACTTGGCACCATGGTTTAACTCTGCAACTCGCAAGTTAAAACAAACAACGCGACAATTAGGAAAGGATATGGCGCTCCACCAAAGAGGAGGACTCTCGCCTAGCCTGGAAAGAGAGCCTCAAAACGTATAGCAGATATAGGAAAGCCCTGTGTAATGCCAGAGCAGCCTACTATTCAGAATTAATAGAGAAAAATAAGAACTGCCCTAGGTTTCTTTTCAGCACTGTAGCCAGGCTGACACAGAGCCATAGCTCTATTGAACCCTGCATCCCCTTAAGTTTAAGTAGTAATGATTTCATGAGCTTCTTTAATGACAAGATTTTGAATATTAGGGACAAAATTTGTCAGGATCTGCCCTCGTTAGACTCCGATCCTTCAGACTCAGGAAATTTAGGAGCAATTTAGGAGCAGATACATTAAAACCTGACAATTGCTTAGACAGTTTTATTCCAATTGGCCTTCCTGAATTATCCTCGTTAGTTTCATCATCGATCGAAGCAGCAACAACTTGTCTCCTAGACCCCATCCCAACTACGCTGCTTAAGGAAGTTTTCCCATTTGTTGGTACATCGCTGCTGCATATTATTAATCTGTCTCTGGTGTCAGGCTTTGTACCCAAGTCTTTTAAAGTAGCTGTAATTAAACCATTGATCAAAAAACCTACACTTGATGCAGATGTGTTAGCCAATTACAGACCAATATCCAACCTCCCCTTTTTGTCTAAGATCCTAGAGAAAGCCGTTGCCAGCCAGTTATGTAATTATCTCCACAGTAATAGTCTTTTTGAAGTTTTTCAGTCAGGATTTAGAGCTCACCATAGCACAGAAACAGCACTTGTGAAAGTCACTAATGACCTGTTGACAGCATCAGATAGAGGGCTTCTGTCTGTACTTGTCCTGTTAGACCTCAGTGCTGCCTTTGATACAGTTGACCATCACATCCTGTTGCTGAGAATGGAAAAACTGCTTGGCATTAAAGGGTCTGCATTAAACTGGTTCAGATCATACTTATCAGATCGGTCTCAGTTTGTCCATATTAATAATGAATCCTCTGTGCATACTAAAGTCTGTCATGGAGTTCCACAAGGTTCAGTGCTAGATAGCCTTGCTGGATGGCATTAACTAACTGGGCCTCCAGCACCACTGTAAGGAACCTCAGTGTTTTATTTGATCAGGATATGTCCTTCTTTGACACCCATATTAAGCATATTTCAAAGTCTGCCTTTTACCACCTGCGCAACATTGCAAAAATTAGGCACTTTCTGTCCCAAAGCGATGCCGAAAAAAGGTTAGGATACTCTCTATGGGTCACCTGTAGAAGCTGCAGAGGATCCTGGAGTCCATGTTGATCCTGCCTCAGCCTGCAGAGGAAGAAGAGCTGCTGTCTGTCTGCTGACTTTGTGATGAAGTCAGTGTGGTGTGGTGAGTCCAGGTCAGGTCTTCTCTGATGTGAACTTGAGGAACCTGAAGCTGTTGACTCTCTCCACCGTAGTCCCGTTGATGGAGAGGGGGGCGTGTTCCTCTCTTTGCCTCCTCCTGAAGTCCATGATCAGCTCCTTAGTTTTGCTGACATTGAGCATGGAGGTTGTTGTCCTGCACCAGATCTCAGGGCTCTGACCTCTGACCTCTCTGTAGGCCGTCTCATCATCGCTGGTGATCAGGCTGGTGACGGTCGTGTCGTCAGCAGATCTGACGATGGTGTTGGAGCTGTGGGGGGACCAGTCATGCGTGAACAGGGAGTACAGAAGAGGGCTGAGCACACAGCCCTGGGGGGCGCCAGTGTTCAGAGTCAGGGTGGAGGATGTGGTGCTGCCCATCCGCACAGCCTGGGGTCTGCCTGTCAGGAAGTTCAGGATCCAGTCACAGAGCGCTGAGCTGTAGTCAATGAACAGCATCTCACATATGTGTCCCTCTGGTCCAGGTGGGGGGGCAGTGTGGAAGGGTGAGGCTGGCGATGGCATCTTCAGTTGACCTATTGGGCCTGTAGGCAAACTGAAGTGGGTCCAGTGAGTCCGGGAGGGAGGAGGTGATGAAAGACTTTGACTAACTGCTCAAAGCACTTCATGATGGTGGAGGAGGTGATGCTACTTGGGCGGTAGTAGTCATTCAGGGAGAGGATTTTGGGTTTTCTTGGGGACAATGATGGTCTCCTTGAACCTGAAGCATGTGGGGACTACAGACTGAAGCAGTGAGAGGTTGAAAATGTCTGCAAAGACGTCTGCCAGCTGGTCTGCACACACCTTGAGAGCTCTTGTGTTAATCTGTTTAAATGATCTGCACACGTCTGCCCTGGATATCACAGGTGGGCAGTGGTCCTCCTGAGCCTTTTGCACCTCCACAGCTGGAGAGGTGCTCTCAAAAGCGGGCATAAAAAGTGTTCAGCAGCTCATCAGGCAGAGATGCAGACATCACCTCAGCACTGCTGATCTTCCTTTTTGTAGTCTGTAAGAGAGTTTTTAATCCGGTCCCACATGCTCCTGGTGTTTGGAGCCCTTGTAATGAGACTCCACTTTGTCCCTGTACTGTCTCTTTGCGCTGCTGATGGCTCTCCGGAGTGCGTACCTGGACTTCCTGTACTCCTCAAAATCACCTGAGTTGTAGGCATCTGTCCGTGCTTTAAGTTTGGACTTCTCCGTTAACCCAGGACTTCTGATTTGGGAATGTCTGCACAGTAATCCTCGGTACGACGTCATCGATGCATTTACTGATGTAGCCAATGATTGCGTCTGTGTATGTGTTTATGTCTGTGTCCTTAAACACACACACACTCCACGTGCAGAGCTGAGTCTGATTGGTCGGACCTGCTGAATGGTCTGCGTCATCGTTTTAGTTTCTACTTATTGGAAGGCAGCAGCAGAACTGAGGTGTGATCTAATTTGCCTAATGGAGAGCGAAGGAGGGTCTTGTACTTGTACTGTAAGGGGTAAATGTGTAAGTAAAACATGATCGAGTGGTTAAAGCTGGTTAAATTGGTTAAAGTGTTAAAGTGGTTAATGGGAATACTCTGATGTCCTGTAAAGTGCATGTTACTGCCGGAGCCCCGGTGGTCCTCTTTGTTCTCTCCAGTCTTGCAGGTTCCTCACTGATTCTGGTTGTGGTCCATCTGTCTGAGGTTCACTGGCCTGGTGGGGACATGATCTGTGTCTGTGCTGTGGAGAGAAGGTCGAGTGGCCCAGAGCTCCATATGAGGACATCTAGAGATGCACCTGGACTCACAGACTCATTTACATTACATTACCTGTGATACCTTCATACATGGACTAAACCAATGAACTCAGTTTATCTACAGTTTATTACGACCCATGTATAACTCCATATATGATTGATGATGATGTTCTGTACATGTACATGTGGCATCTATTGCACGTCTGTCCGTCCCAGGGAGAGGGATCCCTCATCTGTGGCTCTTCCTCAGGTTTCTTCTTTTTCCCATAAAGGCTTTTTTGAAGTTTTTCCTGACTCAGCTGGTTCGAGGGTCTAAGGACAGAGGGTGTCACAACTGTACAGATTGTAAAGCCTCCGAGGCAAACGATGTTGAGATTTTGGGCTACTTTAACACTTTAACTAATGTGTTCAGTGATTTGGTGGTTTGATGAGCTTTTACAGTTTTCCTCTGGATCTGTGTGTATAATCAGTCTAAACAGTTTATATGTTGCATAATAATCACCAAACATTTGTACATTTCTGAAGGCTTCTGACATTTCTCCTGTATGTTGCATTCTGGCAGAAGTCAGAGCCGAGTTTGTGGTGAATAAAAGGAAACCACGTCTGTGCAAGTCAGAAACTAAATGAATGCAGAAAAAAAGAGTTTATGAGCTTCTTATTTGTGTCTGTGTGTGAACCACCTGCTTCATTTCATCCAGTCTGATTGTTTTCACGTCTTCTCGTGTTTCCGAACAGCAGATAATCTCTGATAAATGATGATCAGTTCACAGAGAAAGTTTTCCATGAGAGCAGCAGAGTGACGATCAGGATTTCATCAAACACTTTCCACACTCTCCAATCTTAAAGCAGAGCAGATTAAAAGGGGAATTACAACATAATCTTAAATAATCCAAACAGCACGGACACTCGAGTGCAGAGTTATTCTGAGGGCTGACAACACTGTCAATCAACACCCGGATTACAGTTAAAATTAGCACGAAAACTTGCTGTTAATTTGTCCTGGTCGCTGGACAGAGATGATTAATCTGAAGAGATAAAACTGTGATTAAACTCATAATGGTTTTCATATTTTTAGAGCCGCTGATGCTGAGCTCATGTTCCCCTTTTTTACATCTGACAGGAGCTTCTATGTAGAGATTAGAAAGTCTTTATATTAAAGTCTGCACATCCTGTGGGTACGGTGGCCATGAGGGGCCAAACTGACCTCCACACATGAAGGTGCTTCTGTTTCACACGTTGAATTTCAAACGAAGTTTTGTTTCAGCTCGTACCTAAAGCAGACAGACAGTACACTGGGTACTTTAACAGTAGTTTATTACCTTTTATAATCTCATTTGGCCCACTGTATGTCAGAGCTGCAGGTCAAAGTTCACATCCAAAATATAAACACAGAAATCATCAGTTTTCATCAAGAAGAGCCCTCAGCACTCCAAACAGAGCACCTTTCAACATTTAACACACATTTAACACACGTTTAACACACATTTTACACACATTTAACACACATTTTACACACATTTAACACACGTTTAACACACATTTAGCAACATAGGCGCTGCTTTTTCATTCTCAGGTACTTTAAGAAAGAACGAGTCCTGGGGCTCTTCAGAAAAGTCCAACTTTCTGTTCGTCCTGCCAGAAGTTAGCATATGAATCATAGATGAGCCACAGGCTGGACGACGACACAGCAATTGATTGATTGATTGATTGATTGAGTGACACACAAACAGACAAATCTGTGTTGAATTCAGACGCGTGATGCATGTTTGGTGTTAACGTCTATGTAAGCACTGGAACAAATATAATATTAAAATATCTCAGTGTTTTACAGATATCTGTTGGGACTTCACCTGAAACTGGAACAAACTGGGACTTCTGGTCATTGTAGGGTAATTTTCTTTTTAACATTATCTTATTTATTAACCTCAACACGTGAGACTTAACCAGTGTTTCGATGGCCTCCTGTCAACCCCTGTCCTTCACGCACTGATCACACGTTAATATGAATATAATATGATGTGATATCATGAACCATGTTGCAGAAATTAAGTTCAGCGTCCGGCAGCTGCAGCAGGTTCTGGTCTCTCCGGTCATATCAGTTCTCACAGACTGTACGTGGTGAAACGTGATGTTCATGTGAGCGGCGATCAGCTTTGACCGCAGCAGCTTTAGAGGTGGCTGATGGGACGGGGAGGAGGATGACGGTGTTTACTCAGCTGCTGTCCTTCGTCCTGTCTCCTCAGTATCGTCCTCCTCAGCCTTGCTGTGTTTCTCTCCAGACCTTCCTCCTCACAGTGTTTATCACATATCAGTGACCGCAGCCACTGAAACTCTCCACTTTACAAACTGTTGGACTGATCTGGGCTCAGCGTCCGGAGGTTTTCTGACACCTGAGGGACACCACACCTCTGCAAACACAAACAGAAACAGGAGCTGCTGCAGGGCAGATCTCAGATCAGGTCACGGTTTCCCAGCAGATGCCTCTCAGTGTTCACTGGTGGCTGATTGTTTGTTGGAGCTCGGTGACTTGTTCAGACATGTTATGTTGATGTTTCCACCAAAATCTGATTTATTCAAATAAACGCCAAATAAAGACACTAAATATTCAAACATCACCTCTATGGGAAGCAATTATAATAAAATGTAGAAATACTTCTTTTCTAATGCGATCACGTCTTTCTTTTAAGGTAACCTTACTTTTCTAAGTGACATGGTGAAATGTGAATTTGAGATATTAAAATCTCAATTATGAATTGCTGAAACTTAAATTCAGGATTTATTGACTGATGTTCTGACTAGTTAGAACTACAATAGAAGACATTTTAAATTTAGCATATTTAAAGACATCTTATTGAACTGTAGCAAAAATGCAGGTAAAAAAAAGTCAAAAGTACAGAGGTACAGAAATAATATCTTGAATCTGAGTTGAGGTTTGGTATCAATCTTTATCCGACTGGCTGCCTTTAACCCTTCAGTTTTTTTTTACCTTGGTACTATGACAAAGGTTAAACTTCCTCAGCCACAGTTGTGCTAACACCAAAGGCAGGCCATGATATTTTCTATTCATCTATTAGAGAAACTCTCTGAGGCTTTAAAGTTTCTCCAGAGGCTTAAATTTCTTTGACATTGTTGAAATAACGAAGAGAAGCAGAAGTTTGAATAAGTGCTTCTGAATTTTTCATGCACATCTGAATATCTGAGTGAGTGTCTGGTTTGACTGAGTTAAAAGCAAATAACAGTCCAAAATCTCCCCTCCTCCCCTGCAGCCTCTGTTGAAGAAACAAAAGCAGACAGTAGTTTGTGTCAAAGGCTGCTCGGTTTTATCAACTCGACTGCGACAAAGACATCAGCGCTTGCATCCCTCTCTCATCATTAATTGATTCTTGCGACTTGCTGCTTTGCGCCTACAAACAATCTGCAAAAACAGACTCCACAACAACCGAGACCACCGAAACAACCACAAGATGATGAAACAGAGCCTGAGGCTAGAAAATAATGAGTCCACTACAGCGCGAGGAGCCGCTAACCTGAAACACTGCTCTGAAAACATGGCTTTGTTTCTGAGTAATCAGCAGAGTCCTCCTCCAGCAGGACCTGCTGATCCGACGCAGGGTCGGGGAGGGGAAACCTGTTTGTGTCGAGGTTCTTCTGGTTCCTGTGAAGAAGGTCAACATGTTTTTGAAGCTGGATTTCACTGTGTTTGTGTTGTTATGGTCCTGTAACACTACAGGAAGGAACAAAACACCCAGCAGCTCATCACAACCTTTCGAGACCTGTTGATGTCCAGTTCAAAGAACTGAACTAGAGGAATTCGCAGGTCCAAACATTGGATCTAAACACAAAACAGATTCATGAGAAAACTATTTGACCTCCCTGATGTATACATATCTGACTTTCAAGAAAAATAAAAGACCCGATCTATAAGTCCGCTGTGACCTGATGACAATCAGACCAGGTCCAAATAGAATGAACCTGCGAGCCGGTCCAAAAAGAATCGAGCATCATAAGACGTGCAGGACGTCACCAGACCTGATGAGATGGAGGTCCAGAGGTCCTGAAGGTGACTGAAGTGTCAGAGCTGGTTCCGGACTGACTGTGCTCTCAGGCCTCAGTGTGTCCTGTGTGAACTGTCCTGATCCTGCAGGATGTAATCGTCCAAAGCCTCTGACCTGAGCACTTTAATGAAATCCGTCTTGAGCTAACGGGGGCTGATTACTTCCTGGTGATTACAGCGGTGAATCAGAGGAGCTGCAGCCCCAAACAGAGGACCAAGAAGGGAAGTTGCTCCGACCGATGCTCCACATCAACAGAAAAAGACATGTTGAATAAGTCGCATCTGATATCTGTAGCTCCCAATAAAACAACAACAACTACTACTACTACTAATGATAATAATAATAATAATAATAATGGTGTAATGACTTATTTCACAGCTGTTTGGTGTCACGTTCATTCTTCCTCGTTCATCATCATCACCACATGGTTTAAATCCCACAGGTGTTTCTCATGATCCTGGATCAGATTCTGGAGTGACTCAAAACTCCTCATAAGAGGATTATTATGGATAATTAATAGCACTCTGGATGGGTTTAAATGACTTTTACATTAATAACTCAATAATTATTATTAATTCCATGGAGAAATTAAAGACGTTTAAGTGATCAAATTGGTAATAAAGTGTTGGCCTACACTAAATCTTTTCTCTTTTCATTGTTCTTTTTTATAAGAATAACATAAATGCTTATATAATGATGACTATTGTGTAAACTTATTGTTTCTTTCCTGTACGTATTTCCCACTTTGTGCTGTAAAAAATATTTCAGATCCTATTTCAGCTCAATCACCCCTCAATCAGAACCCTTCAGATGACTATGAAAAGACTAAAAACACTTATAGTTTGTTCAATAAAATATTATTTGAAATATTTGAAATATTTCCAAAAATGATCTTTACTCTTCAGACTTTAATGACAAAACAGCTCCATCCGGTTCTGTTATAAATAAAATGTCCCTCCTTAAGGTGATTGTGTTGCTGTGGCCTCGTTCTTTAACCTGTTGAATAAACTGAGCTCTGACTGGTCCACCTGAACTTTACGCTTCCTGCTCGATGATAAAAATAATGAGCTGTACAGGCGAAGACGAGCACAAACACATTGAAGTTCTCTGAGGGCAGACGTGATGAAACTCTCTCTGCTGTGTGAACAACTCTGTTTTCTTTAAATATCTCTGAACTGAATCTTCACTTTGACACGTTCACACATATTTTGTTGCAAATTGGAAATAATTAACTTGGCAAAAGCAGAATGCTTCAGCACTGTATTGTTCCTTTATGAAGAGGAGTAATTAATGTTTAATTTAAGAGGTGAAAGCAGATGTATAAAAGGCGGCGTGCTCTCTCTGCACGTTAAATATTAATGACTTGAGTCAAAATAACACGCTCCACATCCTCTTTATGAAGGAAAAGTCATTTATTTCTTATTCTTTTTCATTTTCTAAATGAGGAACAGCTCAGTGTGACTTTCTCTCATGAACTTTTTCTTCTTTCTGCTCTCAGATCTGCATCTGGACCAGTTTTAGCTTCTGTCCACGAGACATTTACACACCAGTCAGTCCAGTAAAACCAGTTGTCTGTTCAGTGAATAAAGCTACTCACAACTACTTACCAACATAAGATAAATCCTACAGTAAGACTACAGTAAAACTGTGGTAACCGACAAGACTGTTGTACTGTGTGTGTGTGTGTGTGTGTGTGTGTGTGTTAATGCCGCAGAGTCAGATTCAGTCACTGGAGCTTGTTTACCGTCCACATCGACCATCTACGTCCGGCTGCGGTCGGCAGCAAGCTTATCTGCCATTTTCATTAAGTGAGTGAATAAAGGAGCAGAGTGAAGTGTCGTCTCTTCTTCTAATCTTTAATACATCTTTGATAAGAGGAAGCTCAGTTATTAGAGTCGAGAGTCCGGCTGCTGTTTGTGACAGCAGCAGTTTAATCATCCACTCAGCTGCTTTCTTTAAGACTTAAGAGGATTTAAAGATGAAAGTGAAGTGAACATTGTGGTGTTATTGCTCTGTTGTTCAGCTGATCCGGGGTCAGATCTGAGCCTGTTCTGATAATCAGCTATCAGATGATAAAAAGCTGCTTCTTCCTCTCTGCAGGCTGCTGCTGATGATGATGAGGTAATAATAATAATATTTTAGTTTCATAGGGATTCATAATAATATAAATACTAAAATAGAACATGATACGAACAAGGGAAAATAAAATAAATAATTTAAGTATAGTCAGAGTTACATTCATCATCATTCTTACAAACGTTTGTCACCTTTAAACAAAACAGTTCAGTGAGTCATCTTTAGCTGCTGAACAATAAAACTTTGTGTTGAATGTAAACAGGTTTTAATGTTTCCCTGAATTCTTGGATCAGTTCAGTTTTAGCTATTGTGAGTTTTTCCTTCAAACAACTTGTCACAACTAGTCACAGGTAAAGTTTAATTTACTACTTTTATTTAGCATCTGACATGGCTTTAAAATATTAATTAAACTGACTAACTGTTGGTCTTTGAATGCACCAGGCTAACCTGCCCTCCCATGATGCATTGCAGTCCTGACACGCCTGCAGGAAGACAAACTTCAGCTTGACCGAGTGTGACGGCGTCCTCTGTTCTCAGATCAGACCCGAAGACTGCAGGCTACACTGAGGAATTGTGGGTAACAGACTGTGGGACAGGAAGTCAACCGCCCTCCCCCAGTGAGTTTATTCAAAGGTTAAATCTTTAAGTGTGACAGAAACAATTACAGTCTTCACACCACGTTAAGATGATTTTCAAAATTAAAGAGCAAGCTCCAGTCCAGAGGCTGGACTGAAGCAGATCTGAGCTCAGGTCTCTCTCTCTCCTCACCTGGTCCATCACCATGGTAACTGATGCTGCACACCTGCCCTGGATCAGGTAATATTCAGCTGTAAACTGGACTGCAGACCTCGTAGAGCTGGATCCTGAGGCTCTCTGAGGGGGGGCTTTGTGATGATCCAGATCCTGGTCTGACTTCTGATCCGGATCAGCTTCTGGAGCCAGATGTTGTCTCACAGACTGGACGCATCGACTTTTCATAGTTTTCCTGTCAAAGATTTCATTGAGCTTCAGTGTTGTAGTATCTGATGTTCCATATGTTGGATGACTGTCCTGGGTTTATTACGTTTAGTTAGGGGCCCCAGGGTTGGTGCCTCTCTGTCTGAGGACCCATGACTTTTCTTAATGTAAATCACAAGTTCTGCTGCATCTTCACGCAAACAGCTAACATAACCTATATAAGGAGATAGTTAGAGTTGGTATGCAGAGGAGATTCATATTGGCTTCGATCCCTCTCACAGGCAAGATCATGATGCTTGTTTTGATGCTGTACTTCTTTGTAATAAACCTTTTTTTATATACAAGTAAGACAGTGTCAGCAGAGTCTTCTTCATCGCCTTCACATCATCGCTGTTTAATAAACAACAGTGTCCTGATATCATCCTCCAGCAGAGACACTCTGAAGCTCTGAAGTTTGGACTGAAGACCTGAAAGTCAGCCTGCCTCCTGCTCTGAACTGGTTTCAGGTTTTATCTGCTGAGTTGGACCCCGTTGGGCTGGTGGCTGAAAGTGTCCCACACGAGAATATTACGGTTCGACTGAGGAGCTCTGTTGGTGGGCAGCATCTTTGTATGGTTTAATGAAGACGGAAACCAGGAGGTGTCCTGGAAACTGATTCATGGTTCAGACTGGCTGCAGGTTTCAGCTGATCCAGTTCGATTGTTGGACTCTGTCGGACTTGTTCAGTTTCACCTGAATAATCATTTTCATGTTTTACATCACAACAAACAGGAAGGCCGACAGTTTGACATCGAGTCAGCTTTCACAGATGAACCTCCTCCACAGTCATCAGAGAATCATGAACAGAGACGAGACAGATGAGGTATTTATTGTTTGTTTGCAGTTGTAAGTCATCCATCCAAACACGCCTATTAATGCACAAATGTCTCTGACTGGTTACCTGCATCAACATGTGATGGAGATCTGCTCTCACCTGGACTGAAACAGCTTGAAGACGTCAAGCTATGAGCTGACCTGAAAACCACATGAGGCATTCAGGGTCACATGTTGAAGAGATCTGCTGTCTCCTCTTGATGTTTTTGGGCACTTCCTCTATCTCTGTGATAAAGGCCAGAAACTGTTAATATCAATTATTCATCGGGTGCGACACAAGAACATGCTAATTAGCATCGTGTCAGCGTGTGTCAGGCAGCAATTATGTTAATTTCTGTCTGTCCTGTCAGCCCGAGCTCAGGGAGAGAAAACGCTGCTGCTGCTGCTGCTGCTGGAAGATCGTATTATCGTCTCTGTTACAGAGACACAAAGAGACACCAAGACTCAGCTGCTTTATTCATTTATTATCACGAAAACACAGAAATAATACACAGAATAATTCAACTAAATATCTGAAAATAATGAAAAATGTCCTTAAAATGATTAGTAATAAACTTTTATGTACCTAATTCATTCATGTTTTCTGATCAAAGTGTCTGACTGAATCTTAAATGAGTCAGTTTGTGACTGAGATCTTAATGAATTATAGTTTACATTATAAATACATTTATTATATTATTATAAATCAAGTTATTATATATTATAAATAAAGTTATTATATTATTATAAAATAAAGTTATTATTGCATTATAGATGTAAAAAAAGTTTTTGTAGTATTCTATCAACATTTCCAGGGCGTACATAAAATGATTAAAATACATGTAATAATAATAATAATAATAATAATAATAATAATAACATATTTATTATTCTGAAGTACTTGAAGTATACTGTAGTCAGCTGTTGGCCCTGCGTCTTGCCTGACAGGTGACGCTGAAGCTTCGAGCTCTCGAAGGTTTCGGGCGTCCTGCTCGCCTCATGTGAGAGAACAACAGATAATGAAGCAGCCAATCAGAAGCCTCCTCTGCTCACAGGGGGAACTAATTTATTGAGCTCACGGTGGAGGAAAATACACCATTAAAGGGCAGATTTAAGCACATTTGCAATCCTTAGAAGAAGGTAACGCTATTTGAATTTGCCCCGGCTCTTTAATGTTGTGTCCACAGGACAAACGCACTTCAAAGGCAGAGGACGTCCTGACGCTCAAATCAAATACTTCTGGATTAAGGAGAAGGGGGGCAGGTGGCCCCCAGACTGTCCTCTCTGGCAGAGCTGCTGGGCACGCCGCCTCACTGAGTGCGCTCCAACTGCCCCCCCAATGCAAATTAAATCCAGGCAATGAGGGATTCTCCTCCCCCCTCCTCCTCCTCTGCTGCCTCTCTTATCAGCCCAGTGCTAGGGGAGATGGGGGGGGGGCAGAGAGAGAGAGAGAGAGAGAACATGAAAATGTGTCTCGCTGTGTCCTGGTTCACCCCCCAATGCTGCTGACCTCTGACCTTTAATTCTCACTCAGCATCAGCTTAGTCTGATGCTAAACTACAACACTTACTGCATGAGTACTGCAGTAGTACACAGGTTACTGTATGAGTACTACATGAGTACTATCACAGTAAGTATTCTGCAGTAAACAGGGTTCTGAGAGTCTGGTCTGTGATTCTGGTCCTGGTCCTGATGAATCTGACAGCAAATTATATTTGTGGGAACCAGGACCAGTTTCTCCTCCCACCCGTCCCCAAACCTCTGCTGTTGGAGTTCAAAACTGTTTTTCTCAAAGTGCCGCAAGATTTGTTCGTTTCAGTTTTCTTTGTAAACTTTCATCAGCTCATTACAAAATAAGGAAACATTAATGTGAAGTATATTTGTAGTTTTCACTGTGACTTCATGAGGTCCGTCTGAAAATGTCCACATGCTCAGAAACTACACAAACAGAAAAACAGGTAAATAAAAACAACTTATATTTTAATTAAAGAAAGAAAAAGACAGGAAATTTAAAAAAAAATCATCATCATCATCTGCAGGATGTTTTCATTCAATATTTCAGCTTAAATAAAGACAAAACAAAATGATTTTATGTGTGAAAAACAAACCAGTGGTACATGTAAAATAAATATATCAATATAAATATATCAATATGAATATATCAATATAAATATATCAATATAAAAATATCAATATAAATATGTCAATATGAATATATCAACATACAGTATAACAATATATCAGCATACAGACAGAGCAGGTGATGGTGTATCTCACATGCAGAAAGTGTAACTATCAGAAAACCAGCAGATGAAATATTTCATAACAACAAAGGACAACACGTTCAACAGTGCAAAAAAGTGTGACACCAGAAACTACAGACCCACAATGCATCACTGCAGAAAGACTGATTTCTGATTTCTGTTTGATTTCAGCTGATTACGAGCCGATCAATGAGCTGATCATGAGCTGATCAATGAGCTGATCAATGAGCTGATCACAGTGATCGATGGTTCTGCTCCTGAAGAGGAAACATCAGAAATGATCTCAGTTTGTGGGTTTTTCTCTTGTACAGGAACGTCCTCTGCTTCTCGCTGGCTCGTGTTTCTGTCCGATGGGTCTGCTCTGGTCTCAGATCTGTTAATCTGGATCGATGTGAGCCGGTTCATCACAAACACCCGGTGCTGCAGTGGCCTGGGGGTCCGGCTCTGTCGTCTCCAGGTAAACATTAGCATAGTAATTAGCCTCAGTTAATTCAGGCAATTAAAGCTGTGTTGTTGTTTCCTGTGTCGCCCTCAGAGGAGCAGCTGATCCTGGACCAGAGCCAGGAGGAGTCACGCGTGGATCTGGTTCCTCCAGCTGGTTCAGCCTGCCCCTCTTATTGTTCCTCTAAATCAGCCTGAACTCTCCTGGCAGCCTGTTTTTCATAAAATATAAGCGTTAACGTGAAGACGGTGGCTCTCCTCGTTCCTCAGAGCCAGAGGTGAAGCTTTAATCCTGTTTACAGTCCTGCTGGTCCTTCAGGCTCAGAACACTTCAGACCAGAACTCTGAGGCCTCCCTGATCTCGCCTCAGTTTATTGTGTGTTTATTGTGAGAATCTACAACAGTTATACAAGCACAGCTGGAACTCTTAGTCCATTAATCAATAAGTCCATTGATCAGTTAGTCAAATGATCAGTTAGTCCATTAAAATGTCATCCAATTATTTTAGATATTATTAGATATTATTCAAGTAGTCCATCGATCAGTTAGTTGATTGATTGATTTGTCGATTGAAATGTAGTGGTACTGATTCTGATAATTAATTGCACATTTGTTTCTTCTTTGTTTCTTTTCTTTAACATTTGAATCATTTTGAGGTTTGTTTGACACAACAAATGAGTATTTTTATTTTTCATACTTTTCATAATTTTCCTTTTTATACCAACATGAGGTGATGTTTTCGATGCAGGTTTGACCTCTAACAGTATTTACAGCGTGATGACACCACTGTTACTCCAGCAGGGTCTGAACTGGTTCATGACGATGTGAAAACCTGGAGGCAGTTAGCAGCTCCTCCTCTGGTTGGCAGCTCTTCGTCTCCTGGTGGAGTCTTTAATTTGCTGATAAATATTTGCTCTCAGGAGGGGAAGGTCAGTGACGCAGCGGCCTGCAGGTGATTACAGCTCTTCATCAGAGATAATTAGTGGAGGAGGAACCACTCTGCAGGAGGATAATGAGACACATCAAACACTGCCGAGGTTAATGAGACGTTCACTGGAGGAAACTTCAGCGCTGAGAGCTCTCTGAATGGCTCCTCTGATAGACTCAGGGTTCAGCTGGACTCTGTCCTGGTCCTGGTTCAGGTCTTTAGGTGGACTCTGTGTCCTGGTTCAGGTCTTTTGGTGGACTCTGAGCTGGATTTGGAGGCTAATCTGCAGTTAGCTCGTGTTAGTTTATGAATCTGGATTGTGTGTTTGTGTTTGAAACCTTATAAAAGATTAATTTCCTTTGTCGTCTCCTGCAGTGTTTGTAGGTTTTTATTTGACACCTTTTTTCAGGGGAATTCGTTTCTTTTTATAACTCTTTGAAACTACATCCTCATTAGCATGTTAGCTCGCCGGCCATGCAAATCGTTTGAAATGCAAAAACATCCAGTTTCTATATTTCATCAAGGAACTTTTCATGTTTAATAAATTACAGACGCCGTCCTCCAAGACTTTGTTATTCATTAACCAAAAAGCACACAATTGGGATCCATTTAAAATCTTAATCCCAACCTGCAGGATTATTTGCTTTCTGCTAATATTTGCCTTGACGGGGGGTGGGGTGGCAGCCTGCAGTGTCTCAGTGTGTCATGGGATTAGATGTTCAGCAGGGTGGATTCAGTCAGTGTGTCACTGAAACTGTTTCTGCAGGCTGCTTCATTAAGAAATCAGCCAACAAACTGATCCCTGCTCAGGTACACTTGTTTTTTAAATGTGCTGTGTGAAAGTATAATATCAGTAATTAAAAATATCAGTGTACCTCATCAGACACACGGAAAGCACAAAATATTAAAAATCTCAGTTTATTTAAATTTACTTTCACACAAAATGTAAGGCGAAACGTTCAAACGTCAACTGGAAGAAAAACCTTTGTTCATTAATCACCAGTGACATCATACTGATCAATTATTTAAACCACCGATGTTTTCACATGCTTAACTTCTGATCAAAACTCAAGAATCGACCAATCCGACCTCAGTGTGTGTGTGTGAGTGTGTGAGAGAGAGAGAGTGTGTGTGAGAGAGAGTGTGAGTGTGTGTGTGTGTGTGTTGAATGCGGCTCAGGGACTTTTAATGGCTGCTCGTCCTCACAGCTCATAAATCAGTGGAGCAGCTCCTCTGAGGGTCGTCGTGTTTCGTGTTTCTGAGCCGTTTTCAGATCATATGGTGATTTTGTCTTTTGTTTCTTAATAAATCCTAAAATGTTTTCAGTTGAACTCTGAGTTTCTCAGCTGAGGAGTCAATCGTCGGCAGGTCTCACTCTGTTTGCAGTCGTTCAGTTTCATGGTCATAGAACCTAACCCTAACCCGCCACCTTATCGTAGTGGAGTTTGAGTGCCCTAATGATGCTAGAAGCAATGTTGTCGGGGGCAGTTTGCTCCTGGTAGGGTCTCCCTAGGAAAATTGGTTCTAGCTGAAGGGCCAGACAAAGAGCGGTTCCAAAGACCCGAATGAGGACAATTAAAAACAAACAGGACACGTGTACCCTGCCTGGAGGTGTACCAGGTCCCCTTCCCTGGAGCCAGGCCTGGGGAGATGGCTAGTTGGCCTCACCTCGACACACAGCACCGGCTCTGGAACGAAAATCCTTCAGAGGGGTTGGACCCTCTTTATGCTGGATTAGCTCCTGGTGAGAGGCGGAGAGCAGGGGTGGGCTTATTAATAGCCCCCCATCTCCCTGCCAGTACGTTGGGGTTTACCCCGGTGGATGAAAGGGTTGCTTCCCTGTGCCTTCGGGTTGGGGAACAGGTCCTGACTGTTGTTTGCTGCTATGCTCCAAACAGCAGTTCAGAATACCCACCCTTTTTTTGGACTTCAGCGTTCATGTGGGCAATGACAGCATGCATGACCTGGAGGGGAGTGATTGGGAGGAACGGCCTGCCCAATCTGAACCCGATCGGTGTTCAGTTATTGGACTTCTGTGCTAGCCGTCACAGTTTGTCCATAACGAAACACCATGTTCGACTTATAAGGCATATGGCACCAGGACACCCTAGGTCATAGATCAATGATCAATTTTATAATCGTTTCATCTGACCTGCTGCCGTATGTTCTGGACACTCGGGTGAAGAGAGGAGCAGAGCTGTCAACTGATCACCACCTGGTGGTGGGTTGGATCAGATGGTGGGGAAGGATGCCGGGCAGACCTGGTAGACCCAAATGGGTCAAGATGAGGGTTTTCTGGGAACGCCTGGCTGAAGAACCTGTCCAGATGGTCTTCAACTCCCACCTCCGGCAGAGCTTCGGATATGGATATGGAGTCTGAATGGGCCCTGTTCCGTGCCACCGTTGTTGAAGCGGCAGTCATGGCATGAGCTGTGGCCACTGCAAGGCAGCTGGGGCTAGTCGCGGCAACAACCCCAGGTGGAGGTGTTTCCAGGGCACGTCCATCCAGGAGGAGACCCCGCGGTAGACCCAGGACACACTGGAGGGATAATATATCTCTCGACTGTCTTGGGAATGCCTCAGGATCCCCAGGAGGAGCCGGTTGAGAGGAGCTGGTTGAAGTGGCTGGGTAGAGGACTGTCTGGGCCTCTCTGCTGAGACTGCTTCTCCTGCGACCCGGACCCAGATAAGTGGTTGGAAGATGGACGGATGGAGTTTCGTGGTTTGATTTCTTTCTCTCAGGTTTCTTTACTTCATCTGTTCTCCTGAAATGTTTTTATTTCGAACAACTGAACCAAATCAGCTTCCGCTCTTCACATGTCAACTGATAATTAATCTGCTGTCAGACTTTTTACTCACGCTTCAGCTGCTTTCACTGCCATAACACAGTTTTACAGTGATCATCATCTAACTTCAGAATAAAAGTTTATCTGCACTCATTCAGCAGAGTCTTTAACATTTCTGCCTGTTTTAAATTAATGACAGTGTCTCCACCATCTGTCCTCGCTGAGCAGCTGAGGGGCATCAACAATATGTCCGCCACCAATGGCAAAACTGATGAATGAATCATGTCCTTTGTGCCGGATTAAATATTTCACCGCTGATCGAATGGTTAAGATCAGACAGGAAGCTGCATCCTGACATGAGAGAGAGATGATCTGTATGTTGTGGATCATGTTGTTGTTCTCTGTCATGTTTTCACTCAGTCAAATGTGCAAACCACCGGCTCCATTATGATGCAGAGATTTAGCCCTCGGGGACGTCGGGTCCCCAACTCTAATTGAAAATGTTGGTGTGAAGCAGGAGGAAGTACTCAGATGTTTCCCTAAAGTTGAATTATGTTGAAGTAAAATGTAAAAGTGATTTTACAGTGAATTAAAAAGCTGATTTTCAAAGAGTTCAGATTACAATAACGTGAATATGAATACAAACAAAAAGAGGAGACAAAGAGAACATAAATTATAACACAAATAAATAATAATACAGGAAGCTTCTTATAGTCAGCAGGAATGAATATGTGGACTCAATAAACACTTCAGTTAAAAAATATCTTGTCTAACGAATTACTTTCTTAATAAATACACAGATGTATGACGCCGGCTGTGAGTGATGTCACAGTGATGTCATCAGCTGAGTGGGTTCACTCGACATTCAGGAATAATGTGTGAGCTGCAAATGGCATCTTATTTAGTTTGAGTAGTGACAGTAAAATGAGAAATTCATCAGTGAAAGCCTGTTAAAGATAAAATAAGTCATCATCAGTCATCACTAAATACATGTTTGTTATTCCTTCGTATCTTCCTGTGTCCCAGTATGTACACAGCAGCAAAATGTTTTATTGTATTAAATTGAAATTTCTACTTAATATCTGGTATTGGATTGTATTAATGTACCTGGCTGCTATGACAACTTAATTTCCTTCCAGGAATCAATCAATCAATCAATCAATCAATCAATCAATCAATCAATCAATCTATCTATCTATCTATCTATCTATCTATCTATCTATCTATCTATCTATCTATCTATCTATCTATCTATCTGTCTGTCTGTCTGTCTGTCTGTCATTGAGGGGCATTTAATTTTTCCCTCTGGCACTCAAACTGTCTTATTTCATTTCGCTCATTAAGGTTAAATTAGTCTTTCGTCGTGCAGGTCGGCTCATCTGTTGCTTCCTGTTTGTGTCTCTGCAGGTGAGTCAGGCTCCGCCCTGATGGCCTGCAGGCTGACGGGGCAGCAGGTTGTCGGGGAGCGTTCGGGACATTGTTTGGCCGTCTGTCTGTTGTTGTGCTGACTGAGCCGCCCTCCGGCTCCAACGCAGCAGATGTCTGCGTGTACGCGAGCTGGCAACCGGCGCAGGTGGCAGATGCCCGAGTCGAGAGCCAAACGCCGGCAGTTGGGCGCAGATGGAGCGTCACGTTCGGGGAGGGTGCGGCGGGCCCTGACCTTCTGCTGCTGGAGGTGAGGCTCATAGGAATGTGGAGCTACGAGGCCACGGCCAGCCCCTCGTCAATGCCACATTAGAGAGGAGGACTCCCTTGTTAGACAGGTATGGAAGACCAGAGAGGCCAGATTAGTTTCTAATTCAGAGAGATTTGGAGAAGATCCAGAGTCTCTTTTCTTCAGAGCAGAAAAGTTAAAGTGTTAAATTGGTTAAAGTGTTAAAGTGGTTAAAGTGAATACTCTGATGTCCTGTAAAGTGCATGTTACTGCCGGAGCCCCGGTCCTCTTTGTTCTCTCCAGTCTTGCAGGTTCCTCACTGATTCTGGTTGTGGTCCATCTGTCTGAGGTTCACTGGCCTGGTGGGGACATGATCTGTGTCTGTGTTGTGGAGAGAAGGTCGAGTGGCCCAGAGCTCCATATGAGGACATCTAGAGATGCACCTGGACTCATGGACTCACAGACTCATTTCCATTACCTGTGATACCTTCACACATGGACTAAACCCATGAACTCAGTTTATCTACAGTTTATTACGACCCATGTTTAACTCCATATATGACTGATGATGATGTTCTCTGTACATGTGGCATCTATTGCACGTCTGTCCGTCCCAGGGAGAGGGATCCCTCATCTGTGGCTCTTCCTCAGGTTTCTTCTTTTTCCCATAAAGGGTTTTTTGAAGTTTTTCCTGACTCGGTTCGAAGGGTCTAAGGACAGAGGGTGTCACAACTGTACAGATTACAGATTGTAAAGCCCTCCGAGGCAAACGATGTTTGTGATTTTGGGCTTTAAATAAATAAATTTGATTTGATTTGAAAACAATTCAGTCTGAATAACCGGTGTCGGCCTGAGTCTCTTTGGAAACTGTGAAACTCTCCTGATCATTTTGTTTCACCATGTCATAAAACAAGGAGAGAATTTGTCACCTTCTTTCAGCTTTTTATCAGAACGTAACCTTTTCTTTATTCTCGCTTCTGTGGACAGTCAGTGGCCGGTGGACAGCGTGTGGTATGAAGTAGTTTATTGGCCTTGAACTGTGTCTGAGTTTCACATAGAAACACACACAGTCTCCTGAGCAGCAGTGATTTGCAGTCTGAACAGATCAACATCTGTTCAGACTTCAGATTAAAAAACACTTAGTGGAAAATTTGGGCGGCCGCAGACGAATGACAGATCTTCTTCAGTGGGATTAACGGACTGATCTGAGCCGCAGGTTGATTATCCAGCAGACGATCAGCTGTTCAGTTTCACCTTTGTCATCATCAACACGGCTTCTTTACTACTGCTGCCTCCTGGGGTCAAAGGTCAAACTCACGCCTGTCTGAGAGAGTAAAGACCTGCAGAGTCACACTGACACCACAGAAAGAAGAGCATCTGTCTCACAGTTACTTCAATCTGTAAAACTCAGAGTGTACACAGAAAAACTATTGGCAAAATATTGTCCTGACACAAAGTGTGAAATCAAATCTCTCAAAACATCTGGAGATTTAAACTCCTGAAAGCTCAAACAACCAAATCCTTATTTTTATTCTCTATGTTACATTTTATGTTGTATGGATTAATCCTATCTGCAGCGTTTAAAATGTTTTAATCCTGGCTCAGGAGCTTGGTTTTATTGTTATTTTGATTGTTATTGATTGACTACAGCTCCACGTATGAAGTTTAACCTCTTTCATGATCTGTCACCGACACTTTATCTGTTTTTACTGGTTTTACTTTAACTGACACTTCGTCTGCTTTCAGCTGTTTTTACTTTTTATTCTTTGACCAACAGTCCAGCTGCCTTTAGTACAAACTAACAGTCCAACTGCTTTCAGTGTTTACATTTTGACAGTTTATCAGCTCAGAGTTAGTACCTGTCCACTGACACATCAACTGCTTTTATCTCTTCCAGCTTTCAGCAGTTCCACATCAGAAAAATGTAACTTATCTTCACCTTAAATTTCAGGTGTTTCATCCGTGATCAGCTGAACAAGCTGTGACGTGAGCATTCAGTCTGCTCGATGATCAACAGACATTTTATTCTGAATCAGAGTCGAAGTGAAGCGATGGAGGAAACCCGGTGCTGAGCAGTGAAGCAGCAGGGCAGATTCTCCCGGCATCCGAGGCCACGATACCATCAGGGATCTTTGGACTAATTGAGGAACTTGGCATGATAAACCAAACAGACAAACATGCCGCTTGTGTCGCAGCCGGGGGGCATGTTCCAGTTCTGGGGGGGGGGGGGGTCTCATAAATCTGAGATGAGTCCTCCTGTGCAGGCTGGTGAATATAGAGGAGAGCTGATGGGTGGGTGGATGGTGGAGCAGGACTCTAGGGACGAAGGTTTAGCCATATGGCCCTTTAGCCCGTTCAGCTGAGGTCACTTCCTGCGGCCTCATGTGGGACCTGCAGACTGCTGATCTCAGGACAGGAGAGAGTTTGACCTCTCCATCCCTGAAAACAGCCGTCTGACCCCAATGTCAATCTGCCAGGCTGACAGCAGACCTGACTCAGGGATTACACTCTGTGTGCGTCTGCACTTTCACCAAAATAAAACATGTTTCAGCCACTTCACAATAAAACTTCAATAAAATAAAGTACTGTCCCTTCAAATTATATCAGATTTTACATGGCCCTCCCAATGTCCAGTTAGGCAGATTGTTCAGAAAAAGATTTCATCATTTATTTTTTGATTCAGTGTGAAAATCAGGAAACGGTCACTTCCTCTGATGTCATGTATCTCATCATGAAGAAGGTGAGTTCTTCTGACAGTGACAGGAAACGTGACTGGAAATAAAAAGCTGTTTTCATCTCCGTCCGACATTTGGTGGTAAATCTTCAGTTTTCAATGTTTGTTAGAGAAAAAAAAGAGGCACAGCAGCAGTGACTAAAGAGGAAAAATGGTCATTTCACTGCTCACACTTCACGCCCGGCTGGGAGATGCTTTGTGTTGTAAGCAGAGACTGTTTATTATATTTCTATAAAGTCTGTGGTACTTTTTCTCAGGTCGATTGTGCTAACATCAAATGCTGAATGCAGAAATGAGGTAAGGTTCTTTCTCTCTCACTTTGGGTTCATCAGATTTTGAGACATCTCGATAGAGCCACCGTTCGTTTGTCGGGTGTGATGTCTCGTCTTTGTGGTAGTTTAGCTGCTTTTATCTCTTATTCTTTAAACTCTTTAAACAAGACTTCATGTACTTGTTGCCCACCAGCCAGCATCTCATCTGCTTTCACCTCTTTACCTTCAGCTGACAGTTCGGCTTCTTTCAGAGCTTCCTCTTCCTCCACTAGAATTGTTGGTATTTTGGATGAAATTTATTTATTTAGGATCTGAATGACAGGTGTGAGCAGACACTTGAGACACAAACCAAACTGAGTTCAGCTTCTTTTAAATCATCAGACGTCGTATGTGAAAGCAGCAGCAGCTCTCGGCCACAATCGGCTCTTCTTTTTCCTCCAAAATGAACCAGAACGAGTCGATGATTTCCATCAAAAAGAGAAAAAACAGAGTGGATGTGTGACCCAGCCTCAAACTGTCGCTCTGCAATAATGAAGTGTCGGACAGAGAGTCTGACACTCAGGGGGCTCAGAGAGGGCTTTGATTAAGTCCTCCGAGCTTCATTAAAAACCATGAAAGCTCATTTTAGAGACAGACTCCCCCTCCTCCAATCTTTCCCCCACCAAACCACTCATCACTTTCTGCCTCTTTTCTCTGTTTGTGTTTCTGTGCAAGCACATCAGGGCAGCTTTCAAGTCACGATGGACATTTTACATAGAAATCAGGTTTTGTTGGACAGAAATGTTCAGACGAATTTCTTTAAAAGCTGAAAACATGCACCTGAAAACACAAACCTGTGAAGATACAGGTGGAAACGCTCACATCAGAGCTGTCACATTTCGATAAATTCTAAAATTCATTAGAACTCAAGTCATCCATTTTGACACTGCAGCTTCACTCTTTAGTCTCACGGACGACCTGAAGTGGAATAAAAACCTTTAATGTGCTTAATGTGATTTTCTGCTACATTATCCTGTGTGGGGGGTATCTTCAGTCCTCGTAGTGATCGAAGCCGAGAGTTAATTTATGACTGAGAAATGTGAAAATAAAAAACAGGAAATTGTTTCATCAGAGAAAAAAAACGCATAATGCTGACAGACAGCTAACATCACCATGACTTCACTGTGACATCACCAACCTGAGGCTGTCGCAGGAAGTTCTGATGCATTATATGGTAAAAGTGGTCAAACCGGGTTCTACCAGGGGGGGCAATTCAGAGGGCAGGGTCCCTCCCAGACCACATTATTACATGAGTGTAAATGTTTGCTGTACTGTTGTGCTGAAGGCATTAAATATCCATCCATCCATCCATCCATCTTCCACCGCTTATCCGGGCATTAAATATCTTGTCTATAAATTCATATATTGATCATTGCATTAATAAACTGACTGTTTTTACAACGTGAAGCTCAAAAGTTTTTATAGCTTTATTGTGTTACTTATTTAATTACTTGTAATTATTCAAAGATAAGTGATGAGTTAATCAGCTGATCAACCCCTCCACCTCTACCCCAATCTCTCTCTCTCTCTCTCTCTCTCTCTCTGTCTGCCTGTCTTTCTCTCACAGTGCTGCTCTGCCCTCTGCTGGTTAAACAGCATCACTACATTTAAACTGATTTCACACTGATTGAATACAACAAGACAGGACCAGGACCCTCTTGCTGTGAGGCGACAGTACTAACCACAACTGTGCCGCCGAGTAGTGGTTAGCACTGTTGCCTCACAGCAGCAAGAGGGTCCTGGGTTCAATCCCCTAGGTTAAGGCAGGCCCTTCTGTGTGGAGTTTGCATGTTCTCTCTGGGTACTCCATCTTCCTCCCACAATCCAAAGACATGCAGGTTAATTAGCGACTCAAAATTGCCCCTAGGTGTGTATGTGAATGGTTGTTTGTCCCTTAATGACAGCCCTGTGTGTGCTCAGGATAAGCAGGTTTAGAAGATGGATGGATGGATACAGCAACACAAACAAACAAGCAGGTGGGGGTGATTCATTAAAGCACCACAGAAGAAGAGGACACAGTAAGATGACATCATTCAAAGAGCTCCAGTTGAAGCTCAGTTGATGAAAAAGAAAATGAACATGATGGAAATGAATCTGTTTGTTTCATGTGTTAATGTGAGGAAGGTTACAGCCTCATTTTCACAGTCTGTTTCTGCTTCACCCACACAACAAATATTTTGAGTTTGTTTGGATATTCAGTATTTCCACTTGTTTCCTTTGACGGACATCAAAAACCTACAGTGTTCAGAGGATCCTGTTAACTCTCTTACTGTCTGTCTTACTCTCATCACCTTTTTTTTTGTATATTTCTATTGTGTTCTCTGTATCAGAGCAACTTAACACCAAATTTACCCCTGAGATAAATAAAGTAAGAATAATAAAAAAAAACACATCTGATGCAAGTTATGGACACATTATCAACAAACAACATGATTTTAGATATATAAATACAATAAATAAAATGGCACAGAGGCTGGGTTGAAACAGGATATGCATTCAGCATCTTAACTACTGCATTTGTTTGAAAGACCTGTTGTTCACATAATTTCATTTTCTTGCTTGTCTACAGCACCTCCCTGTGGCCAAAAGCTCAAACTGCAAGTGCAGAGTGTGCAAAGCTAAACTCTTGCTTGTTTATGTCTGGTCCTTTTCTGCAATCTTACTAAATCAGCGTCTTTCCTCCATATTCTTATATTGAGATCTGAATGTTCCAGAGCAAAGTAAATATTTTAAACACTGTCAGGCAGATGTGACGTGTAGAGGATTATGGAGTGCTGGATCAAGTCCTTTACTAGTATCAAGTCTTCCCCTTAAAACCTTGCCTGTTATAATGTTATAAATCTTCTTTCTGACCCAAATTGGATTTATTTCTTTTCATTTTTTTTGTAGTTCCCTTCTTCTTGCTTTCACCAGCTCAATTAGTAAAAGAGATTTTTTGTCTTTAGATCTCGAGATAAGAACACTTTAAGAATTTTTGTTTGAATGAAATTCATTTCTAAAAATATTATATAGGTTGAGATAACATAAGTCCGTTCATCTACATCATCTCCAGAATTAGAGAACAAGTCTCAAGATTTTTCCTGAAAGCAGTTCTTTTTTTTTTTCCTCTCATGGTCAAGAGAGGAATCTGTTTGGTCGGTAGGTGTCTAACAGGTGTATAATACAGTGTAGCAGAGTGAGAAATAACATCTATTATGAATTTCTCCAAAGTGGACATTTTTGTCTTACATATGTATTGTTTTAGAACCACCTGGTAGGTTAATTATGCAACACCGTATGTGCCTCAGGAAAGAAAAATACTCTGAAGCTGAAGGTGGATGTGCATGAGCAATGTTACATTGTTTTATGGTTAATGCTTTAAAAAAACCTGGTATCATGCATCTTGACTGTTACCACTACTACCATACTCTGGAAGTTACACTTATGACACTTATGTGCAGAAATAAATGTTTTCGGAAGCATTCTAAGCTAATGATAGTTAGCTAGTTAGTTCTCAAGCTTATTTTGGAGAGTGTTTTTCTGCTCTTTGTTGTACAGATGTTTGTAGATACAGAGCACACTGTTTATGAGGATGCACAAGTCTATCAGAAATCGACAAATGGACAATAACGGTCACAACAACACAAACTGTTACCAGGCTAAAGAATAAAAAAGATTTGAATTATAAGTGTTTTTTTAAATACACTGCTCAAAAAAATAAAAGGAACACTTAAACAACACAATGTAACTCCAAGTCAATCACACTTCTGTGAAATCAAATTCAAACTGTCCACTTAGGAAGCAACACTGATTGACAATCAATTTCACATGCTGTACAAATGGAATAGACAACAGGTGGAAATTATAGGAAATTTTAGGCAATTAGCAAGACACCCCCAATAAAGGAGTGGTTCTGCAGGTGGTGACCACAGACCACTTCTCAGTTCCTATGCTTTCTGGCTGATGTTTTGGTCACTTTTGAATGCTGGCGGTGCTTTCACTCTAGTTCACTCTAGGTGGTAGCATGAGACGGAGTCTACAACCCACACAAGTGGCTCAGGTAGTGCAGTTCATCCAGGATGGCACATCAATGCGAGCTGTGGCAAGAAGGTTTGCTGTGTGTCAGCGTGTCAGCGTCAGCGTAGTGTCCAGAGCATGGAGGTGCGCTACCAGGAGACAGGCGAGGCTGTAGGAGGGCAACAACCCTACATCAGGAGACGTGGAGGAGGCCGTAGGAGGGCAACAACCCAGCAGCAGGACCGCTACCTCCGCCTTTGTGCAAGGAGGAACAGGAGGAGCACTGCCAGAGCCCTGCAAAATGACCTCCAGCAGGCCACAAATGTGCATGTGTCTGCTCAAACGGTCAGAAACAGACTCCATGAGGGTGGTATGAGGGCCCGATGTCCACAGGTGGGGGAGTTGTGCTTACAGCCCAACACCGTGTGTGCAGGACGTTTGGCATTTGCCAGAGAACACCAAGATTGGCAAATTCGCCACTGGCGCCCTGTGCTCTTCACAGATGAAAGCAGGTTCACACTGAGCACATGTGACAGACGTGACAGAGTCTGGAGACGCCGTGGAGAACGTTCTGCTGCCTGCAACATCCTCCAGCATGACCGGTTTGGCAGTGGGTCAGTAATGGTGTGGGGTGGCATTTCTTTGGGGGGCCGCACAGCCCTCCATGTGCTCGCCAGAGGTAGCCTGACTGCCATTATTAGGTGCACCGAGAGATGAGATCCTCAGACCCCTTGTGAGACCATATGCTGGTGCGGTTGGCCCTGGGTTCCTCCTAATGCATAAGACAATGCTAGACCTCATGTGGCTGGAGTGTGTCAGCAGTTCCTGCAAGACGAAAGGCATTGATGCTATGGACTGGCCCGCCCGTTCCCCAGACCTGAATCCAATTGAGCACATCTGGGACATCATGTCTCGCTCCATCCACCAACGCCACGTTGCACCACAGACTGTCCAGGAGTTGGCGGATGCTTTAGTCCAGGTCTGGGAGGAGATCCCTCAGGAGACCATCCGCCACCTCATCAGGAGCATGCCCAGGTGTTGTAGGGAGGTCATACAGGCACGTGGAGGCCACACACACTACTACTGAGCCTCATTTTGACTTGTTTTAAGGACATTACATCAAAGTTGGATCAGCCTGTAGTGTGTTTTTCCACTTTAATTTTGAGTGTGACTCCAAATCCAGACCTCCATGGGTTAATAAATTTGATTTCCATTGATAATTTTTGTGTGAATTTTGTTGTCAGCACATTCAACTATGTAAAGAACAAAGTATTTAATAAGAATATTTCATTCATTCAGATCTAGGATGTGTTATTTTAGTGTTCCCTTTATTTTTTTGAGCAGTGCATTTCATTTTAGCATATTTTTTATTTTCTATTTTATTCAATTTTATTTTGAAAATCCTATTTGTGTCTTTTTATAATCACATTTCATTGTTTCTTTTCTGTATTGACTTGCCTTTTCTGCTTTTAATAAAGAAATAATAAATGTATAATAATAATTAAAGTTGCTTTGCTTACACCTTTTCCATTTGTACACTTTGTTTGGATAAAAATTACTTGTGGTTTCACAAAGCTGTTAAGTCAGACTTCCATCTTTCCTGTAGTTCTGCTGTAGAGTAGATTCATCATGGATGATGGATGACAAACAGCTGATTGACGGTTACCAAACCCTGTTACTTAAACAGCAAACACACTGAAAATGTCTCCTCATCAAGTTGTTCATGAATCAGATCAGCCAGCTTTACAATTCCCTTAGAATATTTTAGTCTGTCACAACTTAATTGGTTTATCAGCTGTTCTGAGACTGGAATGAGAAAACATCATCAGCAAATACAGATACAAAAAGATGGCGGCGCGCAGCAGTGCAGCAGCTTCTCGTGCTCCCGGGGTCAAGCCCCCTATTAGTACTTTTCTGGTTGGTCTTGAGGCCAACTTTACCGGTTTTGCTTGTGTAAACAAGCGTGTAAGTTACAGCCGCCAGAACCGAACTTTTTAAAATAAGGGATGGTTCGGCCACGAGCACAACACTATACAAACAACAGCGGACCTCGGACTCAGGGCCCTGCTGGGCAGACTGCAGCTCCTGAGGACACCGGACTGGCGCAGCGCTGCCCGCCGGACAGAGGGCAAGAGAGAAGCGGTGTGCGCGGAAGCAGAAGAGAGGGCAAGGGCACGGGGCGGCCTGCTAGCCAGGCTAAAGGCTAACGCCGGGAGACCACCGATCCCGTCCCTGTTCCTGTCCAATGTCCGCTCCCTGGACAACAAGCTGGACCTACTAAGACTGAGGCTGGGGGTCTCCCGTGAGATGAGGAACTGTGCGGTGCTTTGTCTTACGGAAACCTGGCTGAACGACAACATGCCGGACCCAGCCTTCCAGCTCGACGGCCGGCTTCTCTTCCGTGCGGACCACCATGCAACCAGCAGTCAGGGAAAGCCCGCGGGGGCGGATTATGCGTCTACGTAAACAAAGACTGGTGCACAAACTGTACTCTGGTGAACAGCCGCTGCTCCGAGGCGATAGAGCACATATGACTGTAAAGTGCCGGCCACACTATCTGCCTCGTGAGTTTACGGTTTACATGCTGTTTACATCCCGCCGGTGCTAAGGCTAACGAAGCGCTAAAGGAGCTTCAAACAACAACATCAGCTCGCTCCAGCACAAACACCCTGGAGGCGTTTTACGTGGTTGCGGGGGATTTCAACCACGTAAACCTGACAGACACCCTGCCTAAGTTCTACCAGCATGTCACCATACCAACACGGGGAAATAACACGCTGGACCGTGTTTACACCAACAAAAGAGATGCGCATACAGAGCCGTCCCCCACCCCCACCTGGGCTTCTCTGACCACATCTCCATCATGCTGCTCCCTGCCTATCGTCCTCTGCTCAGATGCCACACACCAAAGCAGAGGACCATCACCGTGTGGCCCAGTGATGCTGTCCCCGCACTGCAGGACTGTTTCCAGCGCACAGACTGGCAGATCTTCAGGGAGGCAGCTGCCTGTGAGGGAGAGGTGGACCTGGAGGACTATACATCGGCTGTCCTCGGCTACATCAGCAAGTGCACAGAGGACGTCACCAGCACCAGGACAGTAACTGAATATCCGAACCAGAAACCCTAACCCTGGCTGAATGCGGAGGTCCGGTCTCTGCTGAAAGCCAGGGATGCTGCGTTCAGGTCTGGTGACAGACTGGCACTCAGAGCGGCTGACTCGGAGACAGCTGACTGCAGGAGTGAAGAGGGCCAAGGCCGCATACGCCCAGAGGATCCAGGGACACTTCACGTCCAACGATCCAAGGAGTATGTGGAGGGGCATAAAGTGCATCACAGACTATAACACCAGAGATGCACAATGCCCCAGGGACCCCTCTCTACCCGACGCTCTCAACAACTTCTACGCCCGCTTTGATGATCCGAACACCTCCCCCAGCACCAGATTCACCCCCCCCACCAGGGGAAGAGCCCCTCAGAGTGTGACCGCAGCAGAGGTGAGGAAGGACCCTCCAGAGGATTAACCCACGCAAAGCTGCTGGTCCCGATAACATCTCCGGGCGGGTGCTCAAGGGCTGTGCATACCAGCTCACCGAGGTGCTGACGGACATCTTCAACACCTCTCTCCAACAGGCGGCGGTCCCCACCTGCCTGAAGACTGCCACAATCATCCCCATCCCCAAAACGTCCACAGTGACAGGCCTGCTGAATGACTATCGGCCGGTAGCCCTCACCCCGATAGTCATGAAGTGCTTCGAGAGACTGGTCATGGCCCACATCAAGGACTGCATCGACGTCACTGTGGATCCCGCACCAGTATGTATGCATATAGGAAGAATAGATCCACAGAGGACGCCATTTCTTCTGTGGTCCACACAGCCCTCACCCACTTAGAGAACAAAGACTCTTATGTCCGCCTGCTCTTTGTGGATTTCACCTCTGCGTTCAATACAATTATACCGCTGGTCCAGAAACTCACAACACTTACTTGGACTGAGCTCCACCCTGTGTAACTGGGTCCTGGACTTTCTGACAGACAGACTGCAGTCTGTGAGGATCCACGACGTCTCCTCCTCCTCCATCAGCCTCAGCACCGGCTCCCCCCAGGGCTGCGTGTGTGCTGAGCCCCCTCCTGTTCACCCTGCTCACACACGACTGCTCAGCGATACATCCGAGCTGTCTGATCGTGAAGTTCGCGGATGACACAGCTGTGGTGGGACGGATCGCTAACAACGACGAGTCCGACTACAGGCAGGAGGTGGAACACCTGGAGGGTTGGTGCAGACAAAACAACCTCTGCATCAACGTGAAGAAGACCAAGGAGATGATCGTGGACTTCAGAAGGGGCAGACACCTCCCCTCTCCCCTGTACATCGGAGGGACTGCGGTGGAAGTGGTCTCCAGCTTCAGGTACCTGGGCGTACACATCTCTGACGACCTCACCTGGAGCAAGAACACTTCCTGTCTCATTAGGAAGGCACATCAGCGTCTCTACTTCCTCAGGAGGCTGAGGCGCGCCGGGCTGGGGAGCTCAGTCCTGACCTCCTTCTACAGATGTGTGGTGGAGAGCGTCCTGTCCTCCTGCATCATCGTGTGGCACGGCAGCTGCTCGGCGGCAGAGAAGAAGGCTCTGCAGAGGGTGGTGAAGGCTGCACAGAGGACTGTGGGACGCAGTCTATCCACCACCACGGACATCTACACCTCCAGATGCAGGAAACGGGCCTCCTGCATCATGAAAGGACCCCACTCACACTGCACACGAACTGTTTGTCCCCCTCCCCTCAGGCAGGAGGCTGCGGAGCATTAAGAGCAGGACCACCAGACTGAGGAACAGCTTCTTCCCGGAAGCTGTGAGACTGTTGAACTCTGGAGGACCCCTGTAGCCCCCTGCTGCCCCCCCCACTCCCTCCCTCTTCTGACAGCCACCCAAAGACAATACACATCTGCACACTGCACACTGCAACACCTGCACAGAATGCAGTTGCTTTTTGTTTTGCACTACAGTTAAATCATATTTATTCTGTTTTATCTTGCACTACCTCATTTTTAAGCGCTTTTCTATCTTGTTTATTTTATTTTATAATATTATACTTTTTTATATCTTTATACTTTTTGGGCTTGCACCGGGACCAGGGTATCTTATCTCGCTCCATCCATGTTTGACTTGTGTTGGAATGACAATAAAGAATCTTGAATCTTGAATCTTGAATACATGTGGACAACATGAAGACAGTCAGGTAAACTTCTTCTTCTTCAAAACCAGCCATCTCCAGCAGACAGGGGAGGAGCGAGTCAGATATGAAAACACTTAAAGTGATGGATTAGAGAGAGATTATTGTCACACAGTCACTGAGACATCATCGTTTATTAATGTTTACCGTTTAGTCCGCAGATATAGAACACCTGATGTGATGTGTCACTTTGTTTTATCTGGGACCAGTTTTAAACAGGAATTGATGTTTCTAACAGGAATTGATGGTGAAAGAGGCTCATGTTGTCTTTATAATCCTTCTGTTTTTCTACCAACACACTAATAATGTTTTTTATTCAAAGTAATGAGCATAAAACATCTATACCTGTCGAGACTGAACCAGAAGAACAAAGACTCTGGAAGAATGAATACTGATTATAGCACTCTTTCTCTCTCTCAGGGTTATATATATATATATATATATATATATATATATATATATATATATATATATATATATATATACAAAATTAAAGGAACACTTTAAAGAAACACATTAGATACATCAGATCTCAATATGAAGTTGGATATCTATACAAATAATGACAGGGCAATGTCTTAGGAACAAAAGGATGCCAAGTCTTTTAATGGAAATAAAAGTTTTCAGCCTACAGAGGGCTCAATTGTGTAGACACCCTAAAATCAGAGTGAAATGAAGATGTGGCAGGCTAGTCCATTTTTTCAAAAACTTAATTTCTGCAACTCAAAATGCTTTTCAGTATCTTGTGTGGCCCCCATAAGCTTGTATGCATGCTTGACAACGTCGCGGCATGCTCCTAATGAGACGACGGATGGTGTCTTGTGGCATTTCCTCCCAGATCTGTGTGAGGGCATCCCTGAGCTGTTGTACAGTCTGAGGAGCAACTTGGCGGCGCCTAATGGACCGAAACATAATGTCCCACACATGTTCTATTGGGTTTAAGTCAGGGGATCGTGAAGGCCATTCAATTGTTTCAATTCCTTCATCCTCCAGGTACTGCCTGCATACTCTTGCCACATGAGGCCGGGCATTGTCGTGCATTAGGAGGAAACCATGGACCTACTGCATCCAGCGTAGGGTCTGACAATGGGCTGAAGGATTTCATCTCGATACCTTATGGCAGTCAGAGAACCATTTCCTAGGCAGTAGAGGTCTGTGCGTCCCTCCATGGATATGCCTCCCCAGACTATCACTGACCCACCACCAAACCTGTCATGTTGAACGACGTTGCAGGCAGCATAACGTTCTCCTTGTCTTCTCCAGACTCTTTCACGTCTATCACAGGTGCTCAGGGTGAACCTGCTCTCGTCTGTGAAAAGTACAGGGCGCCAGTGGCGGACTTGCAAATTCTGGTGTTCTTCAGCAAATGCCAGTCGAGCTCCACGGTGCTGGGCAGTGAGCACAGGGCCCACTACAGGACGTCGTCGGGCCCTCAGGCCACCTTCATGAAGTCTGTTCCTGATTGTTTGGGTAGAGACATTCACACCAGTGGCCCTCTGGAGGTCATTCTGTAGGGCACGAGCAGTGCTCAGCCTGTTCCGCCTTGCACAAAGGAGCAGGTATCGGTCTTGCTGATGGCTTGAGGACCTTCTACGGCCCTGTCCAGCTCTCCGAGAATAACCACCAGTCTCCTGAAATCTCCTCCATGTTCTGGAGATTGTGCTGGGAGACACATTAAACCTTCTTGCTGCAGCTGCTGCACATGTGTGGATGTGCCATCCTGGAGAAGTTGGACAACCTGTGCAACTTCTGTAGGGTTAAGGACTCTCCTCATACTGCCAGTAGAGATAATTACTCAAGCCAAAACCAGCACGAGTGAAAAATCAGCCAAAAAAGATCAAGAGGGAGAAACTTGAAATGACCTCCACATGTAAAACCAGTCCTGTTTTGAGGGTTTTCTAATTGTTGCCACTGTGGTGCACCTGTTGTTAATTCCATGAACACCAATACAGCTAAGCTAAAGTGATTAACGATGCCCTCAGCTGCTTAACCAACCAGAAAATTATCAGACAGGTTTAACTGATTTCATGCCAGGCCCAATAAAAAAAGTGTTCCTTTAATTTTTGTGAGCAGTATATATGTGTGTGTGTGTGTGTGTGTGTGTGTGTGTGTGTGTGACTATTGACTATTTCTTCTCCAAACAGGACTTTTACTCTTTAAACTCATTTTTATCTGATTTATATTACAGCTCCATGTTTGGGTTTAGTGAGTGATCGATCATCTTATTTAAATAAAAACTGTTTTTTTCCCTCACATTTTGTGTTTTCACATTGGTGTGTCTTCTGAAACGAAGCCTCGTGGAGTTATACTCCCACACTTCCTGCTCACTGAGTTTCCCTCGTGGAGCAGATGCCTGGAGGAGGGATGGATGATGGATGATTGACAGCTGAGTTACCAAACCATGTTACCAAACCATGAAGAGCTGCAGACATTCACGCTGGGCTGTTTAAAGAGACTGATGTTCAGACTGAAGACTCAATCTGCCTGAGAGGTTTAATCAATGAAGTAGAAGTGTGTAAACACACAGTTAGTTCCTGTGTTGTAACACTGCTGTAGGGGGGTTGTGGTTGTGGGGGTGGGGGGTTGACTGACAGGGACAGCCTCTGCCTCCTTTTGGTCAGCAGCTATTTCACGACTCAGTGGCTGTTGTCAATTTAATCCTCAGAAAATTCAGCTCTTTAACTCATTGAACTAATCACATGCTAAGGAGAAAGTTTTCAATGAGCTGCTGTCGGACCGTCGCTCATTGATCCAAATCAAAGCTGGATCAGCAGTGACGGGTGACTGACAGGCTGCAGGTTGCATAAATGGCTCCCATGTCCCATCATGCCCCCCTGAGTGTCCCACCGTCCAATGGGGAGCGTCGGTGGGGTGATGATGCAGGTTGTCACCCCTAGTATAAAGACCTAAACCACCGTCTGGGCCCTCCTGAGCAGTTGGAGCATTCCCAGCCTCGCCTCGGGTGGAGGGATTGCGAGGAGGGAAAGCAAAACTACACGGCCTCTCACTGTGTAGTTTTGTTTTATCGGGGGGGGGGGTGAACATTTCGAGGCTCGACCGTTCTCATCTTGGATTTTTCTGGAAAAACCTTTCTGGATAAGGCATCTGTTGCTGGTTTGAGTCAGCTGGGCTCTGCCCCTCAGTCTGAGGCACTCTTGTGGAAACAAGTGAGTAACGTCCACCTCGTGTCCACTCATCTCCTGTAAATATCTGCTGTGTGTGCTGACTCATGAGCTCTACGAAGACTCAGAGATCAGGACTCAGAGTTTGGTGAACTCTCTTTGCCTTTTGGTGTTTCTGTTGTGTTTGACATCTTTTTGGGTTCAGATTGAAGCGGCCTTGTGCAGCAAACTGTGCAGTGATCTGAGGAAAGCCAAGAATAGCTGCTGATAGCATGAGACTGGACTGTCAGCTGGGCGGCTGATGGCTTTTTAAGGGAATCAGCAGCAGGGATATCAGTTGCTCCTCCAGCTATGTGCCACATGGTGGCTGTCAATCAAACTGCATGGGGTCAGGATGGAGGTGGAGGGGGGGTCAGGGTATTTTTGGCCACCGCCATATCTGTCTCTCAGATTCTGATCTGTAAATATCCGCTGAGTTTATCCAGCTTGTTCCAACATGCTGTGTAGTTTCAGGTTCTGAGGTTTTGTGTATTGATTGTTGATTGATCAGAGTGTGATCAGATTGGTGTTGATTATTGTTGTCTGCAGAGAGAATCTGAGAAACTTCTCCTCAAATCAGCTGACAGCTCTGATAAAAAACAGCTGTCCTGACGAGGTGTTCAAAGACTTTGACCAATAAAATAAATCACCAATAACTCCATTTGTTGTTATTGATTATCAGCTTCTTAAAACAACATGTGACACTTGGAAGCCAAACCACAAGCTGTAAAGTTTTTTATTTACTCCTTTTATAGTTTTATTTATTCATTTCTGGCTGTTATTTGTGATCAACATATTTGGTTGTTTTCTCATCATTAGTTTGCATGCAGCCTTTTTGTTTCATGTTACAAAAAAAAAAGATTACAGATTCATGTCAGGCTGTTCGTCCAATCAGATATCAGTCACACTGATGACATCACTAGTTAAATTATAGAGTGACCAACATTTAAAACACAATGAAATTAAATAACTGAAATAATCCCAGCAGATTAAAGTGATATATTAATAATTAAAGGACAAGAAAAGAGAAGAAGTACTCTGTTAAAAGTGATAATCTCAAAGAGGAAATCTACTGCATTTTACAGTGATCAGTGAAGTAACAACAGGATGATTTAACTCACTTTTTCATTCTCAGCTGATCATTTAAACCTATAATACATTCATTTATCATTGCTGTTTATTTGATCCTTTTCACTTAGTGTCTGATTTGTCTGTCAGTTCATGAATGTGGGCAAATAAAAATGAATGAATAAAGTCTTACAATGGCTGTTTCAGTCCACTGGCTGACCTCCAGCTGTAGTAATACTGCAGTACAGTATGTGAAGTTGCAGTTACTGGATTCACACAGTAACTGAGTCTTCATCCATGAAGACGGTGAGCACTGATCACACTCAGGTTCATCATCCTTTAATCTGCAGACTATTTACCAGATTTATCCATTAATCACTTGGTCTGTAAAATATCAGAGAATAGTGAAATAAACACTACGTATGTATGTAAGCGACAAAACATAAAAATACTAAGTTTACCATCATTAAAGAAAAAACAGCAAACTGAACTCTTCAGCTGCATAAAATGAATTCAGTCAGAGAATTTTAAATTAGAATAAATCAAAATACCATATAAAGGTACTTAATATGTGTGTTCTTTTATTTCCTTGTTACTGTACTATACGATTTTTTTTGTTTGTTTTGTTTGTTTTGTTTAAAGGCATTTCTTCAACTTGTGTGAGCAGCTTTACCTTGTTAAATCTCAAATATTGACACTGGCCTCAAAATCTAGTCCTACTTATGTCTGAGTTTAATTCTGTGCCAATCCAAATGAAACAAAAGTAAAATAAGGGTATTACTACATGTAATAAATCACTTGTGATTTAGCTTCACATGTTAAATTAAAACGAGGTACCAGTGGTCAAATAAACAACCAACAAAAACATGAACATTTTTCCATTTTGGGTTTAATGTTTTGTTTGTTAGTAAAAACTAAATGCTGGTCGACTTTTCACTGAAGTTTCTAATTCAGTCTCAGTTTCAGAGATGTTTAAGAAAAAGGGGGGTTGGGCCCTATAAATCCTGTTTAGGGCCCCTAAACCCCCCCAACCCCCCAACACAGTCACATATGTGAGGAAACCTCATGACACTTCTGTGGGTCAGTTTTATGACCCTGTTCAGTTTTTTATATCTCAAATTATAATTTAAGAATAGATTATAAGAAGTTAAAAAACAACAAGTTAGTCAAAGTTGATTTTTTTGTATAAGATTGTTTTATCACCTGGTTCATTGGAGATCTTGATGTTTTGATGTTTAGTTTCGTTCTGCAGCAGCTGTAAGAACGTCGTAAAAGCTTTCGTAAAGTTTCCTCACATGTGTGAAAGGGGAACAAATGCACAGGCCCCAAACAGAATTCATTTATCATTAACAAACACCTTATAAACATCATTCACTTTGGTTATAAAATAGTTACAACAAAGACAACAGAAAATGTTTTTATGAATCAATAATGATTCACACTAATGTGTGGAAATCAAGAAATAGAGTATACATTGAAATGCAGCTTGAAAAAAAATGTTTTACTGCTGCTTCTCAACTGTGGTGCGCAATAATAAACTGCATTTAAAAAGTACTGAATTTTGAATTATGCGAAATGATAAGTAAAACGATAGAGGAAAGAAAAACAGATGTTTTAAATTAAAGAGCTTAAACTTGTAGCAACAACACAGATTTTACCTCTCAAATAATGATGAATTTATGGATATTTATTGTCCAAATCAGAGATGATGTTAAAATGCCACCTTTACATTCATAAAGTCTGTGTTATATAAATTAACTTACTTTTAAACGTTACAGTAAAACAGGCAAAGATCAAGCTGAACGTGTGTCTGAACAGCCGTCTGTAGAAAAGTGCTGACGAACGCCAGCTGAGACTAAAACCAGAACACTGGGGGGACGCAGGAAGAGCCGAGTCCACGTTTATCCTGAGGTCACACCAAGGTGACACCAATACCATAATCAGTTATTAGTTATTGATCATCTCTGGGGTTTGTTTTCATGAACTTGTTCTTGTTTTTCTTCTTTCTCTGTTTGTTTCATTTTGTCTGACCTTTTCTGATCACAATGTTTTTTACTCACTGGATTTTTTTTTATCTTTCAATCGTTTGTTAATGTTTTATCAGAACATTTATTTATATGAAATAGATTTGTTTGGCCAGTTTGATCATAATGTGGACAAATGATTGATTTCATAATCTCGTCTTCTGATTTTTACACAGACCTTCCTTTAGTTTAGTTTGTCCTGCAGGCTTCACCTGCTGCTGAATTTTTGCCTTTTTCTTGTTCTTCTGCTGATGAGTCTAACATAGGGCTGAACTCCAGCTGCTGCCGTCTGTCAGCGCCATCTGCCCTCCAACAAGCCCCGCCCCCTGACATTTATAGCACCTGTCTTGTTTCTGAAACTCAAACCTCTGCTAAGTGAAGCTGCAGGAGACACTCGGCACATTTTCATCCAACTGCTTTTAAATTTGTACATCAATAAAATGGAAAAAAAAAACATTTTTAACAGCTGGTAGCTGTAGAGATTTGCTTCTTCTTCCTCTTGTGTTTGTGGTTTAGCTGCAGCACTGGTAGATTTTCCTTTTTTTTTTTTTTTACAAAAAGTCCAAAAAACTGAAGCTGCAGATAACAAGTACTGATTTAGGACATGAACCGTTAAATCACAATTTGGATGTTGCTGTGAACTGTTTTTACACATGACCCTGAATGCAGCAGAGCAGGTGGAGCTGAGAAAAAGTAATTGAACTCAAACACAAACCAGCTGGTGGACCAAGCTCTGTTGGTGAGCTTTTTCAGCTGATTCTTGTTTCCATCCATATTATGAAAGAAGCTAATATTTGTGCCTGTGCTGATCAGGATCATCTGAATACCAACACAGTGTAATACAGAGTGTAAATCTGAGGTAACCTCACAGGTCTCCGTTGCTCCTGTCTTTTGTCCTATGTCACCAAAACAGCTTGTTTGGCTTTAAAAAATAATTAAGTGAATCATTTTCTGACCTGATGGCCATCATGCATGCATGTTTCTGATCTGTGACATCCATAGTTTAGGTTTGGTTATGTTTAGACAACTAAGACTAATTGGTGAGTGTTGAGGAAAGATGGTTTAAAGAACCCAACGTGAACAGTTAATTGGACTCCTCAGTCAGATTCTTCGTTGACCCTTTATCTATAATTAATTCAACATAGAGAGGTAACATTTGAGGAAAAAATGTCAGTAAATAGGTTATGTTGTTGTTTCCTTTCTCTTGAGTGCCAGAAAAGTTCACTTCCCAGAGCAACCTTATTCTTTATGACTTGTTAATGTCATTGGAAGATAAAAACCTGCAACTGCCAGAATAAAAATGAACATATAGTTCTCCACAGCTCTGCTGATGTTTTTCAGAGCTGGTTATTGGAGCTGTGACAGGAGCATTTGGTTGTCTATTTCTGGAGAGGAGTTATAGGAGCAGCATCTCCTTTCCTTTTTGAAAAGCTGCTCCGTGTTTACTGGACTGAAGGAGGCAAGAAAGGAAACTGAGATACCAGAGTCACTCAGATTAAAACACATGAATTCAGACTGAGATTGCATAACAGATCCTGTTAGGATGTCATTAAAAAGTCTGTAAACTGCTGAATAGTAGATGACAGACTAACATTTAAACGCTTTGTCTTTGTTTGTCTTCAGGGTGCCAACCATCATGACAACACAAGCACCAACATTCACGCAGCCGCTGCAGAGCGTCGTGGCACTTGAGGGTAGTGCCGCGACGTTCGAGGCTCAAATTAGTGGTAAGAAACTTTTCTGAAAGTAGTTAAATGCTTGTTTTATGTGTTTTAATTCTGTAAATTATTTGAACTTTAGCACCTCCAGTAAATCATTCATCAGCTTTTAACACTGATTTACATTTTAATCTGACACTTCAAACTTTGATGTCACATTTCTGAATCCTTCAGTAGTTAACTAAAAATGTATTTTCTATCTCATCTGTGTGTTTACGGTTCTGGAAGCCCAGTTTATGTGGTTCTCTGGTTGTCTGACAGCAGGCCGGTCTGTTTCTTCTCTCTGCAGGTTCTCCAGTTCCTGAGGTGAGTTGGTTCCGTGATGGCCAGGTTCTTTCCGCCGCCGCTCTGCCCGGCGTTCAGATCTCGTTCAGCGACGGCCGCGCTGTTCTGAGGATCCCTGCTGTGACCGCCGCACACAGCGGAAGATTTTCTGTCAGGGCAATCAACGGAGCTGGACAAGCCACGAGCACCGCCGAACTCCTCGTTACAGGTGAGAGCATGAAGATTCACCACAGAGCTTCTCCCAACATCTAATGATAGTTTAATTGTTTGTAAAATTATATGGCAGATAGTTATATTATAATGATTAGTGACCAATAATAAGATTCTGTCTTACTCTAATTTACGTTCTCAACTCAGAAAGATCACGATCATGTATTTTTTTTTTGTATTTTTTTAGGGGAAATAGAGATGCATATCATCAGCATAGATGTTGCAAGGAAAGTTTAGGATATTTCAAAAAACAGAGCCTGAAGAGCATATAATACAAATCATAGGGCCTATGATGAAGCCTTGGGGTATGCCACCAGAGGCAGCATCAGCAAAAAAGTCCTACAAGATTAAAATGTTATAATTTTCAAGGTCGAAAGTCAATAAGAAGTCCTAAAAATATTTAAAAGCGAGAAAAGTTTTGAGAAGTCAACTTTAAAGGCCTGAAGGTGGTGATAATTCTGCATTATGAAATCCAGTGTTTAAACACAGCTTTAATACAGTTAAATATTTTTGTTATTATCGATCAGTTGATGTAGTCATGTAAAAGTACACAGTAATAAAACACAGTTACTATGACATGAAAGGTTGACTTGAAACTAGACACCATTTAATGAAACTGGCTTTTGAGCCTAATTTAAATTTATCCATACTCTTTTTCTCCAGTGGAGACGGCACCACCCAGCTTCCTCCAGAGACTGCAGAGCTCCACGGTGAGACAGGGCAGCCAGGTGAGGCTGGACGTCCGAGTGACAGGAATCCCGTCACCTGTGGTGAAATTCTACAGAGAAGGAGCCGAGATCCAGAGCTCAGCCGACTTCAGGATCCTCCAGGAGGGAGACCTGTACAGTCTGCTGATCGCAGAGGCCTTCCCAGAGGATTCTGGGACGTATTCTGTGACCGCCACAAACAGCAGCGGACGGGCCACATCCACCGCCGAACTGCTGGTTCAGGGTGAGGCCCTTTAAACTGTCTAGTATTTTAACAGTGTTAGAAAAAGTAAATTCAACTAATGTCAAACAGAAAATGTAGAGAGGCATCTTTCATTACCTTAAAACTGTAAAAAATAATCAGTAAGATGAAATGTATATTTGAGTTGCAGGATACTTCAGGGAATATGATGACACAATGAGATTGTGTTAATGCTGCAGTAATTATGGGATTATGTCACCAACTGAACTAAATGTGTTTCAGGTGAAGAAGCCGTCCCAGCAAAGAAAACAAAGACAGTGATTTCAACCTCTCAGATTTCACAAACCCGTCAGACCAGAGTAGAAAAGGTACGAAGACTCCAGAAACACTCGGCTGTCAAATTGGACCTAAATCTAATTTAGGATCCCATTTCATTCCATCTCATCTTGTCTTTTTTTTCCTCATTTGACCAAATCCAATTTAATATCACCACATCATATTATTTTCTCACCTACTATAATTCAATCTCACCTTCTTCTCAGAGGATGGAGGCCAGTTTCCAGGCCTCTGCCATGATGGAGATGCAGGTGGGGGGTGCCGAGCTGACTCAGCAGTTGGCTCACAAGACACCACCCAGAGTTCCTCCCAAACCTGCGTCCAAGTCGCCGACTCAGTCCGTCCTGGTCGCCAAGGTGGCTGGTGGACGCCAGCAGTCACCATCACCTGTCAGACACGTGAAGGCGCCAACGCCCACACCAATCAGGTGGGTCGAGATTTTGGTTGTTAGCTATTATCTGAGATGTGGTCCATATTATCAGCTTTTATTTGAGAATTTAGAGTAAATGGTTTTAGTAGATACATTTGTGCTGAAGTTTGCAGAAAGTAAGAATAGAAGAATTATAAGTAGAGAATAAAGAGTCAGAGAGTGTGATTTTAGGTGAGCGAGCGGGGTGATGTGGTTATCGGAGGTTGGCCCTCACAAGGCCTGTAACATGACCTCAATCCCCCGTCTCCAGACCTGCCTCTCCCACTTCAAGACTCTCAGTCTCCCCCATCAGGCCAGTCAAGTCTCCCATCACCACGCGCAAGCAGGTGGCCACCGGTGCCGATGTCCTGCCACCCTGGAAGCAGGGAGACTACATGGCAGAGGCCAGTTACACCACCATGACCAGTATGACCAGCAGCACCGTCACCCAGCTCGGCCAGGAACAGCACTGGGAGCAGCAGGTCACCGGGGTCAAAGAGGTGAGGGAGGGGCTGCTTGGGGGAAGGGCTTCCATACTGCTCTCTGGTGGTCAATATTTCTAAGGAGCAATCTGAGAAAGCTGAAGGATGGACAGTGTTTCATTGGAAGCTTTAGGAACTGTGTATTTTTCTAGGAAACACTCAGAGTCTAGATTCTTCTATGTTGTCCCCAAAATCTGGATTTAAGGACAGTGATGCATCTTCAACTTAGCACCCACATGTGACTCAGAAAACAAACAAAAAAAACTGTATAAAACTTCTTTCAAATATTTTTATAAAAACATAGTGCAATTTGAAGGTGTTTCTGAGTCGCCCATTTTATTCTGCAAATAATAATATATGTCATGAAGTGCTGAGACATGAAGTGACTTTAGCTCAAAGGGTTAAACTTCAGTTCCTCAATCCAGGAAAACTCTGAGCTGAAGTCAATTTCAAAATCCTAAACTTTTCCCAACAAATAGTGTTAACATGATTTTTACCTTCATTTTCTTCTAAGTAAATTTACCCAGATAATTAGAAAATTCCTTTTTTGTTTTTAGAAAGTGTGAGACAACAGAGGATGTCTTTAACTGCCCCCCTTTTGTTGAACAAATTGCTCCTGAGGATGAATGTTGAACTTTTATCTTGCCTATACCCAAATATGTGAATGATGCAACATAATGGCATTTGTTTGTTTGTTTTTATGTTTAATATCTTTTCTCAATAACTCTCTGAGGGTCTTCCTCTTGAACACTCACTTAAACTAAAGAAAAACTCTTCTGTGTCCATTTTCAATGTGACTAACCAACATTCAGATGTAGCCTGATGAAGATGATGAAAACAGTAATGTTGCCTGTTGTCATGGCGACGGCAACCAGCTGGCTGGACAAGAAAATAACGAATGCGTCCATCATTTAATCACAATGTCATCTTCTCCTGCTGGATGTGTGGATTCAATCATTCAAGCCATAATTTCATTTTCAGGTGTTTCATTAATTGCAGTTGTTACTTTACTATATTTACAAATTAAGGTACCTGAACAAATTATTAACCCTGGTTCCAGTCCAATTGTATTATATGTTCTTTTCATTTACACTTTATGTATAAGTATAGAATAAAGATCAAAAGAATTATTTTACTGCAATTAATTAAAAGCCCCAGGCCCAAAGGGTTAGTGAAGTTTGGGTTTAATATTTCTGAATTAATGTATTTCCCCGTCAGTTTTGACATCTGACATCTTTTGACATTTGACATTCACTTGAACAATGACCCTTATTTAGCACTGACTGCAGTACGAATGCTAAAGTTAATCCTTTTGATTTGGTTATTAGCATCAAACTGTGAGTATGGATTCAGAATCATCTGGAATGCCAGATGATGAAAGTTTTACCCAGAAAGCAGAGAAACTGGATGACGCTAAGAAGCACCATAACATCCGTCATATGGATATGGACTCTCACAGTGATGAGTTCAAAACAAGCCAGGAGACTATCTGTGAAACATTTGACAACCAAGACATGATGATGATGTCCTCAGCTGAAGAAGAACAAGAGTCCGACATCACTTTTGAAAGTCATGTGAGTGACATCAGCAATAAGGACACAGAGGAAAGGACGTGTCTTAGTCCATCACACAGCTGTCAAGATCTCTCCTTTGTCTTTAAGCGTAAAAACTCATCATCTGTTTCAAATGAAGAAGAACTGCACCTCAATTCAACCAAAGAAATGTTCAGATTTCATAACTGTGATGCCTTGCGCCATTTGTCTGACAAAGACGTTCCTTCAGCTGTGAATCAGGAAAAGTGGTGTTACCATGATTTTTACCAAGATGTGCAGCAGCCGGAGGAGCAGGTAGCTCTTCGTCTGTCACGCATTGATGCATCACAGTTGCTCCATTTTTGAGCACTTTAATCACCTCTTCTTCATTCTTCGTTGCCACTTCACCTGTCTTCTCCATCAGCACTTTTACTTCTTTCGTTCTTTCTTTCTTTATTTATTTTTCAGCTGATTTCAGTGTTGTATTTTTTGCATGCATCAGATAATCTTAAATGTTTGCATGAGTACACGTACGCTAGTATCCTGTCAATGATGTTTCCATACATGGAAATCATATCTATAATCATACAGTGAAACATCATTTCCTAGTTATTAATAGCAATAATTAGGAAATGTTCACACACATAAATCTGAATTCTGTAAAAACTTGAATATAACTGATACTGATGTATGTGTACACATATTGATTCAGTGGTAATTTGTGAGATTTTGTTGCCTTTCACAGAGGCAGGAAGGTGTGGAGGTATCAAATGTTTTATCAAATCAGTAATTATTGCCCTAAGACTTAAATTACACATTTTTGGGCTTTATTCTAAAGTCTCATTTTAGTAATCAATTCCCTTCAATGTCATAAATGTAAAATCCAATCAATCTGAACATGTTGGAAATAATCTGATTTTATCTGATGAAATTACGACTGTCTCTAGCAATATTATAATCTGTAGCTAGTTAGCAAATCTCCCCCTTGTTAGCTGGTCAAGGAGTCCACCTCCTGCTAATTATTAACTGTTTCCTGTTGACCTTGAAAATGTAAAGGAACTTTAAATAGTACTTTACAGCCACATGCATGATGTAATGGCAGGACAGTGAGGCTAAAGCTAGCAGGTCCAAGGTACAATGATACCCGCCACCAGCTGATGATCCATGAAAAAGGAAAAAAATGTAAAAAAATGTTGAACTACTCCATTAAATTCAAATACTAATGGGTGACAAATGGAATGCATTTGAAAACTGCATAAATTTGAGGGAAGTAATTATTAAAATGAGACATGGATGTATGCAGATTGCTTATTTCACCCCCACCTGGCTGTCTCTGTACCTCTGTCGTGCCATGGATGTCCTGAGATCTATGTGCTGCTGGTTGTGTCTCCAGGCTGGGGGAGGGAAAAGAGCCGGGGCAGTGGCCACAGTGGTGGCTGCTGTTGACTTAGCTCGTGTCCGTCAGCCTGTGCATGGTGAGGGCGGTCGAGCTGAAGAGGAAGAGTCAGAGGCTGTAGAGGCAGAGTTAAGGCAGCAGGCCGCCACTGCCATGGCTGCTGATCAACAGTATCAAGCAGGCTGGACAACATCAAGAGTGCAAGCTGGCCAAATGCTTACAACTGCTCAGGAGTTTACACCTGAACTGACTCCGCCCCTGCCTCAGGTTAGCTAGGCCTCCACAGCAAATAACAAATCTCCCAAGAGATCTGACCAAACAATCAGTTGGTTTAAAGGCACTTTTGTCATATATAAGAATAATTTGTCATGCATTAGCAACCAATTATTCTGCTTACAAAAGAACAAAAGACAAATTATTTTGCTTCAACACAATAACTCAAGAAAGATAAATCATCTGATAACCATGTCAATATTTGCAGTACTTATCTGCATAAAGTATTATTCAAAATACTTACATTTTTATACATATCTATCTATCTATCTATCTATCTATCTAGATAGATAGATAAATTGTCCAGTTTTTAAAATCTTCCTGAGGTTGTAACATTCCTGTGAACTCTGTTGGTTACTCCAGATTCAGAGAGCGACAGGAATCTCCACCCATGTGGATACTGGTCTCGCCCCATCTCCAGTTCCACAGTTCACAGTTTCTAAAGTTTCCGTTCCAAAACATGAGTCTAGCTCTGAGGTAAGAGAGGCAACTTCAGGCAAGCAGTAGAAAATAACCTGTGTAGAAAGAGTGGAACTTGAATTCAACTTGTTTCCATGTGAAAACGCATGAAGAAAACATGTGGACTGAGAAATAACACTTTAAAATTAAATGCTAAAATAAAATAAACCGTACTTTAGTCAATAATTCTTCCTAAAACTGACTCTCACTCAACCCCACCCCCCTTTCTTACCATTGCTAACCTGTCAAGCTTTCTCTTCTCACGTGGCACATAAACACTGGTAACGGTGGCAGATTTACCATCAAAAATTCATGGTCATTCTTGACTCTCTGATTTTTAGCTGAAGACCAGCAGTTTCAAGCCAATTAGCTGATACTAGCTTTCATGCAATAAGAAAACACACTGTCTATAGATGAATTTTCAATGTTTCCAGGGGACCCAATTGAAGCAAATACCTGTTAAGGGGTCTTTAATGTGTACTTGATTGCAGCATACATGATACCGTGTTAACAGACTGACAGAAGAAGTCAAAATCCTCAGTGTGCTATGCTATTATATATTAAAAATTAATTGAGTCTGGTAAAGGTAACGCTATCTCACATTTGGCTAAGGTTGTGGCTAACATCAACTTAAACTTTGACAGACTGAACTGAACTGTACATAACCGGAAAGCCCTCTAAATAATGTAGTTAGATAATGATATTATATCCTGTTCCCTTTGGAAGCAATGCTCCGTTATTGTAGATGGAAAAATAATTAGAGCATATGTAAAATAATATATCTTTCTCACTGCAGCTCCATGTAAAACTTAAAAAAAAGTTCAAACAATGACACAGCTCTCATAACTGTTGCTAAGCTATAATTTGACATTGCTGTTTGGGGGAGGGGTTTAGTGAATGGTAATTTGGTTATTACTGCTTGCCTGAAATGCAAACTTTCTGTGAACTGTACAGTAGAAATAATAAAATAATGTTCATAAAATAACAGTGAATCCTCCTTTAACCTTGTTTTTCTTCACCCCCTTAATCCCTAATCAGTAAACTACAGAACCGATTAATGTGCCTTTATTTAGCATTGCCTTAATTTTACCCTGTTGTAGATCCCTCCCTGTGCTGTTAACATGAACTTTAAACCAATATATGTTGTGGATGATGGTGTGGCTGTTCCTCCTCTTTGGGTCGGTCAGGTTTCCATCGCCGGCTCAGCTATGGCTACTCTGCAGAAAGAGTTATCCTCATCCTCTGCCACCACTAAAAAGATCATCAAGCCTGTCAAGTCTCCCAGTCCGTCTGGTAGACGGGCAGGAACCAGAGTGACACCAGAGCCCATCCCTCCACCTTTCAAAGACTTCACTGAGAAATATCAGAGTCATTTGGGCACTGAGTTACAGATGGGGGTGGTGTACTTGGGGGGCGTGGAAAGAATGTATGAGGACTGGGGAGCCCAGGTTGGTCAATTACTTTACTGGGCTGGGTCTGAACAGGACAAGAAAACCTGATGAGCAAACAAAATCAGACAGTTTCTCTGTAAAAGAATATATTTTCTTCTTTTGTCCAAAATAAAAATCGCCCTGAATATTAATGGCCCCAAAATATGATTCCTGATATTCATTTTTATATTGTCCCTCTGATCATCATTCTGATTCACTCACAGCACCACCCCAAACTTTCTATTTGAATCCCCACTACTCATTAGGCTTAAAGAATTGCTAAATATTGAATATGTTGTATTTTTGTTTTGTGAGATGTAATGGTCATTGGAGCCATTAGAGGCACTCCTTTTTTCTTTTTTTTTCGTTTTTTTTTTTTTTTCTTTTGAGGTCCGGTTTTCTTGATTTCTGTGAAAATCCAGGATTTCATATCCATCTAATAAAAACTTTAACATGCTCACTGATGCTATTAGCAACCTAATTCTCACCACTTTACCCCATCCAGCCTCCCCTCCATCTTTCTGTGCTTTGTTGTCTTCTCGTTATATGTTGGATGTGATATAAAGTCCGAAGTCTTGGTCTATGTGTGTTTGCTGTGTTGTATCCACATAATGGTTTTAAAGATAGGTGCATTTGTTGTTATGTCCCAGTGTTCTAACAAATCTGTGACTGTACAACAGGTAGTGGAGGCAGCAGCCATACCTTCTGCAGGCGGTGGCGTCGTCCCACCCACACTGGTGTCTGTAAGTGGCTTAGTTTACTTCACAACCACAAAATATATTCATGGGCCTTTGTGAAAGTGACTATTTCTAAAAGTTTTGTCACTTGTCTGCAGGGCTTGAAGAACACAAATGTGACAGAGGGCGAGTCAGTGACTCTAGAGTGTCAGATCAGGGGTCACCCCACTCCTGTGATCATGTGGTTCAGAGAGGACTACAAGATTGAGAGCTCCATTGATTTCCAGATTAGCTATGAGAATGGAATTGCCCAACTTGTGATCCGCGAGGCGTTTGCTGAAGACAGCGGACGTTTCACCTGCACCGCCACAAACGAGGCGGGAACTGTCAGCACCTCCTGCTACCTGCTTGTCCAGGGTCAGTGCAAACACTTAAATCGGGGGAAGACCATGCATAAATAATACATCTATTGTTTTCACTTTATATTTTAGCTATTGCTAACCTGAGTTACTATTGCTCGATCTGTTAATCTTGTCTTTCTCTTCCAGTGTCCGAGGACATTGAGAGCAGAGAGGAGATTTCTGTCACAGAACATGTTGAAACTGCTGAGAAACTGTGAGTCAAACAAGTTCCCTCAAAAAGATACATTTTTATAGTGCAGGTTAATAAACATAGTTTACATGGTCAACACTGATCAAAATCTAACTCAAGAAAGGATTCATGGGGTTCTATATTTTTAAATTGCTGAGACTTAAAGACAGCTAGCAGCACAGCTTGGTCCTGGTAATCCTAAAAAGACTTTTGTATTTCCAGAATAACTGAGGAAGCAAAAGAGGAGACCATGTCTCAGGTGAGCATGGCTGAGTCGGATACTGCTGCCGCTGCTCCTTTCTTCATCAAGAAGCCCACCATCCAGAAGCTGGTGGAAGGAGGAAGTGTGGTGTTTGAATGCCAGGTTGGAGGAAGCCCCAAACCTCACATCATCTGGAAGAAGAGTGGAGTACCACTCACTACAGGATACAGGTATCTCATAGCTTAAAGAATAAAATACAGGATTCTGGTGATTTATTTTTATTGGATTTATTATTAATGCAAACCCGAAGTCCCTACTGACCCTGGGTCTGTGACTAGGCCAGTCATTACACACAAATGCACAGACCATCATCTGAATCTTTTTTCCAATGCCACCATCATGCCAAATATCCAAACCCTAATAGGAAAATTACCTTGAAATATACTGACACCAGTTAGTCCATTATCTTTTTTCTTTTTTCTTACTGAATTGCCTCTGACATACTCTTTCTTCTCCACTGTCCATCAGATACAAAGTTGCCTACAAGAAGGACACAGGAGAATGCAAGTTGGAGATCTCTATGACTTTCGCTGATGATGCTGGCGAATACTCTATCTTTGCCAAGAACCAGCTTGGAGAGGTCTCAGCATCCGCCAGTCTGCTGGAGGAAGGTATATAAGCATCTGCAGCAGTAGAAAAATTGCAAAGAAGTGCGTCTTTTCAGTTAGTGAAGTAGGTTGGCTCAGCTCACATTCATTCAATGCTTTGTTTTGCTAACAGAGGAATATGAATCCTACATGAAGAAACAAGAAGCAACCTTTAAGACTGAAGTGACAGCCGTGGTGCAGGAGCCCAGAGTAGGGGACGTCCCCCCTCTTGTTGTTACAACAATGGAGCATATGACTACCACCATTATCTCTGGGCAGGTAGGAGCATTGTTAGCCATGTCTGTATGTTGTCTTGTGGGAGTTTTGGACAATGTTGGCATGTCAGGGTAATCAGAAACTTCACATACTTCTATATGGCCAGATCAATCCACCAGAGGGCCATGAGACAAACTTGATAGCCACCACCATCATGTTACCTCTCCGAGCATTGTGTATGCATTCTGTCACCATCAAAACTACATATTTTATAGATTAATGCAGGAAAAGGAATGAAGCAGGCTACAACAAAGAATTGCATTTTGCAATGGTTATTTCATATCTGTAACTGTAACTTCTGTAACATTTATTGGGCTTGCTTGGCAACAAGCGCATTGCCAATATTTTAATAATCATAAAACAGTGATTGGATTATTGACTAACTAACCATCCCTACTAAAATCATGAAACTGCTATCAAGAAATCTTGAGTACAAAACAGTTTCAGATTTCTATGATCTCATCTGATCTGCAGGAATTCCACCTTTCTGCCATTGAGCAAAGGATCATCCAAGAGATTGAACTCCGTATCATGAAGATTACTTACAAAGAGATTGTGACAGAAGATGGAGAGTTGATGGTGACTGCTGCCCCTGCTGAGATTGTGCAGCCCACGTTTGACACCCCTGTCAAAAACTACAGGATTATGGAAGGAATGGGTGTAACTTTCCACTGCAAGATGGGTGGAATGCCACTCCCCAAGGTACTGAATATTTAAGGAACACTTTTCCTTTAACTATAATAAAAATACATAAGTTAATGAGAAAATTGTAAAATAGAGTTTGTAATTGTGCATTTGTGTCCAAACTGGTCTTAAAATGACATTTTGTGTCCATCAGATTGCTTGGTTTAAAGATGGCCAGCGCATCAGGCCTGGTGAACATTACCAGATGGAGGTTCTTCAGGATGGACGAGCCACCCTGCGTTTGCCCGTTGTTCTGCCAGAAGACGAAGGCGTGTACACCGCCTTTGCAACTAACATGACAGGAAATGCCGTCAGCTCCGGGAAGCTCTATGTGGAGCCGTCTGAAGCCCCTCAGAGATACACACCACAGCCGGCGATGCAGAGGATCAGGTATGGTGTCCCTCAGAAAATTATTATAAATATTTCTAAGGTGTAGAACTGGGTACTGACAACTCTGCTGCTGTTTCTTCAGATCCACATCTCCTCGTTCTCTAAGCCGCTCTCCTGGCCGGTCTTCCAGTCAGTCACCTGGACGCTCTCCTGCTCGCCGACTTGATGAAACAGATGAGGCTCAGCTGGAAAGACTCTACAAGCCTGTTTTTGTCATGAAGCCTTCCTCATGTAAATGCTCTGAGGGGCAGACTGCCAGGTTTGACCTGAAGGTTGTTGGCAGACCCATGCCTGACACATACTGGTTCCACAACGGTGAGTAAAAAAATGGATAAATCTTAATCAAGATGTGCTTTAATAAATAATTTTTTGGCCTCACAATAATCAAATTCCTTGCTTCCTCCTCAGGACAACAAGTGGTTAGCGACTATACCCACAAGATAGTGATTAAAGAGGATGGTACCCAGTCCCTGATCATTGTCCCGGCCATGCCACAAGACTCTGGAGAGTGGACCGTTGTTGCTCAGAACAGAGCTGGACGGACCTCTCTCTCAGTTACTCTCACTGTTGACGGTAAAACAGCTGTTCATCTTGGACATTCTATGAAAAACAGGTTTTTTGAAATGGATGACTATGAACATTTAATGACTTAAAGGTTTCTTGACGATTTCTTTCTCTCTTTTTCAGCTAAGGAAACCTTGGTGCGTCCCCAGTTCACTGAGAAGCTTAGAAACATTAGTGTAAAACAGGGAACTCTGGTTGAACTGGCTGTCAAAGCCATTGGAAACCCCCTGCCTGATATTGTCTGGCTGAAAAACAGTGACATTATCACCCCACACAAGCACCCAAACATCAGGTATGTGTGATATTACCTGTATTATCAGTATTTAAGATGACACTCAAACTGAGTTGACAGCAAACCTACAGATCAGATCAGATATTTGTTAGATAATATTTTGATGTTATATTCAATTACGTTATCAGATTTTTTACTTATAAGCTGACTATTCAAGCGCTGAAAAATATTTAGTAAGTTATCAGCAAACAACTTTACTTAAGGTCTAGGGGCATTCAGTCAGTTTGTTTACAAAATATTCATCAACTGTAATTTTTCTTTGTAGGAAAACTCAAATGTTAAAGATATTCTAATATGACAAAATCCATTTTTCAGAGTTGAAGGAACCAGAGGAGAGGCCAAATTCCAGATTCCCTCAGCAGCTGGTTCAGACAGTGCCTGGTACACTGCTACTGCTATTAACAAGGCTGGCAGAGACACCACTCGCTGCAGAGTCAATGTTGAGGTGGACTATGCTGAACCTGAACCAGAGAGGAAGCTCATTATTCCCAAAGGAACCTACAAAGCCAAGGAGATTGCCCCTCCAGAAGTGGAGCCCCTTCACCTGCGTTATGGTCAAGAGCAGTGGGAGGAGGGCGACCTTTACGACAAAGAGAAGCAACAGAAACCACAGTTCAAGAAGAAGCTGACCTCTATCAGAATGAAGTGTTTTGGTCCAGCTCATTTTGAGTGCAGGCTGACTCCTATTGGCGACCCCACGATGGTTGTGGAGTGGCTGCATGATGGCAAACCTCTGGCAGCTGCCAACAGGTTGCGCATGGTCAATGAATTTGGCTACTGCAGTCTTGACTATGAAGTTGCTTATGCTAGAGACAGCGGTGTCATCACCTGCAGAGCTTCAAACAAGTTTGGAGTAGACCAGACTTCTGCCACGCTGATCGTGAAGGATGAGAAAAGCCTTGTTGAAGAAACACAGCTTCCTGAAGGCAGAAAGGGAGTTCACAGAATAGATGAGATGGAGCGCATTGCTCATGAGGGAGGACCTGCAGGTGTCACCACTGATGAGGAGTTTGAAAAAACCAAACCTGAGATTGTCCTTCTTCCTGAACCAGCTAGAGTGCTGGAAGGCGACACAGCGCGATTCCGCTGCAGAGTGACCGGTTATCCAGCACCTAAGGTTAACTGGTACCTCAACGGACAACTTATCCGCAAAAGCAAGAGATACAGACTTCGTTATGATGGTATTTACTATCTGGAGATCACTGAAATCAAATCCTATGATTCAGGAGAGGTCAAAGTAGTGGCTGACAACAGCCTGGGCTCAGCTGAGCACACTGTCAAGCTGGAGATACAGCAGAAAGAGGACTTCAGAACTCATCTGCGCCGTGCCCCAGAGGCAAAGGCAGCTGAAGCTGTACCCGAACCTGGAAAAATACCATTTGAGGTGGTGAAGGCTGAGAAACCTGTAGAGGACTCTCAGCTAAAAGAGGTGGTCAAGCTGAAGAAGGCCCAGAGAATCGTCCATGAGAAAGCCACAGAGGAGTCAGAGGAGCTGAGGGGCAAGTTCAAGCGTAGGACAGAGGAAGGCTATTACGAGTCCATCACGGCTGTGGAGCTCAAGTCACGTAAGAGGGATGAGTCCTATGAAGATCTGCTGAGGAAAACAAAGGAGGAGCTGCTTCACCGTGCCAAAGAAAAGGAGGAGAATGAGAAGAAGAAGGAGGAGGAGCGTCGCAAGGTTACAGCTAAACCTCTAAAACCAGAAAGGGTCAAGCTCTCAGCTAGCATGGAGGCTCCTAAGATCCTGGAGCGTATTACCAGCCAGACAGTCGCACAAGGTGAAGAAGTCAAATTCAGAGTCAGAGTTGTTGGCAGGCCCGAACCTGAGTGCCAGTGGTTCAAAAATGGCGTTCAGCTAGAGAAATCTGACCGTATTTACTGGTACTGGCCTGAGGATCATGTGTGTGAACTGGTGATCACAAATGTCAGAGCAGAGGACTCTGCCAGTGTCATGGTAAAAGCTTCAAACACTGCTGGAGAGACTTCAAGCCATGCTTTCCTGTTGGTGCAAGGTAACACAGCTCTGGACATTATACAATTACATGTAAATCTCTGTTGTTGTACATGTAAAATTGTGTGGTTTCTAACAAAGGTTTCATTTGTCATTTTTGCAGCAAAGCAAGTCATCACCTTCACACAGAAGCTGGAGGACATTAATACAAAAGAGAAAGACACCATGGCTACCTTTGAGTGTGAAACCAATGAGCCTTTTGTCAAGGTCAAATGGCTAAAGAATAATGTGGAGATCTTCTCCGGAGACAAATACAGAATGCACTCAGACAGAAAAGTTCACTTCCTGTCTGTGCTGATGATTGACATGAGGGATGATGCAGAATTCACTTGTGTGGCTGTCGACGATGATGTCAGGACAACTGCCAAGCTCAATGTTGAAGGTAGGCTAGCTAACAAATGGTTATGGTCCAAGAGGACAAGACCTAAAAACACTTATGTAGTGGTAAGCACTGTTGTCTCAAAGCAAGGGGGTCCTTAGTTCAATCCCCAGTTGAGGCAGTTTGCATGTTCTCCCTGTGCCTGCATGGGTTCTCTCTGGGTACTCCAGCTTCCTCCCACAATCCAAATTTAAATTGCCCCTAGGTGTGAATGTGAGTGTGAGTGGTTGTCTGTCCTTCAATGTTAGCCCTGCAACTGGCTGGTGTCCAGTCCAGGATGTACCCTGCCTCTGGCCCAAGATAGCTGGGACAGGCTCCTGCACTCCTGCTCAGGATAAGCAGGTTTAGAAAATGAATGGATGGATCTGAGGACTGCTTTTTTCTTCTTCTTCTTCTTCTTCTTCTTCTGCTTTGAACTGTTATTTTACACTCCAACATTCATTTAGGAAGAAAATAATTTCCATAAATACAGCAAATCAACTCAAATATGTGAAGCACACCATGTTTTAATTTGCAATATTATGAAAGTATATTGAAAGTATATATATAGTACTGATACATAACTACCAGCTGTAGGAAAACTGTAAATCAAGAAAACCTAATCTGTTCCCTCGTGCCTTTGCTAAGGTGTGCACAAGATTATGTTCAAGTGTGGTTTTTCACAAAGACTGTAGTCATTAACATACAATCTATAATATGTAATAAACAGGAGCCCCACTGGAGATCTTGAAGCAGCTGGAGAGCACAGAGGTGCCTGAGACATACTCTGGAGAGTTTGAATGCGTTGTGTCTCGTGAAGATGCTGAAGGAAGCTGGTTCTTTGGTGAAAAGCAGCTATCTCCTAGCAGTAAATACGTCATGTCCTCCCGCCGTGGAAGACACACCCTGTCTGTCAAAGACGTCAGGAAGGAGGACCAAGGAAAATATACCTTCAAAGTGGGCGAGTTTAAGACGGGTGCCTCACTGAAAATGAAATGTGAGTTATGGGAGTAACTTTACTTTTGATTTTTTGTTTTTTTGTTTTTTGTACTAGCTTGGTCAGTTGAAAAGAGAGAGAGATATTTTGACAACTTCCAGTGAGATGCCTGTGAAATTAGAGTTCTTGATCAACAGAGTGTGACACCAAAGATTTTGTGAAATCTCACAGGCAGATCACCTTGAAATTTGAACATTTCTGCTCTTCAGAAGATGAATGCTTTATAGATTTTGAGGAATACTTCAACCTCTATGGAGTCTGACTTGTATTCTAGCTCTACGCAGTGTCTAGCATGTTTTTCTTAATGTTTCAGTGCGTCCGGTGACCCTGATCCAGCCTCTGACTGACATGACTGTCTGCGAAGGTGACATTGCTCAGCTGGAGGTCAAGTTCTCCCAGGAGAACGTTGAAGGAACCTGGATGAAGAACAGACAGCCAGTCTCCGCCTCAAACCGTGTCCACATTGTTATCGACAAACAGATCCACAAACTTCTGATTGAAGACACCAACAAGGATGACTTTGGAATGTACTCATTTGAGGTTCCTGCTCAGGCAATCTCAACCTCTGCAAAGCTGGTCATTCAGAGTAAGGCACTTTAGATACACATATTTTTCAAAAGGATTTATTGTTCAAAAATAAAATACTATAAACAAAAGATTTCATCTTGTTTTGCAGCAATTGGCATTTTGCTCCCATTGAAGGACACTAGTGCTGTTGAGGGCACGAAGGCTGTCCTGGAAACCAAGATTTCCGCTCAGGATGTCAGCTCAGTCAAATGGTACCAAAGTGACAAACTGCTGATGCCCAGTGACCGAATCCAGATGGTGGCAAAGGGAGCCAAGCAGCGTCTGGTCTTTAACAGGACCTACGCCTCCGATGAAGGACACTATAAACTGGTGGTTGGCAGAGCTGACACCAGCTGCAGATTTTCTGTTCAGAGTAAGTTGTACAAGGAAAGACTGTGAGAGGTTTAAACATGTGTGACTTACAACTTACACAAAGAAGATATTTATGTTCTTAGTTAGATGAGTAAAGAAACAGAATCATTTATCCCTTGTTTCAGTTCAGTTTAAGTATAATGACCAAGTAATCCTTATTTGTCAAGGCATATTAAATATGATATAAACTGATATATATAAATGTAAACTGATTAAATCAGGAACTCGTGCTTATCCTGACTTAAAGCTTCTGACTTTTTTGTCAAATTCAAAACACACGGAAAATATCCCTGAGTATGAGAGATTTATTCCGATTGATTGCTAATTTAAAGGAAAAGTTAATAAAATGGCTTTAGCATACCATCATTCAGCAAACCAGGAAAGGAAACCCTGGTACTTGTGCAAATCCTCAGCTTAATCTGTGCTGGTTTTTCTGCCATAGAGAGAAATACATGCAGCAATATCATTGTGGGAAGAGTAACATATTGTATAGTAATACACTTAAACTGGACAACCTTAAACCCCATTTCAAAGAGTTTATCTGGAGCCCAAACAACAGAGTCTGGAACAATAAATTAAATACATTTGGTGTAAGAGATTGAACTTTATAGTAAGGCCAACATCAATACACCCAGAGGAGACTCTGAAGGAAATTATATGAAATCTTAACATTCTTCATTTATCCAAAAACTGACCAAGCACTGCAGTATTTATTGCCAACCTTTTCATGTGAAACATGAATGTGATCCATAAATAACTTCACTAAATACACCTGGAAAGTTAATACTGTGTGCAGGAGCTGCAGTGGAAACAACGAATATGTCTGAGTAAAACAGCTTCATCTGCTGGACACTTTGATAATTACATTTTCTGTGAAAGAGAGGGTCAACGTGAAATGACCAAAACAAAACAGATCTGTTTAACTGGTAATGTTTAGCATTGTGAATGTGAAAGACAACTAGTTGATCTTGAGTTAACTGCCTAACTCTTGTAACATCTCAACAGCTGTCCAGATTGTGAAACCAATGAAGGACAAGGAGTGCTCTGAGTCTGAGAACGTCACATTTGAAGTTGAGGTTTCTCACCCGGGCATCGATGCCTTCTGGACTTTCAAGAGGCAGCCACTCAAAGCTGGTCCCAAATACAAGATGGAGTCCAAGAACAAGCGTCACACCCTGACTGTCATGAATGCAATGAAAGACGAAGAGGGCGAGTACATGTTCGCCGCTGGTGAGAAGATGTGCAGTGCTTCACTCACTGTAACAGGTAAGCCAACTATGTTTTTTAAAAAATATTATTCAGTGATGTGAGAGATGATTTCTATAAGAAGTTAATACATTGTAGTGCTGACTGAACTAAGCATTAACTGACTCAAACTATTTCCTGTCACCAGGTGGCGCTATCAAGAAGCCCCTGCGTGATTTGGTTGTGGCAGACTCCCAGACTGCCGTGCTTGAGTGTGAAGTAGCAAACCCCTCTGCTGAGGGCAAGTGGCTGAAAGATGGCCAACCCGTTGACTTCAATGAAAACACCCTGAGTGAGGTGAACGGCGCTGTCAGACGGCTCGTCATCATCATCACCAAAGCCACCGACATTGGAGAGTACACTTATCAGATCGCCACCTCCAAGACCTCAGCCACACTGAAAGTTGAGGGTAGGTCCAGGTTTTAGGGGGAAAATAGAAACATACAGATGGTAGTCTGTTTAAATCTTTTATAAAGCCAATGAATGACATATATTTGGGAAATAGAGTTTTTTTATTTCATGCACATTATAATTAAGTTAATCATCATAATCAGACTTTATGACTTTTTTTTTTCTTTTCTGGCTATCTTATCTTTTGACATTATAATCCAGTATATCTGTCCATAGCAATGGCTGCTGGAAACTTCCAGGTTGAGAGTGCCTGATCTAAGGCACCTACTTAAACACAACAAACCAAACTCCGAATTTACAGAAATGTTTGTCTCTATAGCCGTGAAGGTCAAGAAAACCCTGAAGAATCTGAATGTGGTCCAGACTCAGGAGGCTGTGTTCAGCCTGGAGCTGACCCATGAGGATGTGAGGGGAGCACAGTGGATCAAGAATGGCGTTGAGATCCAGCCCAGTGATAAATACGAGATCGCTGTTGAGGGCACTGTCCATACCCTGAAGATCAAGAACTGCACCACACAAGACGAGTCTGTTTACTCTTTCAAGCTCGGAAAACTGTCAGCAAACGCCAGGTTGAATGTTGAAAGTAAGCAATCATTGATTTGAAAAGAAAAACCTAATAACTTGACAGATCTTTCATTGTCTAAAAATAAAATAAACAAAAAGTAGTACAGCTCCAAAGGGTAAAGTTATGAAACTATAAAATATTTCCCCCATAGCCATCAAGATCCTGAAGAAGCCAAAGGATGTCACATCATTGTTGGGTGCAACTGCTGTGTTTGAGGTGGGCATCTCTGAGGACGATATCCCCGTGAAATGGATGTTCAACAACATGGAGCTGAGGCCAAACGAGCACTACAGGATACTCTCTGAGAAGAAGACCCACAAACTAATTGTCCAAGATGTTGACAACAGCAAAGAGGGAGAATACACAGCTGTGGTGGGCCACCTCCAGTGCAGTGCTCGCCTCATTGTCGAGTGTAAGTGGTAGCTTATTAACATATTAGCAGTATTTCAAAATGAAAAGACCATGATAATGACCAACAAGGATTACATTAAAATGTTTTTAGAATTTGGTGAATGTCAAAACTACTACTGTGTATTTCCTTTAATAAATTACTTATGTTTAATGTTAACATCAGGTTATTATTTTTTCATGTAACACTTTCGTCATTGCTCTTTTATTTCATTTTCACTTACAGCATTTATTTCTGCTAAAGTTATGGCACTACACTGACCCTTCTTAATTTATGACAAAGGCATCCTGAAAGAGCTGTATATTAATATTTGGATAAAATATGTTAACATTTTTCTTCACATTTTCCCCTCAGCTCTGCGAGTCACCAAACCCATGAAGAGCGTCAACATCCCAGAGACTCAGGTGGCCACGTTTGAGTGTGAAGTTTCTCACTTTAATGTGCCATCCACCTGGCTGAAGGACGGCGTGGAGATCGAAATGAGCGAGAAGTTCAGGATTGTGGTTCAGGGGAAACTCCACCAGCTGAAGATCATGAACACCAGCAGGGACGACTCTGCAGAATACACCTTTGTCTGCGGGAACGACCGAGTCTCCGCAACGCTCACCGTTAACCGTAAATCCTTCAGCTTAGCTACGATCGCTCATTGCAACATGGATGATTTACATAAAAGATGGAAAACTGCAGGCCAGGAGACCTTAAATCCATTAACACTGAAGTTGAACAACCTTTAGCTGATAATGGATTTTGTTGTCTATTCACAATGAAACAATAAACCCTTAAATACCTTTAGTTTACTTTTCAACACACACCTTGATGTAAATCTGACACTAAGAGATCTAAAGCCTTTATTAACACTTTAGGTCTAAATTCCCTTGATTAAAAAAATGAAGTTAACTTTAAAGTGTACCTGACTGTCCCATTACTTACATATCAATTAGAAATGTTCAACCTTTTTTTTGAAAGTTTATTACCTGAGAAATTGCTTAATTCATGGAGAAAACCCATTAAAACTGGCAATAGATATTATATATTTATATATACCATATTCCACATATTATGTTCCATTAATATGTGCATTCATTTAGTCCAAAAATGGGACATAAACACTGTAATATCATTAACTTGCACATGAGAATATTTCTTATGTAAACCACAATAATGATAGTCAATTTGTAAAATGTTTCACATATCTAAATTAAAAACTGAAAATGTATTTAATGTAGAAAAACTGAACATTTTTTAAATTAAGCTGTGTATAAGACATTTAGTTTTTCAAATGAATGTTTACCAAACCAAACACCTTTGTTTGGATTCAGGGGATCATTATTGAGAATATTGATGGATTCTTTTTCCGTAGTGTGAGATAACGTTCATCTATACATTTGTCTAAAAAGAATCTGTAGGTTTCTGTGCGCTCACCATCAGTTTTGTTGTTTTCCAGCTATCCTTATCACAACGATGCTGCAGAACCTGAATGCTCAGGAGAAAGATACGGTCACCTTTGAGGTGAATATCAACTATGAGGGAATCACATACAAATGGCTGAAGAACGGCATGGAGATCAAATCCACGGACAGATGCCAGGCTCGCTGCAAACAGCTCACTCACACTCTGAGCATCAGGAATGTTCATTTTGGAGACAGTGCAGAGTATACTTTCATGGCCGGCTCTGCAGTTACTACAGCTAAACTCTATGTTGAGGGTGAGATTTATTTTTGTAATTCAACTTTTTTTCCTTTTAGTTCTGTTTTGGTCTACATCAACTCCTGATGAAAAATACCTGGCCCTGTAGCAGCTAGATGAGCTAGATGTTTCACTTTTTTACCTGCTAGTCTCTGAGACTGAACCATATAGTAAACGTGCTAAAACCAGAACATTGAATTTAACTTTATTTGTTTCTTGGATGTTTTTTGCTGCAGCCCGTGTGGTTGAATTCACCAAACACCTGAAGGACCTGAAGATCACAGAGAAGAAGAGAGCGACTTTTGAATGTGAAGTTTCAGAACCAAACATCCAGGTGATGTGGATGAAGGACGGTCAGGAGCTGGACATGTCTGACAGGTACAGTAGCTCATCTTCAGCTGTTAAAACACATAAATAAATGGGGAAAAGCTCTTGATCAACTTTCTGCTTTACTTGTTTTGTTTCCTACAGATATAAAATAAGCTCAGATAAATTTGTGCACCGTCTGGTTTTGCCATCGGTCCGCCTGTCTGATGCCGGAGAATACACTGCTGTGGCCGGGTCAAGCATGTCCAAGGGACACCTGGGAGTTGAGGGAAGAGATGTTAAAATCTCAGAGCCAACCAGCAGGGACATCACTGTGAGTTTTCTATATTCAAAGTCAGTTTGCGTTGTTTGTCCTTTGCATTTTAACTTTTTAAAAAATCAAAGATCTTACTCTTTTCTCATAAATTCTTGCCAGAAATGAATTTTGATTTTAACCACAAGACTGCATATAATGACCTATAGTTTTCGTGAACTAACTGGTTGATGCAAATTGTCTAGTTGAACAGCAGCAGATTTTGGCAAAAAAAATCCTGGAGTATCAGTTACCAATATTTTGTTTAATTCAATAATAATCTATTTTTGCAGGTGGTTGAGAAACAAAGAGCAACCTTCGAGTTTGAGGTGAGTGAAGACGACGTTGAGGGTCGCTGGATGAGGAACGGAGTGGAGATCCAGTTTTCTGTGGAGGAGAGGTTCAACTATGCCACCATCAGGAAGCTGCACCGCCTCACCATCTCTGAGACCTACAGGAGCGACGCCGGAGAGTACACATTCTTAGCTGGCAAAAACAGGACCACCATGAACCTTCATGTCAGATGTAAGAGACCTGATGTCATATGAACAAATCTAACATGAGTTGGCAAACACTGTCACGACAGTTATGTGTTCAATTATTACTTTTAGAAAGGGATATCACTGTAGTCAATTCACAGTTTATTATCAAAAACAACTACCTATTGTTACATTGAAAGCACTGGTGATAAGCAGTAAACACATCATTTACTATTTTAATTAATTATTTGAATTCATTTCTGTGTTATTAATACAGAAACTTAGTTTTACTTATCTTTATGCATTAATCTTTAAAAGAACTTTTCAGCTGGCAGTGTATAATTTAATATTCTCATGTAGCACTCATTCATTCATCAGAAACAAGAGTGATAAGGCAACAACTTTGATTAACTTTGAAACCAAAAACTTCCCCTGAAAGAACATGTAACTTGGTGCTGAACAAGGTGGATGAATCGATGAATCGCTGAGTTATGTACAAAGGGATGAGTTGACAAATGGTTGGGCATGAGAGTACTGCAGAGATGTTATTGAGAAGCACTTTTTGAGGGACTTTTTTTGTGCAAAATTTTCATCCTATATTCTGAGGCTTTGCTGACCTTTATCTCTTCTGCTCTGTCTCTTCAGTGCCGGAGCCCCCTCAGATTGTCCAGCATATGCAGCCTCAGACAGCGATGTCTGGTAGGTCAGTTCGCTTCTCGGTGCAGGTGAGCGGCATCCCTCAGCCTCAGGTGTTCTGGTACAAAGACTCCCAGGCTCTGTCCACAAGCTACAAGTGCAAGTTCCTTCATGATGGAGATGAGCACACGCTGCTGCTGCTGGAAGTCTTCCCAGAGGACGCCACCATCTACAGCTGCGAGGCCAAGAATGACTATGGAGAGGCAACAAGCTCCGCCCCTCTCACTGTGGAAGGTGTGTTCAGAAATCACAGCAATTTATCGAGATGTTAGAATATGTTCTGTTTTTCCTCTGTAGGATTTTGTTTCTTGTTAAGCTCAAATTTGATACAGAATATAAATCAATCAGCAAAAACAACAAAAAAAGAAGAAAACCTAAACAACAGACATAAATTCAATCTAAAACCGGACACGAACATGCAGAAATAAAAAGAATAAAAATTAAATTAAATAAACTACATCAGATAACACAGCCACAGTGCAATGCATTAAATAGAGGCATGACACAGAATAAAAATGGACAAACAGAATAAAGTACACAGTAAGTGTTGTGGTGTCAGGTGTCAGGTGTTTACAGTTTAGTGCAGCTCCTGTGATGTGTTTTTTTTTTTTCTCTCTTTTTGTTATGGAAGTTTTAAATTCTGTCCTCCTGCCACTTACAAATCTTTGTGTTTTCATATGGAAAAAAACAAGTCTCAAAGTCAAATTCTGGTCTTGCAACAATAATAGATATACTTTGTTTAGGCTTTGATGGTCCAGTTTTGTTTGTGATTGAATGTGTTTGTGATGTGATTTTTTTTATCTGCTACTGGTTTGTGTTGTAAATGTCACAGGCTCAGGCACAGTAACAAGAATAATGATATTTATCATTTATATGGGGATAGTAATAACCACTTTTCTCTCTGTTCCATGTATACGCCATATCCCCAATATGAACAAAAACAGGATAAGCCTCATAACCTGGATACTCATCGTTATTCATCGTTATCTTGTCTGTCTTACAGTTTCCGAGGTGGCTGAAACCGTGGCTCGGGTCTCTGCTCCAGTCCTTATCACTCCCATGAGGGATATCCTGGTCACTGAGGGACACTCTGCCCAGTTCCAGTGCACCGTCTCTGGGGAAGGTAGAGACCACTGCTCACTGTCTTCTGGTTATTGGTTAAAAGTACAGTCGCATTTTACTGCCCAGTGCTTTAGATACTCATGTATTCTGTAATGTAATAGTACTAATAATGATGCGTGTTCAGTTATCGGTAGTATTATTTTGCAGTAAGTAGATCATAAGATCCTCACTATAAATGGACACTGTGTCTCCAGATCTGCAGATTTCTTGGTTCTGTAATGACAGAGAGATCAGACAGTCAGACATCTTCAAGATGTCTCATTATGGTGAAACATGCCAGATGGAGATTTCCAGAGTTCTCCCCAACCATGAAGGAGAGTATTCATGTGTTGCCACAAATGCAGCAGGAATGGTCACATGTGCTGCGTCTTTGAATATTGATGGTAAGTAACTCAGATGATACGTGCCGATGATACTGAGATAAAACTGTCACTGTCAGACTGGTATGCACTGCATGTGCTTTGATATTCAAACTAAGATCTTAATAAATAAATATGGGTGCTCTGATCCTAAATCAGAATCCTAACATTTTTTCATTGTGCCACTAAAAAACTACAGAGATTCTGTTTTACTTAGAAACAAAATATGAAATGTTCTGTCAGCAACCACTCACAGATTTGCTTACAATGATTATGGACTTATACCAAATCGGAGCATCCCCAAGTACATATGACACTTACTGTCCAGACAGAGTGTTTTTAGCCATCAGTCTCCTCCTTTCCTCCAGGCTGAAAGCTAGGAGATGATGTTGCAGCAAATTTCAGGGCCATGCTTCACACTCACTCACTTAAAATGAAGCATCTATTGGCACAAAAAACAACCGTTATTGAGCTGATAGAAGGCTGCATTGGTTGGTACACCAGAGCAAAAGATCAACCACTGCTGGTTGCACAAATATTTCAGATGACAGCCTTTTGTGAAATCTTCTCCATTTTCTCCAGAGTCAGATAACAAATGAATATCAGCTCCTTCTGTGCCTCCAGTAGAGGAAGAGTGTTCAGCCTAGTTTAGCGTGAAGACTGGAAACACACTGCAAACTGCTATTTTTTTCAATAGTGAAGAAAAAAATATTGTAAATCTGCTGCAAGTGTTTCAACTTTCCATTACAATAATCATCAAAACCTCTTTAAGAACCTGTTGGAACTTTTATGAATGAAAGACATTAGATCAATTATCATTAGACATTAGACATTGTCATCAATTGGGGCAAGTTTTATTAACATTAGTAAATTTCAGAGTGAGTGAGACATGTCAGCAAGATCTTTGTGCAACCATCCCTGAGTTTTTAACAATGTCCATAACTCATTTATATTTTCAGTTTGATGACGTGACAAACTGAATTTTGTTTCTCTGAGCATGCAGGACAAATACTATAAATCGGTTTAAGTTTTTCTGACATCCTCACCAACACCGGTGGTAATCTCAGAGTACTCTTACAGGATGCATGATCTTCTCTTCATATCTGGTTAGCTCTTAGGGATGTCTTTATTGTGAGACATGAATCTTTATTTCAGAGGAATGCAGCATGGTCACAACAGAGCTGAACTTTGGAAATCTAGCTTTCTGGGTTCCTCATACTCAAGCACTTATAGCTGATTCATAGCTGATTCTTTATTTTAAGTTTTCGCTCCAAGCTTGCATGGTTCACAGTGGAAACCAGCCACTGTCCACTCCCTCACTGATCATGACTGATCCTCAACGCTCCACTCCAGCTGCACTCTTGGCAAACAAGCTGTGACACAAGTAACCTGAAGAAGTCACCAGAATGATGTGCTGACCTATTTCCTCTACTCTTTCTTATTGCCCAGATGACAAAGCCTTAGCTAGTGTGTCAAGCACTGGGGCTGAGACTAAGCTAAGTCAGAGAATGGAGGCTCACATAGAGAGTTTCAGCTCTCAGTCAGTGGAAGAAACAGCCCACAGTGTTGAGTTTACTGAGACGGTCTCTGAGTGTTCCTCCGTGTCTTGGAGGACGGTTGAGATTCAGATGGAGAGCGTAAGCTCAGTGGAGATGAGCTCTGAGAGCAGCTTTGATGTCAAACTCTCAGCCAGCCCCAAACTGCTGATGGAAATGAGTGACGTCCAGGTGAAAAGTGGTGAGATGGCCGAGTTCAGCTGCTCATTCGATGGGCAGCCCTTCACTGGGGTGGTATGGGATCATAATGGCCAGAGTCTGGTGGACAAGGAGCGGGTGAGGAGCTCTCAGAATGGGGGTCTGTTATCCCTGATCATCCAGGGTGTTGGCATGGCAGACCAGGGTGTGTACCGCTGCACTGCCACGAACCAACATGGCCAGAACAGCTCCTCCGCCAAGCTCACTGTTGAAGGTGGTTAATCTTTCTTTATTTATTAGTCTGTTTCTTCATCCAGTCCATCCTTCCTCTGCTCCTCCTGCTTCGTCCCCTCCTCTCATTGTTTAATATAATATTCCTCTTAGCCTGTAACCTGTTAGAATATAATAGAATAACAAGCTTTGTAGTCTAATTTATTCTCCTTCTGCTGTTGCCAGCTTCGCCTTGCTAACTTCATTCATCATCCTACTAACTTCTTTAATGTTTAGAGTCATAGCCTTGTACATTCTGACCCCTAATTGTTGTCCCTAACTTTATTCTCACTCAGCTAAAGAAGCAAATCTCAAAGCAGAAACCCCTATTCCTACCGATTCTGTGCATAAAGTGTCTCAGACAGACAGGGAGACCCTTAGTGATCCCCCCAACCAAGACAAGCAGGAGGCAGTGGAGAAGCCGGGATCGTCACCTCCATCTTCCCAGAGACCTTACAGCCTCATCAACCACCTGTATTTCCCTGATGTTGTGCCTCATGACAAGCGAGGTCAACTCTTCTCCAGCTGCCCCGAGTTCCTGATCAAACTGCCCCCTGAGCTGTTCATCAGAAACAGAGACAGTGCCTCCTTGTATTGCGTTATGAAGGAGGTTCCCACTCCATTTGTCATTTGGCTTTACAACCGGTTGAATGTTGAGGATTCTGTGTCTTACTCTGTGAAACATGATGGCCCCCTGTGCTGTATAAATGTTAACAATGTGGGACCTGGACAAAGGGGGCTCTTACACTTGCACATATGCCAACTCAGCTGGGGATGCTGAGTGCAGCACTGTGATGAAAGGTTGGCATCTGCATGCTTTTGGTCCTTCTGCTCGCTCAGGCTTTGTTTGGCCCACAACTCATCCACACTGCTTTCCACCTACACAGCCAGTGGAGGCACACTTCTTCACACAGCAACACCACTTCTTCAACAAGGTTTTAACAACTGTGTTTAGGAGGTCTCTGACCTTTGCGTCCTGCTTTACTGACTGAAACATCAAAACAGACAAAGAGAAAGGGACACTCATATCACTGAGCATTTTCCAAAAAGCCACAGATGCTTTAGAGACAGGTGCTGCACACTAAAAGGGAAAAAGATGCATGCACAAATATCAGTTAAAAGGGAAAGAAAATGAAACAAACAGATAATATGGATGCACGACCTGTCATTGATTCTAACAGTCTTGCACCATATGAGGCTTAATGTGCAGTTAAGTCAAGTGTTTTTAATTTTCAAACATTTGTGTCTTTACAGTAACTGCAGTGGAGAAGGAACCTATGATTCAGGTCCAGGAGGAAGTGAAAGGTAAATATAGTTTCTTTATAGCATGGATGTCTTTTTCCGTAATATACGTTTCTTTGAATGGCTATCCTTATGTGTATGTTTGACAATTTGTCTTCAGGTTGTGCTGGTAATAAATCTGCTAATCATTTTAAAATGACATTTCATGTTTCACAGTATTTTACTGGTATATTTGTTGTTGATGTTCAGGATTTACTTTAAACATCATATTCTTTATGGTACTGCAAACCCTTTCCCAAACTGTTTTTACAATATTTTTTACAGAGTGCTAAAAAACAAAACAAAACATCAACTTAAAGTTCACTAAATTTTTTTTTATTTTGTAAAGCCTTTAACTGCATCTCTCAGTCTTCAAGTTGTTTATTGTCAAGTGCACAACAACTACAGTAAAGAAGCTCATGGCATTGAAACTCCATCCAACAATGCTCAAATGTGCTACTAAAATTTGCCAGATAAGCTTGTTTGATTTTAACCCTCCAGTTAAATATAACTGAACTGTACGCATAAGTCATTCTCTTTTCAGTGTTGTTGATTGTATTATGGTTGGTGTCTTTCTTCACCATAACTTTCATTATTCCACACAGCCTTCTCTAGCTCAACCATCACGGTGGAAGAGGAAACCCAAGAGGCGTACTATACTGGTCTGAAGTTACCAGATAAAACCAGAACACTTGAACTTAAGCCAGAGTCAAAACGCTACTCCACTACTGTGGAGAAGAAAAACAAAAAACCAGTTTTCTTAAGCAAATTTTCTCCAGCAGCTGTGACTGTTGGAGAAACTTTCACATTTAACATCAGAGCATCAGGTTTCCCTAAGCCCACTGTTCAGTGGTTCCACAATGGGCAGATTATAATGAGTTCATCTGAGTATATCTTCTTTCAGGAACGAGATGAGTATAGCTTAGTCATTACCAAAGTACAAAGGGAGTTTGAAGGAGAGTACTCCTGTACTGCTAGCAATAGATTTGGCCAGTCAACTTGCACTTCCTATTTGCATGTTCAGATGAAAGAACCAGAGAGGGAAGAAAAAGCTGACCGGAAAGTGTTTGTGCCAACTGGAAAACCCCCAGAATTCACTAAAACTGTAGAGTCTCTTGAGTTGTCTGAGGGAGGTGAAGCTTTCTTCAGGTACATTGTGACAGGAGATCCTTTAGCTGAGATTCAGTGGCTCAAAGGCAGCTTCCAGATTCAGCCTAGTGGGTTGTGTATCATTGTGAACAACCCAGACGGATCTGGGTTTATTAATATTAAGAGTGTCAAACAAGAGCACAGTGGCATCTATACCTGTAAGGCCTTCAACCAATATGGAGAAGCTTCTTGTATCGCCGAGTTACTGGTGTTCAAGAAAAATGTTCAGGAAGAGGACACATTGGTAAAGAAAACAAAAGGTTTGAAAATATCCATCACCGAACAAACCACAGAGTCCAGATTATACCAGGAAAGAACTTTGTCGGATCAAATGATTTATACTATTAGCACTGAAGACCAGCAGATTATTCCCAGTGAGGAGGTGGGAACCCTCAAAGAACTCGATATATCTGCTGCCACTGCTCATCGAGAGCAGCTTACCCACCAGGCAGCTGTGCTGCAGTCTCATGAAATACAGGAAAGGCTTTCTTTAGCTCCCCCCCATTCACCTCAGGTCTCAGCTGTTCCTACGAAACAGCTTCACATGGCCACTTTCTTATCATCAGTCCAGGAGAGACAAAAGATCACTGAGCAGCACTCAGAAAGGATTCTTAGCCCTGAGATAGTAGAACTTGAATTATCCAAAGAGCAGCCATCAAAACTCATGTCTGCCACATCTGAAGAAGTGCTCCCACTCAACACACTAAGAGCTGAGGCCTTGACAGACAGGGCTCAAGAACACCTGAAGACCTCAACCGAACCCAAACAGTTTGTTAGTGGCCATCAAGTTGAGTCCACTTTGCCCATCCAGGATGAAATTTTAGGTGTCACCCACAAGCGAGAAGAGGAGAGAAGTTTTAGAGTCACTGAGGGGGTTAAAATTTTATACTCTGCTCAATACACAGAGCAACTGCCACTCACAGAAGGACACTCTGAGCCACTGCCAGCTTCAGATGCAGCCACTAAACCGTTGATTGAGAAAGAGCAATCTAAACAAGTGGTAGCACCTGTGAGTGAAACTAGAGTGACTTTATCCAAGGAGCAGACGTTTAAAATACACAGACCAGACCAGGAGAGAATCATCCCAAGCAAAGACATGCTTTATATGTCAGCTATTACTGCTGAAGAGAAATACAAACTCCAAGGTGAACAGGCAAGATGCGTGCCTGATATTGCATCTTTTGTGTGTCTGCAGCCTCAGCGAGAGGGAGAAAGATTCCTGAATCTGCAGGTTATCAGTGATCAGAATGTTGTACAATCGGAGGGTAGGTTCAGTAGTGAAATGCCTTCTACAGAGCAGGCAGAGGCGAGGAAGAGTCCAACTTTGTTGCATTCAGTGACTCAAGAAGCACAAAGAACTGTGGTTTGTGAAGCAACTTTGGAGTACTCAGCAAAGGCTGATGCCACATCTGTTCAGCCAAAGAAGGAGTTACTGCAAACAAAATACCTACAGTCAATTCATTCTTTATCAGTTTTACCGAAGGAAGGCATACTTACTATCACTAAACCTGACCAGCAGGTGGCAAAGCAGAAACAGGAAAAGGATAGAAGGCATGCAGCTACCTTCGAAGAGAAAAGGGAGATGATAGCAGATTATCACAAAGATCTTGATGTGTCAGTGACAGGGGTTCAAACACAGCCTCGAACTGAACCCAAGTCTTTAAGCATCCTAACAGTCTCCTCTCACCCCATCCAGCTGTCAAAGGAGACGTCTTTCACTACTAATGTCAAGCAGCAGCATGCACTAGTCCAGAAGGAGGATTACTGGAATATCATGCACTCTTTGAATGTCACAGACACCCAGACTCTGGAGGAGGGTCACACCATCAGCCTTAAAACTGATGAGAGATTCAAGCCTGAGATTAAAACTGAACCCAAGATCCCCGAAAAAACAGTTTTTATAGAGGAGAAAGCAGTTGCCACTGAAAGCTGTACTATTTTAGAGGCCACTGAGCAAGACTTTGCAGTCCAGATCCAAGAGGGCCAATCAGTTCAACAGTCAGTATTAATAGAAGAAAAGCAGGTCATTGTGGGAGAGCAGTCAAGTGGGATACATAAATCTGAGGGCTTGACAGTCAGTATTGAGACACAGCCTGAAGGAGTTGTGTTTGTTCATGAGTCTCAGGACACTCAGACTCTACCTAAAGAACTCAACTTTGTCATTCAGGTCCCCAAACCATCAAGTTTGAATATCCGACGTCAGCTCAGAGATGCCCTTTATTCTGCTGTGGCCAATGACCAGTCACTGTTACTAGCTGACATTGTAGGAAAGTTAGAGGCAGTCGAGGTACAGGAGGTGAAGGTGCAGACAGAGCACAAACAGGCTGCATATACATACCTGATCACAACACCAGGTGCTCCCACGGAGATCACATTGTCTTTTGAGGGTGAATACCCTTCGACAGCTGACCTCAGGTCTGAACTCCAGGTAGCTCTGCATGCTATGGTTTTCCAGGAGCAGCAAAGTCTTAAATCAGAGCAACCAGGTGTCATGCAGATTGACAAACCTCAGAGAGCACTGGTCAGCTCAGCACCTACTAAAGAGGTGTTGTCATCTGTGGTGGACACCATGATGGTGGTAGAGGGTGCAACTGGCTTTCCTCCAGCTGTGTTTCAGTCTGCAGACATCAAAACTGAAGACAAGTCTTCCTTCCAACACATGACAGTTCAGACTCAATTTGAGATTTGTGAGTCTATGCAGGTGAACAGGAAAACAGTGAGGTCAGAGATGGATACCTCCACCACTGAACGTGTGAACGTTTTTGGCCAAAAAGAAACCAGAGAGGAGTATCTCTCAGAGGCAGTCATGATCAGCGAGTCATCTGACAGTCTGATAGATTATCCTGTTGTCATTCATTCTCTGGAGGATATTTGTGCAGAGGAAAACAGTCAGGTCATTTTTACTGCCATCATAAAGCATGTCACCAAAGTTAACTGGTTTTTCAATGGCCAATTGGTGAAATCTGGCAAAGAGTTCAAGTGTTCTAAAGATCACAACACTTATACACTAGTTATTGGCAAAGTTGTCAAGGAGAAGCATCAAGGAGAATATGTTTGTGAGGCTGAGAATGAAGCTGGCAAGACTACAACATCTTCAAGACTCACTGTGGTCTCAAGAGGTTTGATGATGGGCAGTTCCTTGATATCATCATCACCTAACTAACACATTGGAGAATTTCCAATTCTGTTGTCTGATACCTCAACCATAAGCCACAATCTTGGGACATTTATGAGTTGAATGCTCCAAAAACCCTTTCAAAGATTAAATTGAAAATGGGTCTCTTAAGGTGTCTGTTCTAAGAAATAAAACTTGAAGTTTTGAGGTTTTCATCAGACAGCAGTGACATTATCACTTGTAGCCCATCCATCCCTCCACATGCATATCACCTCATATCCATTCCTCTGTTCTTCGAAGGAATCACAATGAGTCCATGTCTTTAAACATCCATCCACATTCCTTATTCCTCTTTGCATGATTTCTCTCATTTTCTTATCACAGAATCCTGTTCATCACATCTTCAATCTAAATTAACCATACCAATACCATTTTTCTTGTCCACAGTCACAACAGGATAACTTTGTGTGTTTCACTTTTCCATCTCAGGTTCATTACTTCATCACTTCCAGTAACTGCATTCCTTTTGCTTCCATTTTAACTACATCTGTTTATTTACTTTTTCTTATATCTTTCTTTCTCTCCAAAAACACAGCGAAACCTGTATTCAGGCACATAATTGTCCCTGTGGAGATCAATATTGGCAGCACTGCCAAGTTCGAATGTGAGACTGAGGATGCTCCGAATGTGAGCTTCAAATGGTTTAAGGATGGACACCCCATCAAAGAGGGTGATAAGTACAGGATTATCAGTCGCTTCAGCACTTCCAGTCTGGAGCTTTTGTGCCCAACCAAGGACGATAGCGGTGAATACACCTGCAGGGCGTCCAATCAGCATGGCAGTGACGAATGCTCTGCCTCTCTCAGCGTGACAGGTAAGAGCAACTTGTTTCCCTCTTCTTCGCTGGTTGAGTATGGAACTGTTGGTGTTGAATGAAATTTGAATCTAGAACTGTAGTGGATATCTTTTTCTTACAAGGTATCATCTCTTCTCATTCTTTGCTGGTCATCTTATGATAAACATTGGTGCTTGAGTCTTGTGTTTTGTTTGTTTATTTATTTATTTTAGGGTTTTTTGCAACGCTGGTTTGTTTTTGTCTGATTGGCAGATTTTGGTTAAGGTAAATGAAGAGGGTAAAACATATTGCCACTAATGTATTTCTCTTTCTCTTAATTCTTATAGAGCAATTCCCTCCTTCCTTTATAACTAAACCTGACCCTCAGACTATATATGTTGGACAGAGGGCAGTGATACAGTGTGTAATAACAGGATCTACTCCACTGAATGTTGTCTGGCTCAAAGACAACCAGGCATTGCCCAAAGTGCCTACACACTACCAAACGTCTTTTGAAAAGAATAAGCACACTCTTGAGATAACCAAACTTGAGCCAGCTGACAGGGGGATTTATGTGTGCAAGGTGTCTAATAAGGTTGGCAAAGCTGAGTGCAGCATGGAGCTGCATGTTATTGATAAGCCAAACTTTGTACACCCCCTGGGTCCAGTTGCTGCTGTGGTTGGAGCTCCTCTGCGCCTGGAGTGTCAGGTGGATAAGGACACTGGAGTTACTGTCACTTGGACCAGAGATGGTAGAAAAGTCCACCAGTCTCCAGACTGTAAACTGTCTTTTGAGAACAAGACAGCTACTCTTGATATCCTAAAAACCACACTGAAAGATTGTGGAAATTATGTGTGCACAGTAACAAATGAAGCTGGGAGTGCAACTTGCTCCACTTCAGTGAAGGTACAAGGTAAGAGCTGTCTAGTTAACTTTCATGGCTACCGCAGCATTTGAAGCTGTTGCAAATCTGCAGTATTGAAAGCTAACATAATTTTAATATTTGGTGTCCAGTTTAAATGGTGTATGTGCAGCTACAGTTGCCCTTTTTTCAAGTCTTAAATATCTTCTATTTGAATACTTGGTTGTTATTTTTAAATGACTTCTTGACTTCATAATGGCTCTTTTTAACCACACACCTCTCCAGAGCCACCAGTCTTTGTAAAGAGGCTGGAAGCCACCACAGTTTGGAAGCAAGGCAGCACCTCACGGCTGCAGTGCACCGTCAAAGGATCCCCTGAACTTCACACAACCTGGTTTTTTAATGACAGTGAGCTGACTGCTGGTGGAAGATATGATATTAGTCTGAAGGATGGTGTTGCCACTCTTGAGATAAAGGATGTCATGTTGAGTGACAGTGGAAACTACACCTGTGAGGTTCTTAATGAGTCTGGGTGTGAAAGTTGCAGCATTAAAGTAACAGTGAAAGGTGTGTAGTATTAGGTAGTTTTATTAAATAACCACATTTCAGTTCATCTAAGAAGTCCTCTTAATCAAGTATATGTTCCCTTTTAGAACCACCATCTTTCAAAAAAGAGTTACTCTCCATAGAGGCAGTAAGAGGATCTGTAGCTGTACTGGAATGTGAGATTGCTGGCTCTGCACCATTCGAGGTGGCCTGGAAAAAGAATAGGAAACACCTGTCTGCAGATAAGAAGTACAGAATAGTGTCACAGGGATCCCTGACCTCTCTGGAGATACACTCATTTGAAAGCGCTGATGCTGGTGAATACGAATGTGTCGTATCAAATGAGGTTGGGTCAGTAACCTCAAAGTCAGTGGCTAAACAGAGAGGTTAGTGATATAGAAAATACAGGACATACTTTTGTACTACTGAACTTTTATCTTAAATTAACTGTTATAGTTCTCTTGGATGTTGTGTAATTTATTACGACTCATGATGTTTTTTCAGAGCCACCTGTGTTCTCAAAGAGGATTGAGAGTGCTACAGCAGTGTTGGGAAATACAGTGAAGTTACAGGGAACCCTAAAAGGCTCAGCTCCTATCACTGTCAAATGGATGAAAGACTCTGAACTGCTAAGAGATGATGATCCCAATGTCAAAATGACATTTGAGAATAACATCACTAGCATTTCTTTCTCATCTGTTGAGATAAAGCATGGTGGCAAGTATACTTGTCTTGCTGAAAATGACACGGGACTACAGAAATGTGAAGCTGGCTTAACGATACAAGGTTAAAACCCATTTCTATAGATATTTTTAAGTCAACATGTAGATGTTTATAAATTCTAAAACTCATGTTGTTTTATAGAACCTGCTAGGATCTTAGAGAAAGCAGCATCCATCAGTGTGACTGCAGGAGATTCTGCCACATTGGAAAGTACCATTTCTGGAAGCCCAGACCTCAAAGTGAAATGGTTTAAAGACGGCAAGGAGATGATCAGTGGCCGTAAATATAAAATTATTTTGAAGGACAACACCGCCATCTTAAAGATTCTTGCCGCAGATAAAGGAGACACTTCAGAGTATAGGATGGAGGTGTCCAATAAAGTTGGAAAAGACCAGTGCACCTGCTCAGTCACTGTTATAGGTTAGTTTTAGCCAAGAGTACAATCATGTTTAAATTTACTTAAGATTTGGCTCTTGATGACAGTTTTGATATATTTCCTTACACAGATCGGGCAGTTCCACCATCCTTTACCAAAACTCTAAAGAAAGTGGATGGGAGTATTGGTAGTAATGTGACCCTGGAATGCAGAGTTTCTGGATCTCAGCCGATGGTTGTTTCTTGGTACAAAGATGATAAAGAAATCTACAGTGATGACAAATATAAGCTTGATTTCAGTGAGAGTACAGCCTCTGTGATGATAACTGGCCTGGAGCAAAGTGATGGTGGAGTTTATACATGCCGGGCCTCTAATGATGCTGGAGAAAAAGAGACCAGCGGTAGTTTGTCCATCAAAGGTCAGAGAAGTTGGATTACTTTCCCTCAAACCTCAGATTAAACAGGAATTTGGCAGACATTACAAGTCATCATGAATTAAGAATAGGCCTTGAACGTGTGCTCTTTTTTTCCAAATAACTCCAGAACCTCCAGTCTTCACTGTGAAACCAGAATCCCAGGATGTTTCACCGGGATCGAATATTGTCATAAAATCAGCCTTTACAGGATCAGTCCCTCTGGTTGTTAAATGGTTCAGAGAGGAGAAAGAGATTTTCACTGGGGGGAAGTGTTTCATAAAGAAAGATGCCTCCTCCAGCTCTTTGGAGCTTCACTCTGTGAAACCCAGTGACTCTGCAAAATACACATGCCAAGTATCCAATGATGCTGGGAAGGTGGATTGCACCGCAGTCCTCTTTGTTAAAGGTGCTGTTCCGTTCTTTCTTTTTAAATAATGATACAAAAAAGTGATAAACTGTTGTTTTCTTTACTTAACTATTTGTTTTTACTGTTGTTACTGTCAATTTACAGAAGCCCCAACATTTACAATGAAGCTTGAGTCTTCACAGCTTCTGAAAACTGGAAAATCGCTGAAGTTGTCTTGCAAAGTGCAGGGCACCCCTGTTATTAGCATCACATGGTTTAAAAACGGCTCAGAAATTGCTTCTGACCACAGACATACAATGTCCTTCGACAGCTCAATAGCAACTCTGGAGGTAGAGAACTGTTTTGTAGAGGATAGTGGAGATTATGTCTGCATGGCATCCAGTGACGCCGGCAGAGACCAGTGCAGCAGCTCGGTAACAGTGAAAGGTTTGTTCAGTCTTTAGTAGTTTTCTTCATATTTTTTCTCAGACTGTTGGCATGAGGATTCAGTGATATATTGTTGATTTTAAAAACGTTGAGAAATGGTATTAATATTATAAACAGTCATAGTCCCAGAAGTCAGAGTATTCAGTGTTCCAAACTTCGAGAATTTCATTTTTTTCATTTGCCTTATTTGCCAAGAGTTTCATTTGCCTTATTACATATTTCTGAGAACATATTTCTGAAAGATGATAACCAGTGTAAGTAGAGAATTCACAGTGTGGAAGCTCTGAACAGCTAAATGAATTCTGTAGATCACACTGGCCTCATAAGACTAGAACTTGACTCTTCTGTCCTTTAATGTGTTTAAATATAACATTGATTATCTTTTTTTTTAATAGAACCTCCAGTGTTTGTGAGGCCATTTGCGTCAGCTGAGCTTGTAAAGGGATCCAACATTATCTTGGAAGGAACTCTTTCAGGTTCTCTTCCATTTGAACTAAGTTGCTTCCTCAATGATAAACTGATCAGAAACGACAGTCGGCATAAGATGAGTGTTGAAAACAACATCGTCACTCTTCAGATCTCAAACTGTGAGACCGGAGATGCTGGGACATACCAGTTCACTGTTTCAAATGATGTTGGGGAGACTTCTTGTTCTTGCCATATTTCACTGAAAGGTTAGTCAAAGAACAGTGACAAATACTGTTGTCCAAAGTTATTGCATGCTACCGAGTTGCCTAGGAATGACATTTTATTGCAGAAGCCTTTACATTCTGGGTATTTTGGAAAAATTCTGGCAATGAACAATATACAGATTCTTGTATGGTGATGGTATCTTTTTATTTAGGCAACCAATAAAAAGAATTGATCAGGAAGATCAGAATTTGCAATGGATCATCTGTATTTGTGTAAATCCCTGTCACCTGTAGTCTGATTTATGGTCTTCTCTCACTAGAACCACCATCATTTGTTCAGAGACTAGAGGATGTGTCCTGCATGGTGGGCTCTGAGATCTCTATGAAGTGCATGTTATCTGGATCACTTCCCATGACACTCTCCTGGATCAAGGATGATCATGAGCTCACTGAAGACGAGCATGTTAAGATGTCCTATGACACCAAAAGTGCCATGTTAAATTTGAAAAATGCTCAGTTATCCCACAGCGGGAAATATGTCTGTCAGGCACAGAACAAAGCCGGGACTCAAAGATGTGCCGCTGTGCTCATTGTGACAGGTTTGTAAGATGTTTGTCACTCTTGTCTTATCTTATGTTGCTGTGTTATGTCAAGCTTGATGTTTCATCTGTTGCATTAACAACTGTAAGTAGCAGCTAACTCAAGTTTGGATCATTTTGCTATCCCAGAGCCAGCAGCTATTTCAGAACATGCAAAGTCCATCAGTGTCAACCAAGGTGACCCTGCCAGACTTGAATGCAGATTCTCAGGCACCAAACCGCTCAAGTCCAGATGGACGAAGGCAGGGAAGGAGCTGACCTCGGGCCAGAAATACAAAATACAGAGCACAGACACCAGCTCTGTACTCAAGATTATTAAAACTAAGAAAAGCGATAGTGGCAAATACACCTTTGAAGTTTCAAACAATGCTGGGTGCAGTTCTTGTGATGCAGTGATTACTGTCTTTGGTCAGTTTTTCTAAAAATTGATATCTTTTAGGAGATTTTCCTGTCTATGTTATTCATACAACCAACTTATTGTTTTTGTGCTTTGTATGTAATAGATCAGATTATTGAACCATCTTTCACAAGAAAACTGAGGGAGACTGAAGGTATCAGAGGATCATTTGCTCATCTGGATTGCCTTGTATCTGGCTCCCTGCCAATGACAATACAGTGGTACAAAGATGGTAAAGAAATCCAGATTGATGAGAAACACAAATGCACATTTTTCGAAAATGTTGTTTTCCTGGAAATCAGTGGTCTTGACAGTAAAGACAGTGGCAGCTTTACCTGCATGGCTACAAATAAGGCAGGATCGGTCCAGTGCTCGGGAACTTTGTTTGTGAAAGGTTAGAAGTCACTTCCCATCCTGCGTACTTCTGTGCAGTTTAAGCATAATAACGTTATATATCTTGTGACTATGTTATGATAGAGGTGTTGGTGTTTTGTCCACCAACAGAACCACCATGCATTCTTGAACAACCTGAATCCATGAATGTTTTGCCTGGGTCAAAAGTTAAGTTTAATGTTCGTGTCTCTGGCACGCCACCGCTGACCATCAAGTGGTTTACCAACAAGAAAGAGATTTCATCCAGCACTGACCGCTTTGTGACTACAGACAACACCTCAAGCTCACTGGAGCTCTTCTTTGCCAAAGTTTCTGATTCTGGTGACTATGTCTGTGAAATACAGAATGATGTGGGTTCCTGTTCATGCCAGGCAACACTCTTTATAAAAGGTTAATATTGGTTTCTCCCTTTTATTAGTTTCACTTACTTTGCAGTGATCATCATACCTACATGTATGTAACTTGTGTATATATATTTTTTTCAGAACACCCCTATTTCATTCAAAAACCTGAAGGATTTTCAGTAGTAAGAGTAGGAGACAGTAAGGTGTTTGAGTGCAAGGTCGCTGGTACTCCAGAGGTTTCTGTGCATTGGTTCAAAGATGGAGATGAAATTCACCCAAGTGTCAAACACAAGATATCGTTTTCAGACTGCATGGCCACCTTAGAGATTTGTCAAGTTAATGAAAATAACAGCGGGAAATACTTCTGCAAAGCTTGCAATGAAGCAGGCACAGAGAGTTGCACTTTTGAGCTTGAAGTGAAAGGTTAGTTCAGTAGAAGTCAATAATAAATGTTTTTTTCAGAACACCCCTATTTCATTCAAAAACCTGAAGGATTTTCAGTAGTAAGAGTAGGAGACAGTAAGGTGTTTGAGTGCAAGGTCGCTGGTACTCCAGAGGTTTCTGTGCATTGGTTCAAAGATGGAGATGAAATTCACCCAAGTGTCAAACACAAGATATCGTTTTCAGACTGCATGGCCACCTTAGAGATTTGTCAAGTTAATGAAAATAACAGCGGGAAATACTTCTGCAAAGCTTGCAATGAAGCAGGCACAGAGAGTTGCACTTTTGAGCTTGAAGTGAAAGGTTAGTTCAGTAGAAGTCAATAATAAATCAGTAATAAAAATCGAAGGTTGCTTTAGTATGATTTGCTTTGTTATTTCAGAACCTCCGTCGTTTGTTGAAGAGCTGACATCTCTAGAAGTTGTTAAAGGTTCAACAGCAGTGTTTGCTTGCAAAGTGACAAGAAGTGCTCCATTTAAGGTGACATGGATCAATAATGAAAAGCCAATTAAATCTAGCCAAAAGTATGTCATTGTTGATAGCGAAAATGTGAGTTTGAAAATCCAGGACTGTAAAGCAGAAGATGTTGGTACTTATCAGTGTGTGGTAGCCAATGAGGTTGGACGTTGCACTGGCTTTGCAGCTTTGTCTCTGAAAGGTTGGTTTTACTGATGGTTATACATCACACTGTCATACATTAAGCATACAGCACAGGACACTTTCTGGTATAACACTGACACCTTTTCCTTGTATTAGTTGCTCCAACATTTATTAAGAAGATAGAAAATGTCACAACTGTTCTGGGAGATGTTGCAGTCTTTCATTGTACCATGGAAGGTTCTCTGCCTCTCTCTGTGCAATGGCAAAAAGATGAGAATTGGATCCCAGAGGATTTAAACATCAGAAGAATGTTTGAGAACAAAGAGGCCGCCCTCTGGTTTACTGCATGTGATGCAACTCACAGTGGGAAATACATCTGCCAGGTTGTAAATGAGGCCGGGCAGGACAAATGCTTTGCCACCCTCATTGTGCAAGGTACTAATGCTTCTTGCTTGATTCATCTGCTTTACATTATAGCAAGCTCTACTAGAAATAACAAGTGAACTCACCTCTTTCATTGTAGAACCACCTACGATACAAGAGAAGCCAGAGGTAGTGAAAGTGACTTGTGGAGATCCAGTTACTCTTGAGTACAGGGTAGCTGGAACTCCTCAGATCGGTATAAGATGGACCAAAGATGGCAAAGAGCTCCAGTCAAGCAGAAAACATAATCTTTACTATGAGAACAACGTCAGCACTCTTACTATACAGTGTTCTCAGCTGGAAGACAGTGGAGAGTACCTGTTTGAAGCCTCAAACTCTGTTGGGGCTTGCAGCTGTAAAGTCACATTGGTTGTTTTAGGTTTGTAAATTTTTCTTCAACTCTTTTTAGAGCAAACACTTTAAGTTGCAGAATTGCGTTTTCTTCTGTCACTGTAATGATCTTTCACTATCCTTTTAAACAGAAGAAGCGATTCCTCCAACATTTATTAGGAAATTAACAAACATTCAAGCAGTTATGGGTTCAGTGGTTACCATGGAGTGCAAAGTGGGCGGTTCTCTTCCAATATCAGTTGAATGGAGCAAAGGAAAACTAAAGATAACCAAGAGCTCCAAATACAAACTTCTGCACATTGGAAATACAATATCACTGGAGTTAAAACTGACTGAGAGTGCTGATACAGGAGAATACTCCTGTAAAATTACCAACAAAACAGGCAGCTGTGTGTGCAAGGGAGTTCTTACAGCTAAAGGTTAGCATTTATAGGTCAACTTTATCATTTTTTTCCCACTCAACGGCTGTTCGTCATGTATCATAATAATTTTTCTGTATGGGTTTTAGTGCCACCAAGATTTGTTGCTGAGCCTGAGTCACAGGCTGTTATTCCCAAATCTACTGTACACTTCAGAAGTGCCTTTGAAGGAACACCTCCATTTATGGTGAAATGGTTCAAGGATGATTTCGAACTCATCACTGGGCCATCATGTACGATTAGTTTGGAGAAATATTCTTCCTCTGTAGAGCTCTGCTCAGTTGGGATTCTGCAATGTGGGATGTATTCTTGTCAAGTTAGCAACGAAGCAGGCGCGGTGAAAAGTGCAGCAGAGTTGTTGGTGAAAGGTTGGACTATTCTTTTTTTTTTTTTTTTTTTTTGTTTACCACTGCCATTGTCACATAATTAACACCATCTTTTTTACTTCATTTTTACAGCTCTTTTTCTTCATTTTCCTTTCTCTGCCCGACCACCTTATCATTTCTTTTTTTCTTTTCTTTTTTTTTTTTTACCAGGATTATCTTTGTTATCTTCTGAATCATCTGCCAGCATCCAGTCACCTGTCCACATCCTCCATATGTCTCACTGACACTTGACAAGTGTTACTTTAGGCAGACAACAGTAACTTGATTTTGTTTTTTTGACTTTTCAGAACCTCCTCAGTTTGTCCTGAAACTCCCTCCCACTACCTTTGTGAAGCAGTGTGAGGGACATCGTTTTGAATGCAAGGCTACCAGCGCACGCTCCCTGAATATGTGCTGGTACAAAAATGACCAAATGATAACCGATGGAGGCAACTATAAGACAATGTTTGTTGACTCGACTGCGTACCTTCAGCTGCGTACTACAAGGTTTGAAGATAACGGGGTCTACACCTGTGAGGCTCATAATGATGCTGGCAGTGCAAGCTGCAGCACCATTCTCACAGTTCAAGGTCAGCTATTAAATAGATATCTTGGGAAGATATTGTTTTGTGGATTTTCTCAGTTCTGAACTTGTGTAGCATGAAAAAGAAGGAATGAAAATCCCCTATAAAATGAGTTTTGGTACTGCGTTTGACCGTTTGGATCCCTGTCTAAAAACCTCAGCATGCAATCCAACAACCCCATCCTGATTTCATTCAAAGATTTTTCTCCTCCAGCGTGTTGGATAGCATGAGTCTGAGTCTTTTCTGTATTTTTGATGGAATGTCCCACAGTACATTTTTGACTCACATTGGCCAAGTTCATTTTTCTGATCTCAATATGATACGACCTACTCTACAACCATAGCATGAATATAAGCAAGTGTTTCCATTCTCTTACTAATGGTCTATGTTTTTCTGCTGATATCTGGATGGATTCCTCTAGCATGGACTGAATTTAAGCATGACCCTCAACAAGAGTATCCTATGGAACTGCCCACGAATGTTACTTCCGTTAATATATCTCAATATATTTTCCAGAGTCTCCATCCTTTACTAAGACTCCAAACCCAGTAGAGGGCATTAGAGGAAAAGTTGCCAGCCTACACTGTGAAGTGTATGGCACTCCACCATTCCAGTTTAACTGGTACAAAGACAAAAGGCCACTGAAGGAGAGTAGGAAATATAAGATGGTCAGTGAAGGCAACTCTGCCGCACTTCACATTATGAAACTGGAGCAGGACGATGTTGGTCTTTATGAGTGCGGAGTGTCAAACAACGTAGGAACTGAATTCTGCCGTACTACAATTAGCCTTAAAGGTTAGTAAAGAATCAGTTGCCATTTCCTCAAAGCTTAGTCTAAGTATGATTACCCCTCCTCACCTGTGATTTTTCCATCACTTATCAGAACAACCAGCGTTTGTCAAGAAACTAGTTGACCAGTCGGTGAGAGTCGGTCAGCAGCTGACACTGACAGCTACAGTGAAAGGCTCTGAGCCTTTGACTGTATTCTGGGTTCAGGACAAAGATCACACTCTCAGAGATGGTGACAACAGGAAGATCACCTTTGAGAATAATGTGGTCACCCTTGTAGTGCCCAAGGTTGACCCGAACACAGCTGGTAAATACACCTGCCAGCTGAGGAATGACTCTGGAGTTGTGGAGTCTGTCTCCCAAGTGACCATTCTAGGTTTGTAGAACTCCAGACCTTATTACATTACTACCAGTGTCAGTGTAAGGATGTATTTAGGTTAATATCTTCTTCCTTAATTTCTAGACCCTGCTGCTATTGTGGATAGCCCAGAGTCCTTGAACGTGAAGTCAGGAGAAAATGCAGCTCTAGAAGTCACAGTATCTGGCTCACCAGAACTAAAAACTAAGTGGTTCAAGGACAACAAAGAGCTTTCTGGTGGTGCAAAGTATCAGATTTCCTTCACAAAGAAGGTTGCTACCCTGAAGATTCGTTCGGCTGATAAAGCAGACGCTGGAGAGTACAAGCTAGAGGTTACAAACCATATTGGTACAGCCTCTTGCAAAACTAAGCTCTCTGTCTCAGGTTGGTGGCCATTGTATATATGCCCTTTCATAAACTTATCTTCTTATCAAAATCTGATCCTTTTACTTATCAGTTAACTAAAAGAAACTTGTTTTTTTGACAATAGATAAGTTGATTCCACCAAGTTTCATAAGGAAGCTGAGGGACACCCACCTTGTTGTGGGTAAACCTGGTGAGATGGAGTGTAAGGTCACTGGCTCTGCTCCTTTAACAACCTCCTGGTTTCACAATGGCCAGGAGATCAAGAGCGGGCCAAACTACGACATTAGCTGCAGTGATAATAACTGCAAGCTGAGAGTTCCAACAATCAACATGTCAGATGCCGGCAAATACACATGTAAAGCTGTAAATGCTGCAGGATCCAGTGAGACAAGTGCTTCCGTGAACGTGACAGGTCAGTAGATGTGAATAGAGTCAAGAAAAGAAAATTTCACCAATGTATACCTGAGCACGGGATTGGAAACATTACAGAAAGTTAACAATTATCTTTCAACACATCTTTTTTATTTGAACCCAGAACCTCCATCTTTTGTGGAAGCACCTGAAGCAAAGGAGACATTGCCTGGTAAAAACGTGTCTTTCTTGGCTAAAGTAAAAGGCAGTGCCCCCCTGAAAGTCAAATGGTTCAGGGGAGCCAAGGAAATGCAGCACGGAAGGGGCTGTGAGATTGCCCTGAAGGGTGATGTGGCCACTTTGTTGCTTCACAGAGTCGAAAAGTCCCATGCAGGAGAGTACACCTGCCAGATCATTAATGACACAGGGAAGGAAAGCTGCCCAGTCTACCTGTTTGTGAAAGGTTTGTTAGCATGAAAACAATTTTTTTAACCATCTGTACACTTATAAAAGTGAAGTTAAAGTAACTGAATTTGGAATTACCTCTCTCAGAACCAGTCCACTTTGTGAAGAAGCTGAGGGACATTTATTCTGAAAAAGGCAAGAATCTGAGGCTTGAGGTCTCATTCGCTGGAACCCCCAGGGTTAATGTGACCTGGAAGAAGGATAGTAAACTCATCTGGGCATCACATCAGTACAATGTGATCACCACAGACACCTCCTGCATCCTGGAGATTCTTAACTCGGACAGGATTGAGGCAGCTGGTACATACTCTTGCGAAGTAGACAACGGAGTCGGAAGTGACAGATGTGAAGCACAAGTGTCAATTCTAGGTAAATTTATTAGTGTGCAATCATTGATTCATTTAATTTCATTTCATATATTGAGCCTTTCATTTGTTAATCCACAACTCAACATCTGTAGTTATACTAAGTCATCATCATCATCATCTTTCACTTCAGAACGACCATACTTTGTTGAAAAGATGGAGCCAATGGAGGTTACTGTGGGTGATGCGGTGACGCTGAAATGCCGTATTGCGGGAACTCCCGACATCTCTGTAGCTTGGTTTAAAGCTGACGGAAAGCTGCGCAAGTCCAACACTTGCTTAATGGACTTCACAAACAGTGTTGCCACTTTAAAATTGATGAAAACAACCAAGTGTGATGACAGCGAATACATCTGCAAGGCTGAGAATCTAGTTGGTTCAGCGTCTATCAGCTGTAAAGTGATTGTGAAAGGTGATGCTCATTTTCCATACTTCTTTTTTCTTCATTAATGTGTTCCTCCTCCTTTGAGATTTCCCACCTTAAAGACGGTATTCATTTTCTGCTTCGTTTGATTATGGAAATCTTTTTCCAAAGATTAGTTCTGGTGAAATATGCAACTCTTGGAAAAAATACTAATATAGCTTTCACTCAATGTTTAGTTTGTCGCATTTCATCTATCAAAGCTTAAGCTAAGTTTACATTGACATAGAGCCCTTGAAATGCATGGCAGCATAACAATGGGCACATTTCTAACATCAGCATTGCTTCTCTCAGAACCTGTGCATTTTATCAAGAAGCTGGAGGACACTACTTTCATAGTCGGTCAGCCACTGAAACTTGTCTGCACATACACCGGAAGCCAGAGGGTCTATGTCACATGGAAAAAGGACAGCAAGCTGATTTGGGCCTCTTATCAGTATAATGTTAAAACTACTGATTCAGCCTGCATTCTGGACATCCTCAACAGCGACAGGCCAGAGGCAGCTGGAACATACACTTGCGAAATTTCCAACGGAGCTGGAACTGACATCTGCCATGCTCGTGTAAGCCTAGGTAAAGTCACAAACTTTTAACACAACATTTGCTTTCTGAGCGAACAGTGCATCTGCTGTTGTAGGTTATTGTAGTCACCTAAGACTAAAAAAGACTCCACTGCTTGCCTGCTAACATAACACAATGTAGGTTCCATGCAACTAACCCAACCATTACTCCTCTCAGAACCGGCTCACTTTGTAAAAAAGCTGGAGGACACTTATTTCAGACTCCGTGAACCTTTGACCCTCAAGTGCACATACTCTGGAAGCCAAAGAGTGTATGTGACCTGGAAGAAGGATGGCAAACTTATCTGGGCATCATACAAGTACAACGTCAAGACCACCAACGACACCTGCATCTTGGGAGTCCTCAACAGTGACAGAGAAGAGGCTGTTGGAAGATACACATGTGAAATCTCTAATGCTGAAGGAACCGATATCTGCCATGCTAATGTTAAACTAGGTAAACCTTCTTGGCAACTTTCCTCAGTAAATCAAGGATTTACTAATTGCTTGAGTCATTTGCACTTCCATAAGATATAATGTAACCAGCTTGCTCAAAATGCTAAATTTCACTGCTAATGTTATCTAACACCATCATTGCTAATGATTTCTTAGAACCAGTTCGCTTTGTGAGAAAACTGAGAAACACCTTCTATAAAATTGGCCACCCTTTGACACTGGAGTGCACATTCACCGGCAGCCAGAGGATTTATATCAGCTGGATGAAGGATGGTAAACCTATCTGGGCATCGTACAAATACAATGTAAAAACTTCCAACTTCTCCAGCACCTTGGAAGTTCTCAACAGTGACAGTCGGGAAGCCATTGGGAAATACTCATGTGAGATTTCCAATTCAGAAGGCACAGATATCTGCCATGCTATGGTTAAGATAGGTAAAGCCCCTTTCAAATGCACCTCATAGTAATTATTTTATTATTCATTATTTGATTCATTTGAATTCAAAATGTAAAATATCTTTAATTCTAGCAAACCCCCAATTGAATTTACATGATGCATGTATTTGCTTGCTGTAACATAAAAACATGCAATTAACATCATCATTGCCTCTTGTAGAACCTGTGCGCTTCCTAAAAGAGTTGGAAGACACCACTTTCAGCCTTGGCCAGCCCCTGTCACTGTACTGCGCTTACAGTGCCAGCCCTAGGGTCTTTGTAAGCTGGAGAAAGGATGGCAAGCCAATCTGGGCTTCCTACAAGTACAACGTCAAGACCACAGACAATTCCTGTGTTTTGGAGGTCCTTAACAGTGACCGGCTAGAAGCAGCAGGGAGATACTCCTGTGAAATTTCTAACTCTGAGAACACCGCTATCTGCTATGCACAGGTCAAACTAGGTAAAATGAATGAATATTGAATATGAAAACATATATGAATATCAAACATATAAATTGGATATATATTAAAATTTTTAAGGATTTGGTGAAAACCACATGAAAAACGCAGTAATCACATTACAAAAATATTTGCAGCAAAATATATTCTTTGCTGACCTCACCAACAGAGGACCAGTTTACAGTTAACTGCAGTAAATTCAAATTTAGTGGCATGAAAAGCTAAAAATGTGTTTAGAAATGCATTTTTTGTTATTATTAAAAACTGAACACCATAAGTCCTATTCATAGTTTTAGATTACAGTTTTAAGTTACTTGCCAACTCTATTTCACATAATCCTGCTAAGCTTTCTTTATACTTGACAGGTACTAACAACTAACATCCCTGCCTCTCCTAGAACCTGTGCAGTTTGTGAAAAAGCTGAAGGATATGACCTTTAGGGTTGGCCAGCCTCTCAGGCTTCAGGTCACGTATACGGGCAGCCAGCACGTGTATGTGAGCTGGACAAAAGATGGCAAGCCAATCTGGGCTTCCTACAAGTACAACGTCAAGACGACAAACAACTCCTGTGTCTTGGAGGTTCTCAACGATGACAGAGAAGAGGCCACTGGGAAATATTCCTGTGAAATATCCAATGCTAGTAGCTCTGCTGTCTGTCATGCTTATGTCAGACTAGGTAACTGCCTCATAACATGCTCCCTCACTGATTTGCTAACAGTTCAGGCTACAAGATATGACTAACACCATCGTTGCTTCTCTCAGAACCTGTGTGCTTTGTCAAAAAGCTGGAAGACACATCATACTATTTGGGTGATCCACTGAGTCTGATGTGCACATACACCGGCAGTCAGCGAGTACATGTGAGCTGGATGAAGGATGGCAAGCCAATCTGGGCTTCATACAAATACAACGTCAGGACCACCAATTCCTCGTGCATTTTGGAAGTCCTCAATAGTGACAGAGAAGAAGCAGCTGGGGTCTATTCCTGTCAAGTTTCTAATGCAGAAAGTTCTGCTGTCTGTGATGCTTATGTCATTTATAAAGCATCTAAGAAAGGTATAACACTTAACATCAAACATTTGCAAATACAACAAGACATAGAAAGCAGAAGTTCCATCCTACTCCCAGACATCTTGTATTCTGGCTTTCATGCCACAGTTTTTAAAGAAAGAATCATGATAGTTATTGAGGGATTTTTTTGGTTTTATATGAAAAAGGCTGGATCCATTCCAAAATAGAGTGAAATGGACAGTGCATACAGTTCCACACATCATTAACATTTATCATAGTACAGTCCACAGAGACAGTCCAAGTGATCATAAATCTTAGCTCCATGCAGATATTCTTTGCCTTGTGGACATGGGCAGGTAATAAAATTTACAAGAAAATTTCATTTGTGTGAGTATTTCACATATTTGGGTACAGGTAGGACTGTGAACCTCACTGTCCTTAGTTCACATCTGACCCCTTTAAGTTAAATTGTTATTAAATTGATATAAAGTCATTTGTATCTAGAATGAAGAATGCAAAATTAAAAGAAGAAAAATGCTATGAGGCTCTGATTGTAGTCGTGTTTTTTTCAAAAGATGAATGGACTAAACCCTCTATGCACAAACACATTGTGCAACATTGTGCTTACCCAAGAGTAGGGTGGGACTTTTTGCTCTCTATATGCTATTCTCTCTACACCACTGAACTTGGTTTAATTAAGGCTAATTTGATTACATTAGTGAATCATAATAGTCAATGTTTCACCTTTGCATCTAACAACCAACACTGCCTCTCACAGAACCTGCTCGCTTCATCAGAAAGCTGGAAAACATCACATTCAGAGTTGGCCAACCGCTGACCCTTAGAGTTGCATTCACTGGTAGCCAAAGAGTGGGTGTGAGCTGGAGAAAGGATGGGAGGCCAATTTGGGCCTCTTATCAGTACAATGTCAAGACCACAGACTGTAGCTGTGTGCTGGAAGTCCTCAACAGTCACCGAGAAGAGGCGCAGGGAAGATACACTTGTGAAATTTCCAACCCCGAGGGCTCTGATATCTGCCATGCTTATGTCAAACTAGGTAACACTAACCAACACAGTGCTTGTAGTTCTCATCATTCATGTCATGCATGAAGTTAATATTTCCTAGAGGTAACTGCCATTGCAACTCACATAACCTATGCAATGCCTGTAACATTTCTTACCTTCATGTTCTGATAAATCTCCCTCCAGTCACATAGCCTCTCTCTCTACACATGAAAACATCCATGGATTCCTCTGGATATTGCGCTGTCACAGTCTTTCATCCTACCCATAAGATCAGTAGCTTCTATGACTGATTTCAACATTGCTTCTCTCAGAACCCGTACGATTTGTCAAGAAATTGGAGGACGTCAGCCATGAGTTGGGTAAACCTTTGAGGCTGGAGTGCAGTTACACCGGTAGCCAGAGGGTCTACGTGACATGGAAGAAGGATGACAAGCTGATCTGGGCTTCTTACCAGTACAACGTCAAGACGACAGACTTGTTGTGTGTTCTGGAGATCCTCAACAGTGACAGAGTTGCAGCGGCAGGAAAATATACTTGTGAAATTTCCAATGCTGAAGGAACTGACACCTGCCATGCTCATGTTAAAATAGGTAACACAGTAACCAACACATTTCCTTCCATCTCAACTCATTCTCCAAATGTGGTCAAAGTTACTGATGCTAACCTCCATTGCAGTTATTGTTTCCTGTGGTCCTGTGCTTGTTGGTAACATGAAGGAATTTCGTAACAAATAGAAGGTCCAGGGTTACATTGTTGTGTTTAGGGTTGGTTGGTTTCGTGTTTGTTTAGCTTGAAAAGAAAAATATTTTATAATGTATTAGATGTCCTTGATAGCATGTTTGGGTCAGATAAATATGCTTGCTTGAAAAAGGAATTCGTAGACAGGTAGAAGTGTCTCTTAATGAGGTGGATTTCTGCATATGTCCGCTTTTGTGTTGCAGATTGTATTTATGTTATCTTATGTGCTGTGGCTTTCTGTTTTCCCTATTGTAACGACAGGCCCGGTGGCCTGGCAAAACTTCGATTTAAATATCAACCATTTCCCCATGTCACAACATGGCCTCATTTTGTTCACTTTCTCCCCCCCCCACTAACAGAGCGCAAAGTCCCACCAAATTTTACCAAGAAGCCCTCTGAGTCCATGGTGGATTTTGTGGGTAAGACAGTGAAGATGGAGGGTCGGGTGTCTGGCTCTCAACCACTGACCGTCACCTGGTTGAAGGACAACAAAGAAATCTACAGCTCTGACAAATATGATGTCAGCTTCAAGAACAATATGGCTGTACTGTGTGTCAAAGACTCTTCCAGCTCTGACAGCGGTGTGTACACCTGTGAGGCCTCCAATGAAGCTGGAAAAGCTTCATGCCACGTTTCTTTCTCACAGTCTCAGGTATGAGCATGTTGAGTATCTTCATATTTGACTTTTTTATATATATATATATATATATATATATACATATATATATATAAAATAAATACACAGGTGTGAAAAAGTGTTTGCCACACCTTCCTGATTTCTTACTTTTTTGCATGTTTGTCACACTTAAAATGTTTCAGATCAAACAAATTTAAATATTAGTCAAAGACAACACAAGTAAACACAAACTTTACTTGGTTTACTTGTGTTTGTCTTTGATGTCTTTTGTATCTTTGACTAATATATATATATATATATATATATATATATATATATATATATATATATATATATGTATATGTGTGTCTATCTTGATGCACTTCATAGATTTGAGTTAAAGAAATGAGGAACTAAAAACAGCCCAGTAACATCAGCAACACATGCTGTGTTAGTATCATGTCCTTGTAAAGTACACTGCTCAAAAAAATAAAGGGAACACTTAAACAACACAATGTAACTCCAAGTCAATCACACTTCTGTGAAATCAAACTGTCCACTTACGGAAGCAACACTGATTGACAATCAATTTCACATGCTGTTGTGCAAATGGAATAGACAACAGGTGGAAATTATTAGGCAATTAGCAAGACACCCCCAATAAAGGAGTGGTTCTGCAGGTGGTGACCACAGACCACTTCTCAGTTCCTATGCTTTCTGGCTGATGTTTTGGTCACTTTTGAATGCTGGCGGTGCTTTCACTCTAGTGGTAGCATGAGACGGAGTCTACAACCCACACAAGTGGCTCAGGTAGTGCAGCTCATCCAGGATGGCACATCAATGCGAGCTGTGGCAAGAAGGTTTGCTGTGTCTGTCAGCGTAGTGTCCAGAGCATGGAGGCGCTACCAGGAGACAGGCCAGTACATCAGGAGACGTGGAGGAGGCCGTGTAGGAGGGCAACAACCCAGCAGCAGGACCGCTACCTCCGCCTTTGTGCAAGGAGGAACAGGAGGAGCACTGCCAGAGCCCTGCAAAATGACCTCCAGCAGGCCACAAATGTGCATGTGTCTGCTCAAACGGTCAGAAACACTCCATGAGGGTGGTATGAGGGCCCGACGTCCACAGGTGGTGGGTTGTGCTTACAGCCCAACACCGTGCAGGACGTTTGGCATTTGCCAGAGAACACCAAGATTGGCAAATTCGCCACTGGCGCCCTGTGCTCTTCACAGATGAAAGCAGGTTCACACTGAGCACATGTGACAGACGTGACAGAGTCTGGAGACGCCGTGGAGAACGTTCTGCTGCCTGCAACATCCTCCAGCATGACCGGTTTGGCAGTGGGTCAGTAATGGTGTGGGTGGCATTTCTTTGGGGGGCCGCACAGCCCTCCATGTGCTCGCCAGAGGTAGCCTGACTGCCATTAGGTACCGAGATGAGATCCTCAGACCCCTTGTGAGACCATATGCTGGTGCGGTTGGCCCTGGGTTCCTCCTAATGCAAGACAATGCTAGACCTCATGTGGCTGGAGTGTGTCAGCAGTTCCTGCAAGATGAAGGCATTGATGCTATGGACTGGCCCGCCCGTTCCCCAGACCTGAATCCAATTGAGCACATCTGGGACATCATGTCTCGCTCCATCCACCAACGCCACGCTACGCACGTTGCACCACAGACTGTCCAGGAGTTGGCGGATGCTTTTAGTCCAGGTCTGGGAGGAGATCCCTTCAGGAGACCATCCTCCACCTCATCAGGAGCATGCCCAGGCGTTGTAGGGAGGTCATACAGGCACGTGGAGGCCACACACACACTACTGAGCCTCATTTTGACTTGTTTTAAGGACATTACATCAAAGTTGGATCAGCCTGTAGTGTGTTTTTCCACTTTAATTTTGAGTGTGACTCCAAATCCAGACCTCCATGGGTTAATAAATTTGATTTCCATTGATAATTTTTGTGTGGTTTTGTTGTCAGCACATTCAACTATGTAAAGAACAAAGTATTTAATAAGAATATTTTATTCATTCAGATCTAGGATGTGTTATTTTAGTGTTCCCTTTATTTTTTTGTGCAGTGTAGTTGGTGCTGGAAGCTTGGAAAATTACTTTGGCTGGCAAGCAAACTGGTAGCATGCTAGCTAGCTGGAACATGGTGCCACTGACCAGCCAAAACAGCTCTTCAAGCTAGCTGGCTTGTTACCAATTAGGTGACTATAATTTAGGGTTGTCCTAGTTTGGCTGCTGTATGGAAAATGAGATAAACAGTTTAATTTAAGAGACATTTTTACAATTGTATTATCAACTCCTGTCTCGATACAATGCTGGATCTCCTCTTCAGCAGTGCAGGGTTATATAAAACTGGATGGTACCACAAATCTTAAATAAACAATTCCACTTTGCATTTCCTGGAAGGTTAACACCCAGATTTCACCATTATAGATGCTGTTGTAACTGGACTTCTAGAAACAGTCACTCTGGCCATTAGGATTTCACCCAAGATAGACCAATAGACCATTTAAGAGTCTGTTGGTTTTTAGAGGTTTCACCAGCTGTCTCAGATCCAATTAAAAAGACAGAGAGCTTTAAACTTCTTCAAACTAAGTGGCAGCAGAACAGAACCAAATAATTATAGACTATTTTTCTCTGTTTGGGAAAGGGTGTCTATTTTTCTTTTCATGCTGGTTTAGTCCACCTGAGGTTTGGGTCATCTTAGTTCATTTTCTGTCAAGATTTCTGCCAAAATCTGCAGATGAGGCTCTAGTTCCCAGCCCATCATGTTACTGTTAGAAAAAGAAGTATCTGTATTTGTTTCACTTCTTTCCCGTCACTCCATTAGAAACTGGCCAGGCTCCAATGTTTGATGTCCCTCTGGAGCCGGTGACAGTAGGTGAAGGAGAGAGGCTGAGCCTCAAATGCCATGTCAGTGGCTCTCCTCCACTGACGATCCAGTGGATGAAGGACAGGAGAGAGCTGAGGTCCAGTGGAAACACCCGAATCACATTTGTTGGCGGGACAGCCTCTCTAGAAGTCAGCCCAGTCTCAAAGACCGATGCAGGGGATTACCTTTGTAAGGCCAGCAATGCTACCAGCAGCGACTTCTGCAAGTCCAGGGTCACTGTGCAAGGTACCATCATCAGTTTATGAACAATGCCTCTTTTCCATCTTGCTGAAAAGCCTGTCAGATGACATATTGTCATGATGTTTGTTACCTGTCCTCTGTTTATTTATTTCATTTTTTTTGCTTATTTCGAACACAATAAAAAAAACGTAATGCTTCATGGATACAGCAGTTACATGATAATTTGGGCTACTTTTGTACAACTGTGGTTTTGCAGGGTTGAGGGTCTGATCGAGCTACTGAATTAACTCAAATGTTGCACCACTGCACTCACCTCCATGATTTCTTTCAGACAAAGGAGCCAAGGCCGCCCCCACTGAGGCCACCACTCCGGCTGCACCTGGCCCCGTCAAAAGGCTTGACAACCTTTTCTTCATCGAGGAGCCTAAAAACATTTCTGTCACAGAGAGTAAGCAGACTCTTACTTGAATTCTGGACACAAGGTAGTTTGTCCTGAGAGCTTAACATTATATAGGAAAAGCATTACTAGCCTCTCATGATGTTTTCTCTTTCACAGTTTGGAGCTCTGAAATTTGTGAGACTTGATCAGAATGTTGCCAGGGAAACACCACAAATCCTACGAAAAGTGTCTTTTCATATGAATTATGATTTTGATTTATTGAAACATCTCAGAAATATTTAAATATTAATACAATAGAGATTCTGAAGAGATCTGAAACTTAATATATAGACCTTATAATTGTCACTTTTGTATTCATTTATGTATATTACAGTTGTGTCTGTTTTGTTGTTGATATAATACATTGTAAGATAATAAGATAATAGAGTAGCTCTGCAAAATACTGTACACTGACAGATTCCTTTTGGAACCTCATGTTTGCTTGTTTCTTCTACGCAGAGGGCACCGCAACCTTCATCGCCAAGATCAGGAGGCGACCCAATCCCCAGTGTGAAGTGGATGAAGGGCAAATGGAGGCAGATCACCCCCGGTGGTCGTATCTCCATCGAGCACAAGGGGCAGGATGCCAAAATGGAGATCAGAGAGGTGACCAAGTCCGACTCCGGTCTCTACAGATGTGTCGCTACCAACAAGCACGGAGAGATTGAATGCAGCGCTGAAATGGAGGTCACCAAAAAGGAGGAAGTGGAAGGAATAGGAGACATTAGGACCAGGCTGAAGAAGTGAGGGCTTTTTGCACAAAAATATGTTGATTGAATGAGACCTTTTTTGTGTATGATTCTCTATATGTCTCAGTGCACGTCGAGGACAGATCAAGTTTTTTCACAGAATCTTTCTATACTAGTCTTGTTGATGAGAAAACACCTTCCCTGATTGTGATATTCATCAGGACTCCCTCAAAGCAGAAGAGTCCCAAGAAAGATGAAGAAATTGATATTGTAGAGTTGCTCAGAGGACATGACCCCAAAGAGTATGAAAGAATTCTGCGGGAGCACGGCATCCATGATTACCGTGCCATCCTGCAGGCCGTCGAGTTCCTGAAGAGGGAGAAAGAGATGGAGACTGGAAAAGTGGTGAGGATAAGAAACTGGCAGAGATTTCAGTTATCCCTATGATAGCTCATCTGAGGTGGTTTGTTAAGATTGTTTTGAAAATTAAAGTTAGTTTTTAAGATAGAGCTGCCAGAAATATTTATAATGATTACACAAGATCAGAGGTAAGGAAACATAACTTAAAGATGATGGGTTTAGTTTCCTTTGGACAGAGCCAGGATAGCTATTTCCGCTTGTTTAGCTAACAGGCTAACAGGCCTCTGTCTGTAGCTTCACATTGACTGTACAGACATGAGAGTGGTATCAGTCTGAACATTTAACTCCACCAGTGAATAAGTGTCAAATAATTACTTACAGTATAGGCTGTTTATTTCCTCTACTTAAAAGGTGTGTAAGCAGAGTCATATTTCACTGACATTTCATTATAGTGTTGTATAAAGAGATTAAGATCTACAAACTGTTGCTGTTCTTGCTGCAGGAGGTCGAGCGTGGTCGCCGGGTCGAGGAGGAGGACATGGCCCGACTCATCCAGCAGCTGGAGGGACGTGTCGGCACAGAGGTACCTAAAAACAACCAATACTGTAACCATCTACACTGTTGTTTTAACACTCCTCCAAATGGAAATCAAATTAAATACTACACTACGAGGCCAAAAGAATGTGGACACAACCACACTGAGTAGACGAACAGAGTCCGCAGTCAGTAATCAGCCTGGATCAAAACATTCCTGGATCAGGATCCAGATTCTGCAGATCAGAACATCAGTGGCGTGCTCAGTGCTCCAAAATCTTCCAAAATCCTAACTTTGTCGCCCCCACTCCTACAGTTTCAGTTTGAGTTCCTCCTCTACATGATTGTCATTTTTTTAAAATGTCTATTTACATTGAATATCTCTACTACTAAACAGGAAAAAGTCAAAGATACTGCAAGATAGTGCTCTTTGTATACAACAGACAGCAATACACAATATATATATAATGAAGAACCAGTCTCGATGAAGAAAACTAGTTAAACTATTTTAACCAACAACTATTTTAAGTAGTGTCCGTGCATTAATAACACACAATAACATATTTCTTTAGATTTGTTTTTTATTTATTCCGTAGATTTGAATAAAGTTTATTTTGGGTTGATGATTAAATCACATTTTGAATCTTCAGCCCGTCTCTGTAATGGAGGATATCAGTGACCAGACGACGACTGAGAACCAGAGCGCCACCTTCAAGTGCCAGATCCGGATCAACTACCCAGAGATCACGCTCACCTGGTACAAGGGCACCCAGAAACTGGACAACAGTGACAAATACAACATAAGCAGCGTGGGCGACCATCATTATCTGAAGATCAAGAATTGCCAGGTCAAAGATCAGGGCAACTACCGTGTGGTGTGTGGTCCTCACATCTCCAACGCCAAGCTCAGTGTCACAGGTAAGAGCCTGAATGTTTCAGCTTCCTGTCCTGTCTGATGGACATCTGTCTATACATCTGTAACGTCCTCATGCCCCACTCCTTTATTTTATTATCAGGAGCTGATTACAAAACAGGTAAGCAGTATGACTCCAAACTAACAAAACTCAAACTCACCTCTTTGAACCTGCTGGTTCACATCTGATGACTTTATTTTGTGTTTTGTGGATTTTTGTTTACTGTTTTTTGTTTTGTGTTTTTTGTATGTAATGTAACTTGACTTTCAAATACTCTAAACAGGAATATTAATACATAAATAATAACATCCAATGAATAAGACAATCAGTGTTATAAGCTAAAATCTAATATTGTGAAATCAGAAGTTAACTCCTATTGTCTGGTTTTAGCCGACCAAATTCAGTTCACTAAATGCATCAGAAGCATCGAGGTCAATGAACGCCAATCTGCCACCTTCGAGTGCGAGTTGTCCTTCGACAATGCCACCGTCACATGGTACAAAGATGCATGGGAGCTTAAAGAGAGCCCAAAATATAACTTCAGGACAGAAGGCCGACGGCACTTTATGACCATCTGCAACGTAACCCCTAAGGATGAAGGTTTGTTAAAACATTGATTTTAAACAACATATTTTCCTCTGGAGAGACATTACAAGTTATCCAGAGATGCAAGTCCTCCCTTGAAGACTCTCAATATTCAAAATAAAATGGAGAACTAACCTATATTTCAGAGGCTGAACTCATAGAAAAGGATTTTAGGGCTGCACACTACTGACAAATTATTATTATTTTATTGAGTTATTCACACCAGGTTCACTCAGAGACCTGGGCAATTTGTTAGCAATTAGCCTGCTACAGTAGTCCTCGACCACAGAGACTTGCAGACAAAGTTTGCTTTGCCACTTCCTGCTGTGACCAGAGCATTATTATAATTTTTTGTTAAAATGAACCTGAAACAACATTATGTCATTAATAATTTCTCCACTCTGTCAGGCGTTTACTCTGTGATTGCTCGTCTGGAGCCGATGGGAGAGGCTCGAAGCACAGCTGAGCTTTACCTTTCAGGCAGAGGTCTGTACGTTTTATCAGACAGACAAAGTTACTGAAGTTAAACCCACTCAGTTAAAATGACATTGTATACCTTGTCCTTTCACAGAAATTGGGTTAGGAAAGGTTCCTCAGGGTGAGTATCTAAAAAATCAAACATATTGCATGAAAGTAAAACTGAACATGTTTTCAGATACCAGAAACCAGAGAGCAAGGAAACCATATTTTTAGTGTTTCCAATGTATCCTGAGACTGACTGATTGTTTTGTAACAGTTCAAGAAAATCTCAAAAGTTAACAAATAAGACATTATATTCACAGGTTGGTGACCTTAGCATAATTTCATTGTGAAGTGGAAGAAATGTGAAGTTTTATTATCACAACACATATTTTCCTTTAAAAATATTTGCGTTGATTTCAACATTAATTGAAGTTGTATTTGTGGCTAAACCTTCAGAGGTCCCAGATACATCAGTTTTTGTACCCGAGGCAGCTTCGATGGTTGTCAGAGGTGAGTCTGGGACAGTTTATATAATAAATCAAACTGAACCTTTTAACACCTACTTTAGCTTGTTTCATCATTAATTTCTTTTCTATCAAAAGATTCCTCTGAAATTTATCACTATGAAGAGAGAGCAGAAGTGAAAGGTACAAAAATAGTGGATTAATGACAATAATACTATCATGACTTCCAACACTATTAATTGTTTTTTTTTTGTTTTTGTTTTTGTTTTTGCGTGATTGACTGTGTGAAGAAACATTAAAGTGTTTCCATCCATACTAAAATTTAACCATCATCATCACTGTCATCATCATCATCCTTTAACCCCCACCTGAATAATTCTGGACTCAGTGAATATTAATTTAACCATCATCCCTCCAAATAATTCAAATACCACCTCAACAAATGACATATTCTGTAATAACAAGTCAATAATTTAACCTCAGTAACAATTCATCAATGTTCTGTAAATATATTTCAAATGTCAATGAACTGAAATAGTTGTACACAAGAGGATTACGACTGTGTGAAGTCTGAGATTAATCTTTAAGAATGCAAAAATGAAAGAGAATTAACTGAAGTTAAAGGTTGGAGAGATTAACTGAATATTGAAATCAGTAGTTTGAGCTATAGTCTGAAGCCTGACTTCAATTACAACTGAAAATTAAGTTTAAGAGATTAAATTATTAGATTTAGCATTCTGATTTGAAAGACATAAATCTAATTTCAGAATCAGAGATTAAAGGCCCAGATCCTGACTTTAACCACATTCAATCCATTCTCATAATCCACAGAGTTTAGTTCAAAATTAAGTTCAAAATATATCAAAGTTAAATTTTGAATTTAAAGTTTGAATTCTGACTTTAACCTGACTTAAAGTCACATTAGTTGAGATTAATCCCAGAACTCAGATTGTATAACACAATTCTCTTCTTTGCAAACCTAAATTTTGTGATGTATAAACATCTGAACACAGATCTTTAACTGTTGATTATCTTTTAATGATCCGCTGTAGCTTTTGAAACTCTGACAGTTCAAGAAGAAACGGTTTCTGTTCGGTTCTCTTCCATCACAGGTATCATCATTATACTCTTAAAATAACTCCATCGTGAATACAGACACTGTCTTCTTTCTGTCCATCGGCATCTTTTAAACATCTTGTCCTTGTCTGTTTGTTGTGTTGTTTACCATCATCTCCCTCTTTCCTCAGTGATTGTTGTTTATGTGCAGTCAATCCATTTCACTTCATCCTTAATAATGCTGGATGATTACAGACCTGCATCAGTCCCCAGAGTCTGGTTTATTGTATTATTTAAGTTCACTTTTCTTCTTTACCAGAAGAGAAGAAACCTGTTGAAGAAATTATTGAAAGGGCTCATGTCGAGATAAAAGAAGAAATCCCTAAAGGTATAATGGCTTTTTAAAAAGGCAAACCGGCTCCTGGCTGTTCCACAAAGCTTGTGGCTGTAATTTAACAAAGCTGCTGATCTGAATCTACTATCTGCCTGTTTGTTTGTTCACTTTATAAGTCAAATGCCAGCAGCTGCTGTTTACAGAAGCTTTTCTTCCTCCAAACTGTTTTTGTCATAGATCATCTTTTGGTCTTGTCTGTCTTATTCTTTCATGATTTATCCCTCTTATTCATGTTTGTGTTTCATCTTTACTTTTCTGCACCCTGTCTCAACTCTCTTATGCTCTTAGTAACCCATACTGAAACCTTTTCAACAGTAGATTGCAGAAAGTAGAGAGTAGAGCTTGACCTTCATAGTTTTAATGTGAACTTTCTTGATCTTTCAAGTTCCTGACACTCACAGGAAACCAGAGGAGAAACCCTCTGAGCCTGCAGCTCCAGCTAAAGTCAAAGGTATCTGCAAATACCTTTTCTTATATCTACCACTTCTTATGTGTGCCTTTGTAATTTTGTCCTTTTTATGTGTCTTGTTTTTTAGACATTTGTTGTTGAGTGACATTGTTTGTTCCTTTCTTCATTTATTTCTGGTTCTCTAATAATCAAAGATTCATGATGTTCGCATTTACTGTGGTCAGAAAACTGAAATCAATGATAATGATTTTAAAGTACCTGAAGCAATGAAGCCGCAGCCTGTTGCTGCTCTGCCTCGGCGAGAGGAACCTCCAGCCCCAGAAGGTAAATGTTCTTGTCATTTATTTTTTGTTTGTAATCGTTATCAGCTTACATTCTTAATTTGTGAAATAAAACAGAACAAAAAGATGGAAAACATTTCAAATTGCCTAAGAAGTAGGCAATTTATTCAAAGGCTAATTTATTTGACATACCACTCAGGGTTGTATAAAGAAAATTACAGTTGTAGTGCTACACACAAAAAAGTATTGTGTTTATATATACTATCTATGTATAATTATATAAAAAATTATTTTTTATTTTAAATTACATTTTCACTATTTAAGCATGAAGTTTAACAAGAATCTTAAATGTAAACCGTAATTTCTTCATAGATGTTACATTTCTTGAAACGGTAGTCATTTCTTACATAGCTTTGATATTTATAACGTGCAAGTAATTCTTTTTGAACACTGACTGGCAAATTTTAGCATGACAATTGAAAAGATTTCGAGATTCAAAAGTCAAGATTCAAGAATCTTGAAACCTTTTCAAAGGTATGTCATTTTATGCTTCCTACCTGAAATATCTTTATCAAATAAAACTCTTCAGATGAACTCCACCTTAAGATTTTTTCTTGTGTGCTGTCTGCAAAACTTGTCTGTAATGTCTGTCTCATCTACACTTGGCATTCTTACAATGCGTAAAGAGCATTGTGTTCTTGGCTATCCATTTGTTAGTTTGATTGTCTGTCTGTTTTATATATCTATATGTATGTAAACATATATACAAATATTTACTGTATGTCTATACATGTTTTGTGTCTTATCTTTTCCTTATTTTAATCCCTAAACTCTTAAAGCTGTGTGTACTCTGTATTGACTCACAGTAATATTTCTCTGTTAACTTTGAAAAACCTTCAGTATACACCATACCTGAACCTGAACAAGAGACAGTGACTGTTCCCAGAAAGGTAACTCCTGAACCTTATCAACCAGAGCCTCCAGCAGAGCCAAAAATGGTTTGTCCTGATCCTGAAGTAGTGCCTCAGAAACCATCAGCACCTGAAGCAAAAGTGCCCAAAATTAAGCCTGAACCTGAAGTTGAACCTGCTAAGAAAACACCAGAAGCGAAACCGAGAGGTAAAGTAGTAAACACATTGCAACTGTTCAACTGGACAGACATTGTGTTAGATGTGTCTTTCTTCTTGTTTTATTTCATGCTATGATCAAGTCAATAACTTTATAACATATTGTGTTGTGTATTCGTGTATGTATGTGTAAATCTTGAATCTTCTAAGATGTTCTTCACTGCTAACCTCTTGAGCTGCTTCTTTTTAAATTAACATTGTCTGGGGTTTTTGGGTGCTTGGATACAGCTTTCTATAGCTGCAGTGTATTAATAATGAAGCACACCTTGTTCAAGCATAGCCTTATGATAAATGTAAAGTAAAAATGGAAAACTTTAATATTCTCCAAAGTGCCAGTAGCCAAACCAAAGGAAGCTGTAGTGCAACCAATTCCAGCCAAGATTACGCCACCAAAGACGGAAGGCAGTTTAACAAAAGGTACTGAAATGACAGTGTCTTTTCCATCTTTGAACTCTTTGATATGTGTTATCATGTGACTGGTTCTCTGTAATATGTCTGTGTTGTGTGTTTCCAGATTGTATCGTGTTATCTTTGTCCCAAACACTCGTCAGAGTGGAATATAATGCTGAAGCCTTAGTGGTTATCAGCTAGTTTCTTAACTTGTATGTTATGTTCTTTAAAGCACCAGAACTGCCAAAGCCTGAGGAACCTGCAGTTTGTCTACCTGCCACCAAGGTTACTCCCTCAACAACAGAACATCTTCCAGCTAAAGGTACTGATAGCTGACGTTCAGTTGTCCAGCTTCATTTCCTCTCATATCCTCTTTCAGACTGAATTCACTCGTTAAGAGTGTAATCTTTGGTTCCATGTTAGCCATGACCATGACCTTAAGGTTCATCAATACAATAATAATTCTCTTTTAAGTGCAAGATGTACCCAGACCAGAGGAGCATGTAGTTCCACCATCTGCACCTAAGGTTACTCCCCCAAAGGCTGAAGCTGTTCCAACTAAAGGTATTGCAAAGATGCTCTTAGTAGGTTGCTTTGTTTTATCTTTTTGTTGTTTCCCAAGTTTGGTGTTTATGTAGTTCTATAAATTTCTGCTTTCTGAACTGCTTTTAAGTATCATAATAAAAAAAATCTTTCTTTAATACCTTCTGTGAATATCTTTGAGCATACTAAGCACTCGTTAGAGTGTGACTTACACTTTGGGTTGGTTTTTTTTCAAAATATGGTTAACAAAATAATATTAAATATAAATGTTCTTTAAAGTTGTCTCAGAACCAGAGACGTCTGAGCCTCCAAGAAAACCACATCTGCTGAAATCAGAACCAAAGAAGGTACCAGAAGAAACACAAGTGGTTACTGAAGTCCCAAAGAAAGTTCCAGAAACTCCAAAGAAGATTTCAGAGGAACCAAACAGGGTTACTGAAAAACCAAAGAAATTACCAGAAGAACCAAAGAGGGTTCCTGAAGCACCACAGAAGGTTCCAGAAACTCCAAAGAAGGTTTCAGAAAAACCAAAGAAGGTACCAGAAGAACCAAAAAGGGTTCCTGAAGAACCAGAGAGTTTTCCGGAAGCACCAAAAAAGATTCCACAAACTAAGAAGAAGGTACCAGAGGAACCAAAGAGGGTTCCTGAGGCTCCAAAGAAACTTCAAGAAAGTCCAAATAAGTTATCAGAAGAACCAAAGAAGGTGCTTCAGGAACCAGTGCCGTGCCACCGAGCACCAACACCACCACAAGATTTGGAAACACCAAAACAAATTCCTCAGGCTAAAAAGCCTCAGCAGCAAGGTAGATATGTCTGCAAACATGACAAGTTAGATCTTATCTCATCATCTTATCAGCTAATCCTTAATGATCTTGATCTTTTAGCTATTTGTATATTTTATTCTGAGACACCATGACCTAATAATAAGCAGGCTTTGGCGTTATGTATGTATGTATTTATGCATGTATGTATTGTTGTGTGTCTACTACATCATATGAATTGTCAAAACAGTAAAACAGAAGTAGATACCACAGGAAGCAACAGCATTAGCTAGTTTACACATTTTAGAAAGTCAGCACAAATCACTTTCTTGTAGTTTAAATAGCTGTATTTATTTGTCTCTGAAACCAGATGAGGTTACTCCTTTGGGAAAATTAGCAGTCCAGCCAAAGTTGAAGGAAACTCCACATGAGAGGCAGTGGTCCAAAATATCTTCAGTTTAGTTTAAAAATAAGGATCACAGAATATACACACTGATTATCTTATATATAATGTTTTTTTGTGTCTTGATGATTTTTGTCTTGTGTTATTCTCCTCTTGGCCACCGCTCCATGGTGCAAATCTTCACTCTTGGATGATATCTTAAAAATAGCCCCAGTTCTTCTGAAGACTGAGTTTAAACAAACAACAGTAGTGCTTGAAGACACCAGAGACTCTTCTCTTAAGAGGAAACTTAGGGAAAGGATATCTCTGGCAGAAAAAGTTGGACAAGAAGAAGTGAGGACATATGAAAAGGGGGTGGAGTCAATTGCGAGAGAAGAAAATACTTTGAAAAGGGAGCTAAAACAACAAATGGTTCTTGCAAATGAGCAGGATGAGGCTTCTATATGGCATAGAGAAGATATTGAGCCTGCATGCAAAGACATCACACCTCCACCTGAAACAACTCATCTTACAAAGAAAGAAGAGTCTGTACTGACATCCAAAAAAGAGGTACTGGCTTACAAGAAAACATCTCAAGAAAAGAAGCTTAAGGAAGCTGACATTCCTTCAACTTATACCAATCGGAAAGAAGTCTCTGAACCAGATATATTGGTACATCATGAAGAAATTAAAACCGTTTTTCCAGTGGAGGATCTTGTTAAACCTAAACTCTCTGTCAAGTCTAAAGAAGTCACTGTTCCAAAGAAGCCAAGAGTACTCAAAGAAGTCACTCATTTGGAGAAAGCTGACCCTGGTGAAGTGGATGATGTAAAGGCCGAAAGATCAATACCTCAAAGAGAAACTGTTTCACCTCCACCTGAACAAAACTTACTTCAATTTTTTCCCAAAACCACTCGTTCTCATCCTGCGACAGCTGTTCCTCCCAAAAAAGAAGCAACTTCCCTTAAAAAGATGGAGTCTCCAAGGGATGATATCATAAAAACTGAAGCTGAAAGAAAAATATTTCATGAACACATTGCTTTGGAAAAACCAACACCTGTATCAGTGCCTTTCAAAGAACTTGTTCCAGCAGCAAAATCAATCCCATTAAGTAGGGAAGTGTCATCTGAAGTTCCTACATCTGATAAAACTGTCTGTCTAGACAAAGAAGTATTACCACTAAATGATAATGTAATGCCAGTAAAAAAGATCTCTCCTGCACTTCCCAAAGCAGTTGTTGTTCTCAAAGAAGACTCTCTCCAAGAAAAAGTTACTGTACCAAAGAAACCTATTAGCAAAGATAAGATTGCCCCAACTAAAAAATCTCAAGTTCCACCACAGAGGAAACCTCTTTCCCTCAAAGAAGAAACTCCATCCAAGACAATTAAAGAAGTGAGAACTATTGAAACTGAACCTCCACAAAGAGGAGATGATTACAAGAAAGTAAAGATGGGAACGCAGGAGACTGAACAACAAACTCTTCAGAGAGGTATTCTTTCTTATTTGAGCTGCATAGGCTCATGATTGCCAGAGATTAAAGAGATTTAACATCTCACTTTTTTGTACTCATCTTTATATACATCTTCCAATATTGTCTTTAATAACAAGAAAATGTGTTTTTTTTTTTTTTTTTTACACTAATCTTCACATCATTACAGTGTGCTTTCTTAGTATTATTTTTTGGTCTACTAGTCTTCAATTGTTTTTAGTTTTTGTTTGTGAGTTGTCACTTTCACTTCGTGTCACTTCTACCTGTTTGTGCTGTTTGGAGTAATTAAATTTTTCAAAATCTTAATATGTTGTTAATAAGTCTTGATTGACAACATTGTTGTCTTGGTTGTGATCTTCGCATCTTTTATTTTAAAGTGTGCCCTCCAGAGGAAAAGAAAATATCTGCACCAGCACCAAAACTCTCACCTCCTCCTGCAGCCAAAGTTGCTCTTGCTGCAGGTAGTTTGTACTTTTCATCTTTGCTGTCTCCTCCATTTGTTTGTTTGTGTTGTTCTCATTGTCTTACTTGTCTTTAGGTTTTCATGTTTTTAACATTTTGTGTTACTTGTCATGTTTTGATCAAGCTTGTTGTTTACTTTGTTATGATCTTGGCATCTTGTGTTCCCAAAGTATCTCTCCCAGAGGAGAAGAAACCATCTGCACCAGCACCAAAGCTTCCACCTCCTCCTCCTTCTCCTGCTCCTCCCCCTCCTCCTGCAGTGAAAGTTGCTCCTCCTGCAGGTAGTTTCTTTACTTGTGTATATGGTTATAAATGTCTGTTTGTTTACTGTTTTTTTTTTCTTTGCTGTCTGATCAACGGGTATCGTAATGATTTTCTTTTTACTCAATTGCCAACTATCTTGCTGTTTGTGTTCCTAGTCTTATCTTTTACTGTTTCAGTTCAGCTGTCTGTCTTGTGACCTTGTTGTTGTCTTGGTCATGATCTTGGCATCTTGTATTTTAAAGTGTCTCCTCCAGAGGATAAGAGACCATCTGCACCAGAACCAAAGCCTTCAGCTCCTGCTGCCCCTGCAGCCAGAGTCACTCCTCCGGCAGGTAGTTTTGTCACTTTGTTTTCTTTGGGTCTTAAAAATTCTTGTTGTCTGATTCTGGTTTTATTATAGATTACTGTCTGTGTGTTTTATCCATGTGCACATCTTCGTTCTTAACTTCTTTAATCTGTCCTTTCTCTGTTTTAATGGGTTGTCAGTTTCATATCTTCTATTCTCTTGGTCATGACATTTGGTATCTAATTCTTCTAAGTGTCTCCAGTGGAAAAGAAACCCTCTCCACCAACCCCAAAGCCTCCAGCAGCAAAAGTTATTCCTCCTGCAGGTAGTTCCTCTGTTTGTCATCCACGTTGTTTAATTCCCTGTTTGTTCTTCTTTGTTGTAATCAGTTGGTCTGAATTAGTTTGTTTTGTTTAAATATCTGTTAGTTGTTGCTTGTTACCAGATCTTTGCCAGTGTTTTAATCAAGTTGGCATTCTTTTAGCTCCAGTTGCCCCAGTGGAGAAGAAACCCTCTCCACCAGCTGTAAAGGCTGAAGCCTCTCCTGTAACAGAGGAAATCTCTCCACCTGAAGGTAACATCTCTTCTTTCACTTTCATTTATTTATTTCATTTATGTTGTTCTCTCTGGTGTGCATACTGCTTTGAATAATTTCTTATGTGACCGATTAGGTCTTCATTCAATGCAAACTTTCATTTATGAAATGAAATCTAATTCTCTCATAATCTGTTGTCTAAAATCCATTTTCTGTTTCCTAATTAAACCCAAGTCTTCCTTATGAACAGCATGCCAAATAACCTTATAAATGCTTTTTTACATGTCTCTTGGTTCATCTTGCTTATTTTACTGTAACCTTGCACATTTGACATGTCAAAACAATTATGCTGAATACTTGAAAAAGTAATTTGCATTCACAGCTCACTTTGAGTGCAAATTATTCTGGAAACAGAAAAAAACAGATACCACACTTTCTTAACATAAGAACCTGTCTGTCTCAGAAAATACATTAACATGTCTTTGTCTTTGATTAAGCCATTTTTTTTCTAATGCTGTTTGTATTGTGTATATTTACATTGATATTATTTAAATTTCTACAGACAAGGAACCAGTTTCAGCACCCGGACCAACTAAAGGTATTCAAAGTTTCTTTATTGTAAAAGGGCAGTACAATTTGATAGGTATTTTATTCTCTGATGTTTTTCCATTTACGTGTTTAAGTGTGAGAGTCCTGTGCTGTTACAATTTCAGGTGAAATGTATGTCTGTATGTGAATGTTATTAAATGTATATTTACTGTTATTAAATGTATATTTACCTCAACCACAGTGTCACCTCTTAAGCAAAAGGGTAAGATTCCTGTTCAGGAGGCAAAAACACCCGAATCACCTAAGCTGAAGAGTAAGTTCACCAGAATACCCAAAGAGAAGGAACCAGAACCAGAAGTCATTAAGCTGAAGAAGGCCCCAGTGAAACCTTCAGACCCTGAGAAACAAGTTTTAACGCATAAAGCTGAAGTGACGAGGTATTATGATCCAGAACTAACAGTTCATGGACTTCACGACAGAGAAGATCGAGACATAATAACACTCGGAAGAATGCAGCGAGTCTTCACCGCAGAGGAGGAAACACTTCAATTAGGCCAGTTTGAGGAAGCTGAAAGGTTTGCAGTTGCACAGAAAACAGAGAAAGAAGGATGGACAAGAACCCCAAAACCCCAGAAAGCAGAAGAAACCGAGGTGTCTAACATAGAAAAGAAAGAAATAACTAAACTGCCACATGCAGATGAGCAGAAAGAATCAGTCAAACTGAAACCATTTGAAAAATCAGGGAAACCTGAAGAAGAAATGCAAAAGATCAAACTAAAAAAGGTGCCAATTAAGCCCAAAGAGCCTGAGAAGGAAGTCATAAGTCATAACGTTGAAGTAACAAGACATTATGATACAGAACTAACAGTTCAGAAGCTTAACGAAAGAGATGATCGAGAAGTTATAACACTGAGAACTGAGCGGGTCTTCACTGCAGCTGAAAAAGCATCTGACCAGGGTCATATGGAAGAACCTGAAACACAAGAGGCAGATGATGAGAAATCGAGATGGATAAGAGCCCCCAAAACACAGAAAGATGACGAACCTGAGACAGATTTGACTAAAAAGAAAGTTAAGAAATTGCCAAAGAAAGAGGAGGAGCAAGAAGCAGTGACACTGAAACCATTTGAAAAACCTCAAAAACTCGAAGCAGCTGAACCTCCAAAAGCTAAGAAAGAAGGTGAAGCAAAAACTGACACTGAACACACTCCATTCAAGAGAGGTGAGATGCCACAGAGAGATCAACCCACTGCTGCTATAAAACATAGAAAGGATGAAGATATTTCCTTGACAAGCCCAGAAGTAACTCCTGATGTTAGCAAAGATCAGAAAGAGATGACACATAAGGAAAAAGTTGGCCAGGTACTCAAAGATGAGGAACCTTCAGCTGCAGACAAGCTTTGTGGAAAATCTAAATTGATTTCCACTCCAGATAAAGAGAGAGAGCAGGTCATATTGAAACCTTTCACTAAAGTCATCAAGCCAGAAAAAAAACAATTTAAAGCATCTGAGGAAGATGAAAAGAAACCTGTGGATACAAAGGTACCCAGTCGAACACCACAAGATGAAACTCCTAAAGAGCAAAAGGCACCACAGCTTAGAAAAGCTGAAAAGACTGTGACACCTAAAAAAGAGGATGAAATACCTCAGGGGAAAGAAGAGTCAGCTGTTCCACCCATGAAGCCCAGTCCACCTGGAAAGAAAGATGTAATCCCACAGAAAAAAGTGGAGAAGGAAATCCCACAAAAACAAGCAAATATCTTAAAGAAAGGTACAGAACTCAAAAAGACTTCTTCATCTAGAGCGGATAAGGATAAGGGAGAGGAAGAAAAGCCCCTGAAGCCTATTGAGCAACTGAAGAAGGTTGAACTAAAAAAGACACCATCACCAAAAGTTCATAAGCCAAAACCTAAAGAACTGGAGCATGTCCCAGTTGAGAAGAAGCCAAGTGCTGAAAAAGTCAAACAGATTCCCAAAACTGTTTCACCAAAAGACTCCATTGAAGCTGTGACTCTCAAAAAGATCCCAATAAAGCCATCACCAGGAGAGGCAGAACCAGAGAAGCCCAGTAAAGAGAGGGTCCCCCTGGTGAAGGAGGTCTCTCCTGGAGCCGTGCAGATGAAGAAGGTACCCACCCAGCCAGAGGAGGAGGTGTTTGAAGAGAAGGCCGAAGAAATGGAAGGCGAGGTAGAAGAGGAAGCTTGGGGCTGGGAATTGGTTCCCCCGGAGGACTGGGAAGGTGAAGGGGTGGATGGGGCGCTGGAGACTCCAGGCATGCCTGGCGGCAAACGAGGTGAGAGGAAGGCCATGAACTCCTCACCTGATGACTCTGGATCCCCCTCATCAATCTCAGATTACTCATCTAATCCTCATCACTTCCTTTTGTTATCACTTGATCCATTTGTTCATCTAGAACTCATCTATTCAATTACCATTTGTCCATTGTGATGTCCTCATGCCCATCATATGTCTGTCCTCAGATGTGTCATCTACATCAGTCACAAAGTCTGAGTGTTTGTTTTTACCAGTGTCCATGTCATTTACTACAACTTTTAGTTTTCTGCATTGTCTTCCATCCATGCATATTCCTTTGATCACCATGTCCATCCATTTGTCAAACATTTCACTCTGTCTTTATCCTCTTCATATTGTGCTGTGTGATGTCCCTTCAGTGTTCTTGTGATGTGAACAAGGTTATGTGTTATTTTGCATGTTTGCAGGTAGCACTGGTCAAATCTTTATCTTGATATCTACTGGAACAGCAAACTCTAACAGAGACACTTAAAAGTCTTGTTGTTTCTTGTCCAGATGGAAAACCAACAGAGGAGCCATCAAAAGGCAGAGGCAGAGGATTTGGGGGTATGAATTTAATGAAGACAGAGCTCACATGTACTAATGGTTTTGCTTGTTGCCAAATAATATCTGAAGCAATTTCATTCCATTTACAATTGCTGTAAAGTAGTAAGTGTTTTCCTGTCTTGTCCATTCCAAATGTTTTGTGTCTTAGCCTGAAAGTTTTGTGATAATTAACAACAGAGCTGGATATCAAATGATAAGCTTTTTGGTACCAACTGAAATGTGTATGTATCACCGAGAACTAAAAGAGTTATTATCCCTTAAAGTTATTCTTTAAGTACATATTTATACATTTTATCAAATTATTTACAGATTTGGAAAAAATAAAATTTCTTGTACATCTGCTTGTGTTTAGACAAAGTTTGAGAACTTCTAAGAAAAAACAGTGTTCAAGGTATTATATTGGTATAAGTACCGAAACTCAGCTAGTGGTATAAAAAAATTATAATGATACCCTGCATTAATGAATGTAAAAATGCATATGCATTAATACAAACACAACAGAACACAGGTAGTGTTTTTCAACTTAGCTTCAGAATAGCTGGATATTGATTTATCTCTCTTTCTTTGCCTGTTGTGTGTGTGTTTTGTCATCCATGTCATCTTCTGATTTGGAGTTTGGGTTCTTCCTGTTGAAAACTCTTAGAGAGTGACTCTGTATGATTCAAAGTGTTAACAGAATCTCATATTTTGTGCACCTTAACATCATCAAAGACTGTTCACTTAAAACAGATCTTTGTTAAATGCAATATTGTGTTGACTGAATGATGTCTAATTCATGATATTGAACAATCATTCAATACCATGAACTTTTGTTCTATGTCAGATCCCTCACCATTATATCTGATAGTAACTTGATGAGTTTTTGTATGTGATGTTGCAGCGAGACAAACCCCATCTCCGGGTGACGGTGGCAGGGGCCGGGGCCTGAGGCCTGGTGGTAAAGGCCCATCACCACCAGAGGACCCATTTGGAGGATTCAAGCTCAAAGCTGTGCCACTGAAGTTTGTGAAGAAGCTTCAGGACATTGTGTTGCAGGAGGCTGAGTCTATTGGCTCAGCTGCTGTGTTTGAATGTGAGGTCTCGCCTTCCACTGCCATCACTTCATGGATGAAAGATGGAAGCAACCTCCGCGAGGGCCCCAAACACAAGTTCACCTCTGACGGCAAAGATCGCAAATTGAACATTATTGATGTTCAGCTGTCAGACACTGGTGAATACACCTGTGTGGCCAAGAACGCTGGCAAGGAAATATCATGCACAGCCAAACTTATTGTTGAAGGTAAAACTAAAACTTTTTTAACCAAACATAAACAAAACATAACAAAAAGCAATGCACTTGAGAAATCTAACTTATTTAGTTAATTGAAAACAAGCTTTTTGTAGGCATGAAAAGGTGGTCAGACTCAGGTATGGTATGGAAGTAAAGGAATACCCTTTTTTTTAAATTACTTAATCTTTTTGTGCAGAGCTTCCTGTAAAATGGCTAAAAGAACTGGAACCAGAGACAACATGTATAAAGGGTCAGCCTATGTACCTGACCTGCGAGCTGAACAAAGAGAGAGATGTGATCTGGAAGCGTAACGGCGCTGTCCTGAAGAAACAGGCTGGAAAAGTGGCCATTAATATTATCGGTATGCAGCATGCTGTGACCATCCAGAACTCCAATGACGAAGACTCTGGTGCCTACACATGTGAGGTTGATGGACAGGAGGATGTTAAGACAACAACCAATGTCAAAGTGATTGGTAAGCAGTCAGCAGCAGGAAGTAGAGACGAACTAAGATGGTTCACATGATCCTTAAACAGGAAGTCAAATTTGGCTCCAGTTCTTTATTCGGGCTGAAACACCTTCTAGATGGATTCGATCCAGAACAATCACTATTTGAGTTTATGTCAACAAACAAGAAGTTTTTCACCCCAAGAAAATCTTAAGTTTAATAAGTTTACCAAAAAGCATTTGGCAATAGATAAGATCATGTGTCATTTTGGAAAAGACAGGTTTGAGTTAAAAAAGTAATAGCAAAGGTTTCTAGATTTGGAAGTAGGGGTTAATATTTTTCACATCATATACTTTATTGCAATGTATATTGAACAAACCCCATTAGAACCTGTTAACAAGAATGAAATTTTAAGTTTTTTCATTTTACATCAGGAAAAGGAAATGGTTTAGGACGAAAGCAGAAATTATACCAACTACAGATTAGCTGACAAGCTAAGAGATGTTGGATTATCTTCATAAGTGTGTCTGCTAGTAACTACATGATATAACTACTATATATATAATATAACTAAAAGCTCATTTTTTTACTTTAAGCCTTTTTCACATTGAGTATTTTATACATCAGAGGTCTTAATGCAGGCTCACTTTAAAACTCTGACCTCAGAGTTGATTTTGTTTTAAATTGTTTGAATGCTCTGTCCTCAGAAATCATCAAAGACTGGCTGGTGAAGCCTCTGAGAGACCAGCATGTGAAACCAAAGGCCAAGGCCACATTCAAATGTGAGCTGTTCAAGGACACTCCCAACTGGAAGTGGTACAAAGGAGACAATGAGCTCACTCCTTCTGACAAGGTGGATATCGTCAAAGATGGAAAGGACATGACACTTACCATTAACAACTGCCAGCCTGATGATGTCTCAGATTATACTATCGTGGTTGAGGATCGCAGATACACGGCTAAACTCACACTTGGAGGTTGGTGTTACATTTACAAACCCACATTATAAAATCACGAGGACTGCATCTGAAAAGGTCAGTTATGTCTTATATACAATATCTTCTGTTTACTCCCTCTATGTGCTGTTTCAGAGCGTGAGGCTGAGATCCTGAATCCTCTCTCTAGTGTGGAGGTGGTTGAGAAGGAGGAAGCCAACTTTGACACTGAAATATCTGAGGATGATGTAGTCGGTGAATGGAAACTGAGAGGCCAGGTGTTGATGAGGTCTCCGGTAAGATGAACACTGGATTTGAATCACTTTGATAGCAGCTAGTAATTGTGGACTTACATCCTACACAGAAGCACTAGTGAAATGAACGATTGTTTTGTACCTGACAGAAACTCCTCTTATGTTTTAGTAAAAGATGGAGATGTTCTGGAAAATTTGGCTACCTTGGGGAAAACTAAAGGCAGTTGCTGACCTTATTTTGTGACATAGAAATAAAGGATTTCTTAGAAAAAAAAGAGTATTTATTTGTTCTTTGTTTTTCAGACTTGCGACATCAGAGCTGAAGGCAAGAAACGTTTCCTCACGTTGAAAAACGTCCAGCTGGATCAGGCTGGTGAAGTGTCATACCAGGCTCTGAACGCTGTCACCAGCGCCATGCTCACCGTCAAAGGTACAAATCTGTTGCAAACAAAATGCACTTTTTTTGTTGTTGTCTGTTGCAAGCTGCTGAATTTGTTGGCCTCAGAAAACAGAGGAAGGGGAATGGTAAGTAAAGTGTCAGCTGTCAGCTTGCTTTTGTGAATAACTGCCAAATTATTCGCACCTCGCAGAAATCGAAATGGGCTTTGTTGATTCGCTGAAGGATGTTTCTGTGCCTGAAAAGAAACAGGCTAAGTTCGAATGCACAATCACCAAGGAGGTGTCAAAAGTCATGTGGTTCAGGGGGATGGAGATCGTCACCCCAAGCCCTAAGTATGAAATAATTGATGATGGAAAGAAGCACATGCTGATCATAAACAGCTGTGAGTTTGACGATGAGGCTCAGTACACGATTGAAGTGTTGGGGCAGAAATCGAGCGCTCAGCTGATGGTGGAAGGTAAGTGGCGGACAGAAAACCAACACTTCATGTTTCCTTTGTGCTGTCAATCGATGTCTGTGGCTTTAAAGTGGAAACAAACGCCCCTCTTTGTGTGCACTGACCTGATGTATTGCAGGCATGAGGCTGAAATTTGTGCAGCAGCTTCAGGACCAAACAGTGAAAGAAGGTAATACAGCACGCTTTGAGCTCGGGCTGAGTCACGAGAATGTGCCAGTGGTTTGGTACCGAAATGAAATCAAACTTCACATGAGCCGAACAGTGCTCACACATGTGGAAGGAAAGAAACACACTCTAGAAATGAGGACGTTGTCTCTAGATGATACCTGCCAGATTAAGGCAGAAGCCAAAGGAATTAACTCCATGGCAAAACTAACAGTCATAGGTAACAACACACTTTCCTCTCTTTTCTTCCCTTTTTTCACAATGCCTTTTATTTTCATGATCCTATCAGACAGCAGATATCAGGCAGTACAACATTGTTTTATTGTATTGATTTAATTAATCATTAGTCACTTAAATAAGAATATAAAAACTAAAGTCACTGTTAGCATTCTCCATTCGATGTGAAAGATTATGAAGCAGATTTTCTGCTGTTAATAATAAAACTCTTAATGTATCTTAAAGGATCATTCTGGTTTATTTAAACTTGGATTTTATTTTTTAGGTTTTGACAATAAGTTCTTTTTTTCCTCTTGTTTTGTCCAACGAACAAAATAAAAATCAGACTTTGAAAGTTCTAATAAGGTTGTAATAAACCAGAACGATCATTTAACTGCAGTAAAGATAATAAAGAAAACAACACAGATGTTGATATCTGCTGATATAAGAACTATTACAATTATTGCTAAGCAGAACTGTGCCAATTTAACTCTTTCTCTTGCCATCTCTTGGAGGAACTACTCAGTCTTTGAGACCCAAAAATGTGATTCGAAAGTAAACTTTATTTTCCAGAAATTAATTTACTCTTGGTCTTGGCTGTTTTCCAGAGGGTGACGCCATCTTCGTGGTGAAGCTGCAGGATTACACGGCCACAGAGAAAGACGAGGTGACTCTGGACTGTGAACTGAGCAGAGACGTTCCCGTCATTTGGTATCACAGTGAGAAAGAAATCACTGCCTCAAAGATGGTGGTGATGAAGTCAGAGGGCACACGCAGGTCTCTGGTCCTGAAGAAAGTTGAACAGAGCAATAAAGGCAAATACGTATGTGACTGTGGAACAGACAAGACTTCGGCCATCCTCAATATTGAAGGTATGATGAAACAATCAGCTGTCATTTTAAGAACCGAGTTACATTGTAGAGCTGTACAGACCAATGAAGACCAAATGAAGTTCTGAGATGAATTAGAATTAGTCAGAATTTTACAGAAAAAAAGTCTCATATGAGAAAAACAAGTTTGAGAGTAGAGAATATAGTCTGAGGAAAAAAATATGCTAAATTGCAATATTTAAGGAAAAAGGAGAAATAACTTCTTATCTAGTTTGGTCCAATTTGGAAATCCTAAAAAAAAGTTTTTGGACACACAAACATTACATTTTTACTACAGTTGACGTCCACAGTGGTGCCTTTGTACTGTGGAGGTGATTATCAGGAGCATAATTACTTATGTTGTATAAAAGATCAGCACAGACCAGCTTTGCATATTTAAATTATTTTACAGTGTTGTGTTTTCCCCCAAAAAACACCAGCTCGTGACATTAAGGTAGTGCGGCCAATTTATGGCGTGGAGCTGTTTGATGGAGAGACGGCTCGATTCGAGGTGGAGATCTCTGAGGACGACGTCCACGGCCAATGGAAACTGAATGGGGAAGTCCTCAGTCCGTCCTCTGTGAGTCCTTTAACTGTTATACATGAGAAAACATTTGTAGATTTCTGTTGTCTTTTTGTGTTATTGTCATTATAGTGATGTTTGATGTGAACTCCCAACAAAAGTTACAATGAGCGTTTCGATTGTTATTTGACAGGATGTTGACATCATCGAGGAGGGAGGCAAGCACACACTGATCCTGTACAACTGTAAAGTGTCAATGACCGGCGAGGTGGGATACACCGCTGCCAATGCCAAATGTTCTGCTAACCTCAGGGTCAAAGGTAACCCTACAGCTAAATTACTTGATCAACTGTCACTCCAGCAAGAAATTTCTCATTTGAATCACTTTGACTGTATACAATCCCGAAACTAGTGTTTGCAGTTGGCCTAAACCGGTTTAGTTTCTTGCCTGTATTTGAGTATTGAACTATGTCAAACTTATGTGTTCAGCCTCAAAGCAAAAATCTGTCTGTGTTTTCCTTCAGAACTTCCACTGAACTTCCTCACGCCACTGAGTGACGTTCAGGTGTATGAGAAGGACGAGGCAAGGTTTGAGGTCGAGTTGTCGAGACCTCCCAAGAGTTTCCGCTGGCTAAAAGGTTCTCAGGAGTTGCAGAGTGATGACAAGTACAAGATGATCCAGGAAGGAAACATGTACGTTCTGGTGATCCGATCGGCCGCCTACGACGACGAGGCAAAGTACATGTTTGAGGCTGAGGACAAGAGGACAACTGGCAAACTTGTCATACAAGGTAACGACATTTTTTTAATAAATACGTCCTGTCATTTTTAACTTATTGCATTATTGGGTTTCATGGGTGAGAATGTTCATTTTATTTTCTATTATTTAGCTTTTTTTTTTCAAACTTCTAAACCAAGATTTTATCATAACAAATGATAATTCTTTTCTTCTCAATTCTGTCTTGAAGTGATTTCTGCTTTCACATGATTTTTTGTGTGAAATGGTTGTCATCTGATTGATACTTACTCAAACTTGAACCCTAAATTGTCGTGTTGTGTTTTTTTCTGAATATTCTAGTTTTGACCCTAGTTTTAATTTTGCTCAAATGTACAGCTTTATTTTGTGTTGACCTTTTGGAGACCTAACATAAATCTGTGAATTGTATCCAGGTTTTGAGGTTTCTTCGTGGGTTTTATTGTCTGGTTTGGGGTCATGTTTTCTTCATGTTCTTTTGTTTGTAATGTCAAACATCTTCTGTAAATCATTTTCCAACACACCAAACCTGTTGTGGTTCTGGTTGCAAGAAACTTTAACAACATAATCTTTAAAAAAATATATATGCAAGATTCCTTAGGTATGACTGTGGTGTTTTTTCTGCGGCAGGTATTCGCCTGGAGTTTGTCAAACCAATTAAAGACGTGACGGTGAAGGAGCGTGAAACTGCAGAGTTCAGTGTTGAACTCTCCCACGACAAGATCTCAGTGGTCTGGTACAAAAACGATGTCCGTCTGCATCCCAGCAAGGTGGTGCACATGTCGGATCACGGAAAGATTCACACGCTGGCCTTCAAGGAAGTCGCCATTGATGACACATCCATGATCAAACTGGAGGCCATGGACAAGTCTGTGACTGCCATGCTCACTGTCATTGGTCAGTGTGACTTTGGATTTTCAGTAGCTATAAATAAGTTCAGTTTGTGTCACTTGTTTGGTTGTCATTTGTATGTTTTTTTTAGTTTGGTTGGTAAAGAAGTTTAATTATGAGACTGAATGTTTACTAAGACCAAAACAGAAAATAGCCATTAGAGATTTTATCAATGAGGGTTAAAACCATATTTATTTAAAGATACAGATAAAAAAAAACACATGACTCCTGGGTTTTAAGATGAAAATGTCATGTTTCTCTGCAGAGGGTGATTTGTATTTTACCACCAAGCTACAAAACTACACGGCTGTGGAGAAGGATGAGGTAAAACTGGTCTGTGAACTGAGCAAGGCTATTGCTGATGTCAAATGGTTCAAGGATGGAAAGGAGATTACCCCCTCCAAGAACATCGCCATCAGCACCGACGGCAAGAAGCGCATCCTGACAGTCAGGAAGGCGGAGAAGGCCAACATTGGAGAGTACACCTGCGACTGTGGCTCAGATAAAACTACAGCTAACCTCAACATTGAAGGTAAAATATGGATTTTTATTTGGAATTTATTTTTATTTATGTAGCTCAAAATAGCAAATTTGTCTTAAATTTGTGTTTAAACCTCTATGTTTAGAGGTTAGGTAAAAACTTTTGACTTGGACACATTTGTCCAGATTTTAATCAAAGCATTAGAAGTTGTTTCTCTAAAGAAAGAGTAGGGTCAAAAATAAGATCAAAGTTCTTGGCTGTCAAATTTGTCAGTTACTTTTTTTATGTCAGTTTTGTTAGAATTTGAAGCAGGAAGTTACGTGACATCCAGTTTTTTATTATCATTCTTTCATTCATTCATTATCATTTAATTATCTCAAATTTCCACATTTTGATAGGTCACATTCATTTATTTCATATATGCATATATTTGTCTAAGAACTGAAACTGAACTGGGGCGGCACAGTGGTGTAGTGGTTAGCACTGTCGCCTCACAGCAAGAGGGTTCAATCCCCGGCCGATGGGCCCTTCTGTGTGGAGTTTGCATGTTCTCCTTGTCCCTGGGTACTCCAGCTTCCTCCCACAATCCAAAGACATGCAGGCAGGTTAATTGGTGACTCTAAATTGCCCCTATGTGTGAATGTGAGTGTGAGTGGTTTGTCTGTCTTTCAGTGTTTGCCCTGCTGACTGACTGGCGTCCAGTCCAGGGTGTACCCCTCACCTCTCACCCAAAGATAGCAGCCCTTCGACCCTGTGTGTGCTCAGGATAAGCAGATTTAGAAGATGGATGGATGGATGAAGCTGAACTGTATCACTTTAAAGACAGTTTTAGCTGTTTGTTTAATAGGATGCTCTATTTTGATCATATCTGGCTCTTTTTCCTGTCTTAATTTTGGTCTCCTTGTTTTGCCCTGCAGAGCGCGACATTAAGGTTGTTCGTCCGCTGTACAGTGTTGAGGTCACAGAGACAGAGACAGCCAAGTTTGAGACAGAAATTTCAGAGGAAGACGTCCATGGAAACTGGAAACTGAAGGGAGAAGCTCTTCATCAGTCTTCTGTGAGTCTGATTTCATGTAAACTACATGACATATGTTTCTGTAGAGGGTAAACATTTATGTAATATGTACAATATTTTGAATGCACCTTTACTTGTAAGTTTTTGTTTTTTTAGTAAAGTACCTCAGTATTTCTTCCACCTCTGACTGAGTTTGGAGTTTTGATTGAATGGCTGTTTGTTTTCCTGCAGGATGTTGAGATCAAGGAGGAAGGAACCAGACACATGCTGATCCTCTATAATGTCCGTATGGACATGGCCGGAGGCGTCGACTTCTCAGCAGCCAACGCCAAATCCAGCGCTCAGCTCCGAGTGAAAGGTATGAGCACTTGTCATTTGTATTTATTCATTTATTTATAATTTTGGGGTTTACAGGACTGCAAAATACAGAAAAACAGATTCAGTTTTAATTTTCCACTTTTTCCTTTAAATTGTTTATCTTGGAAAGTAAGTCATTTTTGTTTTATGTTCAAGATCAGTCAGATTTTGGACAGTATTAAACTATTTACCTTTAAAGTGTAAAATATGATTAATTCCATTATCATATTATTATATCATTATTATAGCATAACATATAGCATTATAGCATTATTATATCATTAACTCCATATATGATTGATGATGATGTTCTCTGTACATGTGGCATCTATTGCACGCCGTCTGTCCGTCCCAGGGAGAGGGATCCCTCATCTGTGGCTCTTCCTCAGGTTTCTTCTTTTTCCCATAAAGGGTTTTTTGAAGTTTTTCCTGACCTGGTTCGAGGGTCTAAGGACAGAGGGTGTCACAACTGTACAGATTGTAAAGCCCTCCGAGGCAAACGATGTTTGTGATTTTGGGCTTTAAATAAATAAATTTGAATTTAAATTTAAAGGATTTTAACCTTTAGTGTTCACGGGATGTGTGGCAGATTAATGAATAAAATAGAAAACTAAATACAGTACATTGATTGACAAAATGGTTAAAAATCGGTAGTAATAAATTAACCAAAAAAAGCCATTTTGAGTGATTAAGAGTTTCTTATTGAAACATTTTGAAACATCTGAGATGATTTCTAATTGTAGTTAGTATTACTTAATTTTTGTTTGCTGCCATGCTTAACATTAAATTCCTCATTAGGTCAGAGCAGACTTTACTATTTAGTTCTGTGTGAATGAGTTTCTATAGTTTTTAATCCTCCTCTGTGTTCCACCTGCTCTCTCATTTCTCATTTGCAAACTTTTCATTTCAATCCAGAGCAACAAAATGAGCAATAAACTATATTGTCCAACACAGCCCACTTTCATCAGCAGACTGCATTGAGTGTCTCCTTCTCTTCAGCCAATCAGGTCCTGAGTTTATTTTAGATGCTTTAACTTTATCTGAAGTGAGTGACTGTGCTGTGATTGGAGGAACAGTAACATGACTCTGCTGCTTCACAAACTTTCTGACAGGAAATAAAGCTCAGATCAGCGGTCAGACTTATGCATGCTGGTCCCTTTAATCATGTCTTCTTCTTCTTCTTCAGCTCGGTCCATTGGGCTGCTGCGTCCTCTGAAGGACGTGACGGTGACGGCCGGAGAGACGGCGACCTTCGAGTGTGAGCTGTCGTACGAAGGCATCGTGGTAGAGTGGTTCCTGGGAGGACAGAAGATGGAGGCCAGTGACCGGGTGAGTTAGGTCACATCGACACATTTCTCTCTACAAAAGTCCTGTTTTCTTCAAACATATGAAGTTTTTCAAAATGTATTTGTTTTAATTAACTAACTCTCATTTCTTTTTATGCTGGTTGGAAACATGTTGCCCAACTGACTAATTTCATAACTAAATAACACACAGACTGACAGATCATATTGCAATGTGATCATTTTCATTTAATATATTTCATATAATTTTAAATGTATATGATATGCAATATATACAATAAACACTTAAAATATAAAATGTTTTTCAAATTCTTATTTTTACAGTTTTCATAGTGTTAAAAATTCATCTTCTTCTAAACTTATTACTTACTATTACAAATTCTTAAATGTTATTTTTATTTAAATAAGTTAGAGATTACAAAAGTATTAAGTTCTTTGTTTGTCATAAAACAGTTACACTGAAGAAGTCATTTGTTCCATCAATGCTCTAACAAAATGTGCAAAAAACAGTCACACAGTAAAATGTCAAATAAAAAGCATGAAAAATGAATAAATAAATATAATAATAAAAACTGAGGTAGACTGGTTGTTTCAAGCATCTTTGAACATTTTCTTGAATTAAGTGCAGTGAAGACACCAGAAGTCCTTTTTCCAAAAAAGAACAAAAACTTCACATTGGAAAAAAAAAAATTAAAAAATCATTGTTTGATTTTTTTTTTTAAATTTTGAGAAAAATATGACAAAGCAATTCCTAAAGTTGGAATTCAATTGTTAAACATGTTTTTACAGTGCTGAAGCTTCAGACTCTTGGCTGCAGTTAAAAATAATCAGAGATACCAGAACAGCTGCTGTTATCTTTAACACTCCCCCGACTGTCAGCTCCTTATATGTAGAAAAACCCACAGTTAGCTTTAGCATGTTAGCATTACCTTCAGCTTCTCAGTGATGAGCCCCAAAAAACAGAAAACATCTTTCTTCAAAGTTACAACTTATTTCACACAATTGTTTAACACATTTCTGTTTTTTCTTTACTTTTACAACTACTTTACTACTACTTTACAACTACTACTACTATTCAAACTTTGATTGATCTGAAAACTGAGGAATCCCGAAGAATCATTTCATTTAAATTTAATGAACAAAAAGTTTTTTTCTTTAAAATCGAAGTGTCTCAGTTGGCTGAACTTGTCTCTCATAAAACTCAATGTGTGTCTTTTTTTTTAAGAAACAACTGTCAGTGTTGAGTGAAAAAAGACTAGAAAACTAATCCCAATAGCAGTTTTACTTTTGATGCTCATTTCTTCATTTTTAAGTAATAAAGTAAACAGGTGAGAGTTCTTTAACCTAAAATAAACTGAAAAACATCAGTTGTTGCTATAGAAATGACGCTCTCTGATTCTCATCAGATGTTGAAATGGGTTTTTGTTTGATGAATATTTTACACAGTTCACTGATTAATGATTAAGCACTCGTCTTATCTTCCCAAAGACACAGAATGTTTAAGTTCATTGTGAAGACTTGTTTCCTAAATGAATCGGCTAATTTCAAATGTTTTAGAGAAAATGTTTGAATCTTGAAAGAAGAATTCTTTAAAAAAGTTGTTGCACTACAACAAGATCTTGAGCTCAAACCATTTGTCAGTGAATTGATTAGCTGATGAGAAAAAATTAAATGATTAACCATTAAGACATTTATTTACACCCAGCTTATTGTATTTTATTTAATTATACTGAACTGAATGTCTGAATGTCTTGTCTGTTATCCTGATCTGAGAAATTCAGAATTAATAAGAGTAAATGAAAATATGATTAAATGTTTTTTGTTTCAGGTGAAGACTCGGGTGGCAGGTCGAGTCCACGCTCTGACCGTCAGAGACGTGAAGCTGTCGGAGGCCGGCGAGGTCAAACTGACCTCCAAAGACTTCCAGACTCAGGCTCAGCTCATCATCAGAGGTGCGACACGCGAACACACCAGGGACAGTAAACGCATCATGCCAGGATCCCTTCAGACAGTTTTGGTTTATTTTTTGTTAATGAATGACGTCTGTGTTTTTGTGTTCAGAGCCGCCAGTAGAGTTCACAAAGCCTCTGGAGGACCAGACGGTGGAGGAGGAAGCCACCGCCACACTGGAGTGTGAAGTTTCCAGAGAGAACGCAGAGGTACGATGGTTCAGAGAAGGACAGGAGATCAGAAAGACCAAGAAGTACGACATGGTTGTTGATGGGCGCAAGAGAACGCTGATCATCCAGGACTGCACTCCGGACGACGCAAAGATGTACACATGTGATGCCAAAGAGTTCAAGACTTCCTGTTTCCTGGAAGTTACACGTAAGGACAAAACTTCAAGAAAATCTTTCTTTTATTTTACAGTTATTATGACCTCCTCATGTAAAAGTGAAGTGTGAAACACTACTTTGTCCTCAGGGACCGCCAAAATCAGCACAACACTGAGCTGCTTTAATTTCATTTAAAGTAAAACTGAATTAATTATAAAATAATAAATAATGACTTATGAGTTTTTCTGTTATTGCATAATTAGATCTAATTATTATGAGTTTAAACATTTTATGCAATTTCAAATGACGCTCTGAGATGCATGTAATGTATAACTTTCCTAAATAAATGAAGTTTAATATTACTATTATTACTGTAATTATTATTTATTGTAATTTACTTGCAAAGTCATAATTTCTACATTTCTTTACGTTAAGTTTCACATTTAATAAAAACATAAAATGTGTTGGATTGAACCGCTAACTGTATTGTCTGCGGATCCACAGCTCCTCATGTGGAGTTCACGAAGCCTCTGCAGGATGTGGAGGTCAAAGAGAAAGAATCTGCCAAGTTTGAATGTGAAGTGTCCCGCGAGTCAGCCAAGGTGAAATGTCCACTTACAAACAGAGTAATAAAGATCTGTCAAAGTTCTGTTGTTACTTTGAAGATTTACAACTGGACCGAGGATAAGAAATGATCGATAACCTATGGATGATAAAATGGGATTTCTCTTGCTCTGCCACCTGACTCTGTTGTTGTCGTGCAGGTTTGTTGGTTCAAGGACGGCAGCGAGATCAGGAAAGGAAAGAAGTACGAGATCATTGCTAAGGGAGCCCAGAGGATCCTCATCATCCATAAGTCGGTGTTTGACGATGAGGCAGAGTACGAATGTGACGCCAGGACCTCTAAGACCTCTGGCATGCTCACGGTTATCGGTGAGAAACAGTCTTCATTTATTTTGGCGTTTTGTTAGGTGCAGTATTTTTAAAATCTCATATTAGTTTCTTTGGAAAATTCCTTAAACAGGAAAAAAGGAGAATGAGACAAAATAGCAGCTCTCCCTTTAACAGCTTGAGGTAATAAAAATAATAATGAATGTTTAGCAGCAGAATTACAAGCTTTCTAGTAATAGACTGGGAACAACATCCAGAGCTTTGTTCCACTGATGGTAAACATGTTGGACAGATTTCAGGCTGCGTATGAGTCTTTGTCCACATTAACTCAAGCTGCTGCTTCTGTTGTGTGTTTGCTCGCAGAGGAGGCAGCCAGGTTCACCAAGAACCTGTCCAACATGGAAGGAACAGAGACGGACAGCGTGAAGATGATCTGCGAAGTGTCAAAGGCCAGCGCCGATGTCACCTGGTACAGAGGAGACGAAGAACTGCCCGAGGGCGGCCGCTATGAGCAGATCATGGACGGACGCAAGAGGATCCTTATCATCCAGGACCTCAGGATGGAGGATGCCGGAGAATACAACTGTAGGCTTAGTCCCACTACCAAGACATCCGCCATGCTCAAACTCAATGGTGAGAAAACACAAAAAAAATTTATTCTGATTATACTGATCACTTAAGAGTGACAGCATGTAAAGTTCCACATTGTTACTTCATTCACGTGATGATGACAATGATGTATTTTCTGTGTAAAGAGGATATTTGGCTGCACTATATTACCATGAGAGATGTAAATATGGAGCTACAGTCAACAGGTGGTTAGATTTTTGCTTTTTAGGGCAAAGTTGAGAACAGTTTGACCTGAAAGGAAGGTACATTTATTGGCTGAAATATATTGTTAATCTGTTTCCAGAAATTCCAGAAATCTAATGGCTCCATTTTATTTCATTTTATTTATCTTATTAATTTTAGTCAGAAGAAACAGAGCAACTTCAGAAACAATAACCACTTTAAACCTTTCTCCTCCCCTGTTTTTTTCCTCCTCTTCTTTTTCTTTCCAGAACTGGCAGCTGAGTTCATTGCCCGTCCTCAGAACCAGGAGGTGGTGGAGGGCGAGAAGGCTGAGTTTGCCTGCTCCGTGTCCAAAGAAACCTATGAGGTTAAATGGTTCAGAGGTGACAAGGAAGTTGAAACCGGGGACAAATATACCATCATCAGCGAAGGAAAGAGAAGAGCTCTTATTGTGAAAAACTGCCAGCTGAAGGATGAGGGAGGCTACGTTGCCCACATTGGCAGCGTTAAAGCCTCAGCCGATCTGTATGTGATTGGTAAGGCTATTTTCTTTTTCCACATCCTATGGTTATGAAGAGTGATTTGGCTTTAATAAGTTTATCTTTTATTTCAGAAAAACTGAGGATCATCACGCCGATTAAAGATACAGAGGTGAAAGAGGGAAGTGAGATTGTGTTCAACTGTGAGACGAACACAGAGGGAGCAAAGGCCAAATGGCTGAAGAATGAGGAGACTATATTCGAGAGTAGCAAGTACATGATGGCTCAGAGGGACAACGTCTTCTCTCTGAGGATCAGAGATGCCCAGAAGGCTGACGAGGCCAGCTACACTATCAGCCTGACCAATCAAAGAGGAGAGCAGGCCAAGAGCACCGCCAGCGCTAAAGTTGCAGGTAAAAAGCAGTTCTCACTTTTACTTTCACAGGTGGCATGAGGGTGTCTGTGGCTTGGATGGTGACAACTAATTACAAATGGTCTAAAACTCTTAGGTCTAAAGACAAAAAGGGAAATGTACACTACTCACTGTGTTTTCATTCTGTGACTGAACAGAGGAGAAGTTGAAATTCCTGGATCCCATTGAGGACATAGAGACTCAGGAGAAGAAGACCATCAGCTTTGTTTGTAAGGTGAACCGGCCTGAGGTGACAGTGAGGTGGATGAAGGCTGGCCAGGAGGTCACGTTCAGCAAACGGATCGTCTATAGACCCGATGGCCTCAAACACACTCTGACCATCAAGGACTGTGTGATGGATGACGAGGGTGAGTACACCGCCGTGGTCGGAGATGACAAGTGCGCAGCAGAACTGATCATCAGTGAGGCGCCGACAGACTTCACGGCGCAGCTCAAAGACCAGACCATCACTGAGTTTGAGGATGCAGAATTCACCTGCAAGCTGAGCAAAGAGAAAGCTGCGGTGAAGTGGTACAGGAATGGACGTGAGATCAGAGAAGGACCAAGGTATCACAAATTAATTTTACATGAAAAGTGATCTGATTTAGGTTTAAGTTTAGTTTAGATTATCATTACACCTGCATCTGGTGTTTTTGCAGATATCACATGGAAAAAGAAGGCAAGACATGCAGGCTGATCATCAAAGTGTGCAGACCTGATGATGAATGTGAATATGCCTGTGGTGTGGATGAGAGGAGGACTAGAGCAAGACTCTTTGTTGAAGGTAAACTTTTGAAATGTCTTCATCACAAATCACTGTGGTGATTTTTTTTTTTGAATCCTCAAGTGTAATGTTTTTTGTGTCTGTGGCAGAGACTCCAGTGGAGATCGTCAGACCACCACAGGACATGTTCGAACCTCCAGGCTCAGATGTTGTGTTTGAGGTGGAGCTCAACAAGGACAGAGTGGAGGTCAAGTGGATGAGGAACAACATGATCATCGTCCAGGGAGACAAATACCAGATGATTAGTGAGGGTAAAATCCACAGACTGCAGGTCTGTGAGATCAGACCTCGAGATCAGGGAGAGTACAGAATTGTGGCCAAAGACAAGGATGCCAGAGCCAAGCTGGAGCTGGCGGGTGAGTCAACAATGAGATCATCATCATCATCATCATCATCATCATTATGGCAAAGGAAATCACATGATGTGTCTTGTTTACCAAATATTTTAGCCACTGTCTTTGTTCAGAGAGCTGCCACTGCCACTTTGTATGATGGATGTCCATTTTTTTTTTTTACATATTTTAATTCTAGCAATAGTGGGACAATTACAAATGACATGCAATCATTTAAAAACATCCAAAGATTTTCTTACAATCTTTGAGTTGGACCTTGAGTTGTCAACTTGAACTGTTCAGATGAGGTAGTTTGAGAGGAAGTGGATTTACAAAAAAGTACATTTAAAGACATGGTCAGAAAATAGCTCCTAGACTGATCATATTTAATCCATGAAAAAACAAATGAAAAACCTCCTCTGATGAATTGTTTTACCTGCCCTGCAGCTGTTCCAAAGATCAAAACCACAGACCAGAATCTGGTAACAGATGCAGGTAAGCCCTTCGTCATGAGTGTTCCCTACGACGCCTATCCTCGCGCAGACGCCGAGTGGTTCTTTGAGACCACCAGTCTGCCTGTCCAGAACATTGACACCTCCATCGACAAGACTGAGTACCGCCTGAAGAGCCCCAGCAAGGAGGACCAGGGCCGGTACAAGGTTGTGATTAAGAACAAGCATGGCATGGGAGAAGCATTTATCAACCTGGATGTGATTGGTGAGTCTGGGTATTAATTTATTGACTGGGGTGATTATATAACTGATAGACCAAGAGGTATACCTCTGGAGGTGGGAGGAGTTTAAGTGTCATGGTTGTTTCCAGATGTCCCTGGACCTGTAAAGAACCTGAGAGTGGTCGACACCGCAGATGGTGAGGTCAGTTTGGCTTGGGAAGAGCCTGAGAGCGATGGTGGAAGCAAGATTGTGGCTTATGTGGTGGAGAGACGTGATGTGAAGCGCAAGACTTGGACTTTGGCCACAGACCGTGCTGATACTCCAGAGTACTGTGTCAGTGGCCTCCAGAAGGACTCTATGTACCTGTTCAGAGTCTGCGCCCGAAACCGAGTCGGCAGTGGACCTGTCGTCGCCACTGAGGATGCTGTCCAGGCCAAGAACAAGTTTGGTAAGAAATGGCCAAATGTCCCCACTTAAATTCACTTACTGTCTCCACAGTTTAATCAAATCCTTCATGTGTTTGTTTGCCACCATCAGATGTTCCTGATGCTCCGGAGAACGTTGCAGTCGGCATAGTGAACAGGTTTGGTGCCACTGTCACCTGGGAGCCTCCTAAGTTTGATGGTGGCTCTGAGATCACCGCCTACGTGATCGAGCTCCGCGACAGGACCTCAGTGAAGTGGGAGGCGGCCATGGTCTGTAGTGCTAACGACCGCTCGGCCACACTGAATGACGTGGTGGAGAACAAGGAATACATCTTCAGAGTGCGAGCTGAGAACAAGGCTGGCATTGGCAGACCCAGTGCTGCCACCAAACCCGTTAAGATCATGGATCCCATTGGTGAGTGAAAAATAAGCAGTTTGAGTGTTTGATTTGATGACTGTAAAGAACATCAGACAATCTAATTTCACTCTGCCTCCTGTGCTATGGCTACAGAGAGGCCGAGTCCGCCTCTGAACCTGAACTTCAGTGACCAAATCAAGACGGCGGTCACACTGACCTGGGAAACGCCCACCAGCAATGGCGGCAGCATGATCACTGGCTACATCATTGAGAAATGCGACGATGGCACTGATAAGTGGCTCCGCTGCAACGCCAGACTGTGTCCTGATCTCTCCTACCGGGTATGGAGCTTAACAAAAAGTCTCTTTTAACTTATTATTGTCTCACATTTCTATTTTTGCTTTTTTTACCTGTTTAGGGGGGCATTTTAAAACAAGCAAATAGGTTGTTTATTGTAATTTTGACCCCTAATTTTTTGTTTGTTTAGATCCCATTTTCACCTATTTATCTTTTAGCTGTAAGTAATTACTAGTCCTTCAAAGCTGATCGTTTTAATGTTCTCTTTAGGTGTCTGGTCTGAAACCTGGTCAGAAATATCTCTACAGAGTTTGTGCTGAGAACGCCGCTGGTGTCTCCGATCCAGCCGAGCAACTTGGACCGCTGCTCGCTGACGATCCTCACGGTATGGAACAGTCAACAAAATCCTAAATAAGACAGTTGTCTCTTTTTCTTTTAAAACTACATCATTCTTTCCAGGAAACTTTTGATAAATTATTGATAAATAATAGACCACTTCTTTTTTGTTCAAAACTAAAACCCGAATTCAGAAAGGATCCAGTCATGTTGTTAAAAGCTAGAAAGTTAAACTAAAACAGAATTCCATCTTTCTTGTTTTTTCCCTTTGCCATGATTTGATTCCTGATTAAGGCACTGATGCAAATCACTAAATGGCAAGTCAACTTACCTCTTTTTCTGCAGATTTCTCTCTCAGTGATGCTAAAACATTTTTCTATCCTGGCAGTTGGTCCAACCTTGGACCTGAGTGCCTTCAGGAATGGTCTGGAGGTGATTGTCCCTCAGCCTCTCACCATCAGAGTCCCCATCACTGGATATCCGATCCCCATTGCCAAGTGGACCTTTGGAGAGAAGGAGCTGACCATCGCAGACGAGCGCATCTCCATGGTGACGAAACCCACATACACGGAGCTGACGGTCACACCGAGCGTCCGTCCAGACAAAGGCATCTACAACCTGCAGCTGGAGAACGATGTCACATCTGTGTCTGGAGAGATTGAAGTCAATGTCATCGGTAACAACTTGATTTCTCTTTCAAGTATACATTTACAAATAATGTGTGTGAAAAAATGGGAGATATGTTAATACTAAAAAACTCAAAATTTCACTGGTGTGATAGACCAGCTACCTCTTCAGTGTGTACTCTGCTCCTCACCCAGTGCTTGTTGGGTAAAGGCAACGTCCAACAAAAATAAGCAGTTTAGGAAATTATTTCTATTATTCTTGATTGTTCACATGCTTTCTTAAGCACTTTTGTTTTGCTTTATTTTCCCAGCATGCCCCAGTGCTCCAAAGGACTTCAAGGTGGCTGAGGTCACCCGCCACCATGTCCACCTGATGTGGGAGGCTCCAGAGCATGATGGAGGAAGTCCAGTCACCCATTACCAGATTGAGAAGAGAGAAGTGTCTCGCAAGACCTGGGCCAAGGTACACCTGAGTGACAATGTCAAAAGAAAGATGCAAGTACAGCTATAGATCCAACACATCTCTTGGCTGTTGGCAAAACCTCTCCAACTCTTAAACAGAGCACAGCAGAAATTCTGAATTTTGAGCCTATACAGCCATATATATATGTTTCTTGGAAACAAAACATCATAAACAAACAAAATGACAAAAACAGGAAGGTCTAGAGGTAGGGGGATTTGTTGGGATTTTGACAAAATAATGTGTTGTTTAAGGCAGCACTGCTGAGAATAAAATGATCTTAGACCAGTAAGTGTACTGTAGCATTTGTGTTAAATCCTCACATTTCTAATGGTATTTTTTCAAGGTGGCTACTGGCATCCTGGACCTGGAACACACAGTAACAGATGTGATTGAAGGAAAGGAGTATTTGTTCAGTGTCACAGCCTGTAACAAGTGTGGACCTGGAGAGCCAGCATACATTGATGAGCCTGTCAATGTCTCCTCACCTGCCAGTGAGTATTTATTCTGTCAGTCTGAAACTGCTTTATTGAGATTGGAAGTTTTCACAACATACAAACATTTTTATGAATATCTAAAATCTCATCAACATTGTTTTTTAACCCCAGCTGTACCTGATCCTCCTGAGAACCTGAAGTGGCGTGATAAGAGTGGCAAAAGCATCTTCCTGTCCTGGGAGCCTCCAAAGTACGACGGTGGTGCCCCAATCAAAGGCTATGTGGTGGACAAGTGTCAGCGTGGTACTGACAAGTGGGAACCCTGCGGTGACCCCATCCCTGAACTGAAGTAAGACTTAACAGTTTGTCAGTGAAATTGTGTATTTTTAATGATTTCTAAAGAAGTTGAAAACAGTTTTCTTCATTTGTAATTTGTCCAATTCTATATTTGGCACAGTTGTGTATAATTTACATTTTTTGCTCACAGGTTCCAGGTGACTGGCCTGATCGAGGGTCAGTGGTATGCCTACAGAGTCCGAGCTTTAAATAAATTGGGAGCCAGCCGACCATGCAGGGCTACCGATGAGATCCAGGCCGTTGACGCCAGAGGTAGGCCAGCTGGTGTAAGGGCCATTATCCATGCTACTTATTCTTTGGAGGATTACGGAGGTGTTTGGGCCAATCCCACATCTACCAGCAATTTATAGTCACCAATGAACCTACATGTCTTTGGATTGTGGGAGGGAGCCACAGTATCTGGAGGGATGGGAAGTTTTCTCATCGCTTATTGTTTGGTGGTTGTTTGTCCACCACTGCGTCTACTCACTGAAGATATAGAGCTTGACAGATTCTGATTGGTTGTTTAGAGGCAGCAAATGGAGCCAGAAGAGTCTGTTTTTTATCACAGATTGTCTCATGTTACTGTCAGGACGCAGAGACAGTTTTACTCAATCAGACAAAGTCATGTAGAGGTCACCTTCTACAATTTTATTTAACACCATACAGAAAAATACCTCTTGGTTGTGCAGAAACAACAACCTGTCTATAATAAAGTTTTTACTAAGGTATAAAATGCGATCAGGTGTATGAGTAATTGGATTGGTAGTAAAAATAATATGAATTGGTTGTCTCTCTGACACTTTTCTTTAAATATTTCAACAGAGCCTCCAGAGATCCAACTAGATGTGAAGCTGCTGGCTGGGCTGACTGCCAGAGCTGGCACCAAGATCGAGCTCCCGGCTGATGTCAAAGGAAAGCCTGATCCCCGGGTGAAGTGGACCAAAGCTGACTTGGTCCTGCGGGCTGATGACCGCATCACCATTGACACTCAACCAGGGCACTCCAAGGTGTTGATTGCCAACACCACAAGGGGAGACACTGCCACCTACATCATCGAGGCAGTCAATGCCTGCGGACGCGCCACCGCCACCATCGATGTCAACATTCTCGGTAATGACACAGATGCTATTCCAGTTCCGATCCTATTATCCTATATAACCTATACCCTACACTGTTCCACACACTTGTATCTTGACACCTGACTCAATTAACTTTTCCTTGTCTTACTCATCTTTTTCAAATACTAGAGTAGCACTTGTTTTAAGATTTCATATAGAGTTGAACAGCCATGTGTAGTTCTAGTAAGCTGTCAGTGTGTTTGCAAGTCATCTCAATTCAGAAACTTCCTTTTGGTTAAAAAGTTAAAGCATGGCAAACAAAACGCATACCAAGCCACTTAAAGCACACATAAATCAGAAGACGTGTTGTTGGATATAAAAAAAACACAATCTATAAATAAATATATGGGCTCTTAATTATCAAATACATGCTCATATGCTCATATTAGAAGTTTGCCACTTTAGAAATGTCTCAAAGTGGTCTGCTCCTGAAACTGAAACTTTACCAACCTCATTTTCGTATATTATATCTTTCCTTAGATAAACCTGGACCTCCAGCTGCCTTTGACATCTCTGAAATCACCAACGAGTCATGCTGCCTGGCATGGAACCCTCCCAGGGACGACGGTGGCTCACCCATCACCAACTACATTGTGGAAAGTCGGCAGACAGATAAAGAGGAATGGGTGAAACTGTCAGCCACAGTGAAACACACCACTTTCAAAGCCTGCAAGCTTACAGCTATGAAGGAGTACATCTTCAGGATCAGTGCTGAGAACCAGTATGGCATCGGCGAACCTGCAGAGCATGTGCCAATCATTGCAAAGTATTCCTTTGGTATGTCTTTGTGATACTACTGTGACTACCATCTATCAAAAATGGTCTCTTTTGAAGACTTAAAGAAATATCCAATGATAAATCACATAATTTCCCATCTGTTTCAGATCCTCCAGGTCCTCCAACCAGAGTCACTCCCTCTGACATTGCCAGGGATGCTGTGACTCTGACTTGGTTTGAACCAGATGAGGATGGTGGCAGTCCCATCACCGGATACTGGGTTGAGAAGTTTGATCCAGAGAGTGACAAATGGATTAGATGCAACAAACTGCCAATTAAGGACACAACCTTCAGGTAAATGATCACTGCTGTAAAAATAATAAAGGAATAATAAAAATTAATCAACCAATGCAGTAAAAGTAAAAGTTTTATGTGGAGAAATTATGTAGAATATGTTTCTCACCCTGCTTTTGTCCGGCTACAGGGTAAAGGGACTTCCCACCAAGAAAAAGTATCGTTTCCGGGTTCTGGCTGAGAATCTCGCTGGACCTGGAAAACCGAGCACAGAGACAGATCCTGTCCTCATTAAAGATCCCATCGGTATGTCACATGTCAATAGGTGCTATTACTAGGTTTTAACTAGCTATTAATTAGGTTTAGTCTGGAAATCTACTTAAGATTATTATATCAATTTGGACTTATGAAATCAGGATGGAATTGGATAAGTATAATAAGTCTACACTCTTCTTCAGATCCTCCATGGGCTCCTGGTAAACCTGTAATTAGGGACATTGCAAAGACCTCGGCTCTGCTGGCGTGGACCAGGCCAGAACATGATGGTGGATCAAAGATTGAAGGCTACATTATCGAGTTCCAGAAGACCGGAAGCGAGGAATGGATCCGTATCGCAGAGGACATTCCTCAGACTGAGCACCAGCTGCAGGGACTGATGGAGAAGCAGGAGTACTCCTTCCGGGTCAAGGCTATCAACAAGGCTGGTGAAAGTGAACCCAGCGAGCCTAGCGACCCTGTGGTCTGCAAGGAGAGACTGTGTAAGTCCAACTCCGGGGCAGTTTAGGGGTGGGCAGCACAATGGGTTGTGTCTGTGTATCTTTGAAAAACTCCCAGATATTTGTGTTATATCTCTGTTTCACTAGGAATCATATCCATTTGCCTTCATCCTGTCTGCAATACCAAACACTGTTGCAATGTGTGCAGTTTACTTAATGGGACAGTCTAGATCAAGAAAACTGTTTTTAAGTAACAGTTTGGTCAAAGGTCCTGAATAACATTTTGTCACCCTAGATGCAGCCTTTGGGGATAATTATCCATTTCTGCCATCAGAGATACAAAAATATCTTTTACATGTGTGGGTTTCAAGAAATACAGTCACTGAAAACATCCACAACCAGACATATGCTGCCTGCTTTTCATTCACCTTTTTTCCTTTTTCTCCTTCAACAGACCCTCCATCTGCTCCTCAGTGGCTAGAGGTGACCAACATCACCAAGATCAATGCCGACCTGAAGTGGCAGGCTCCTAGCAGTGATGGTGGCTCACCCATCACTAACTACGTGGTGGAGAAGAGAGATGTAAGGCGGAAGGCCTGGCAGGGTGTTGACACCACCGTCAAGGACCTCAAGTACACAGTTACTCCTCTTAATGAAGGATCACTGTACGTGTTCCGTGTTGCTGCTGAGAACGCTGTGGGCATGGGTGAATTCTGTGAGCTGGAGGATGCTGTGCTTGCCAAGGACACTTTCAGTAAGTTCCCAACTATTATCAGCATCATGGGTTGTCATTTATTAGAACTTGAGCAATCTCCTCCACAAAATGTCTAATTTTCACATTTTAGGATTATAGGAATTTTTTTTTGTCCAACACAAACGCAGGCTGATTAATGAGAATCAGCAATTACTCTTTCAGCTGATAAGCTTAGAAATAAGCAACAGACAGGCTGTTTTGTATAGACATTTATGTTTGGCATGTTTTCTGCAGCAACTCCTGGACCTCCTTATGCCCTGACGGTGGTGGAAGTCTCCAGGAGACACGTGGAGCTAAAATGGGAAGCTCCTAAGAGCAACGGTGGAAGACCCATAACCAAGTAAGACTGCAGTCTACTGTAAAACTACTGTGTAGATTGCTATGAGGCCAAATGAGATGAGATGATCTTAAGATGGTCTGAAGATATTCTGGGTAAAATACCATGAAGTCAACAGCTATCCTACCATCAAGACTTTGTTTTATAAGTAACAGAGTGGAAAGTGGAAAGGAAAGTTACCATTCTTGCAATTAGACAATTCTAAATACCTATTAAAAGGCCTGCTTTTCTATTCAAGACAAACACCTTTTGCCTCCCAGGTATGTGATTGAGAAGAAAGAGAAGCTAGGAACTCGCTGGCTGAAGTGCTGCAAGACTCCAGACAAACAGACTCAGTTCAAGGTGACCGATGTGGATGAAGGGTCTGAGGTACAGTTCCAGGTCCGAGCTGAGAACGAGGCTGGAGTTGGAGATCCTAGCGAACCCACAGAGATCCTCACCATCGAGGATCCAACTAGTAAGAGACCATTAGATATCCATAGCAAAAGCTGATAAATGGATTTGTTCTTGTGGTATTCTTCAGATTAATGTAGATATTTTAATAATCTGTACTACACAATAAGAAGAAAATACTTCAGATGTAAACTCAGACAACCACATCTCTCTCCAGGTGCTCCTTCTCCTCCTCTAGAAGTGACCATCCCTGATGCCAGCAGGGAGCACATCAATGTTACCTGGAAGCCTCCAGCCAAAGACGGTGGTTGCCCAATCACAGGCTACCATGTGGAAGTGGCAGAGGCCCGTCCAGAGCTCAAGTGGCTCAGGGTCAACAACAGACCGATCAAGGAGCTTAAGTTCAGAATTGATGATGGAATCAAGCCAGAGAAGAAGTATGTCATCAGGGTCCGTGCTATCAACTCTGTTGGTGTTAGTGACCCCTCTGAGATCTCTGACAAGGTCTTCACCAAGGATCCTGACTGTAAGGATTCACAGAATTAAATTTAAAAAATGTAAATGAAGTGCAATCAACAACAATCAAACAACGATAATTTACCCTTAATAATAATCCTTTCCTCTGGTCCCAAGGTGCTCCAGCCATGGATTTGGAGGCGCAGGATATGGTCGTAATTGAGGGTGAGAAACTGCACCTGAATATCCCCTATAGGGCAATCCCGACACCCAAGATGGTTTGGCAGAAGGACACAGTGGAGTGTAAGGCTGACGACCGGCTCTCCATGACTGTGGAGATGAACAGTGCTCACCTGGAGCTGCTCAAGTGCACTCATGCTGACGCTGGTGCCTATGCCATCACTTTGGAGAACAGCCTGGGAACTGCCACAGGGACTGTCAATGTCAAAGTCATCGGTAGGATGTCTTTCATATAATTGTGCTTGGAAAGAAGTCAGTGCTTTGTTCACTGAAATTGTGCAGTTTAGTAGTGATACATTCTTGCAGACCTCATAATCCATATATTTCTAAAAACCTGCCTGTAGCCCTTCTAACTCTCAGAAACCGACAACCAACAGTCATCCCATGACACATTTTTGCCTTCCTGAATCCTTACAGGACTGCCCGGTCAGTGTAAAGATATCACCTCCAGCGATGTCACCAAGAACTCTTGCAAGATCAGCTGGGAGGCCCCAGAGGATGACGGTGGGACCCCAATAGTCAGCTACACCTTGGAGCGCCGGGAGGCCTCCAAGAAGACCTACATGCCCGTTATGTCGGGAGAGAATGTCCTGACCTGCACCGTCAAAGACCTCTACATCAACTGCGAGTACTATTTCCAAGTGAAGGCTGTCAACAAAGTCGGAGCTGGAGTATATCTGGAACTACGCAACCCAGTCATCACAGAGGAAATCAAACGTAAGCCACTTTTTTAAGCTCATAAACAGCAGAGGATTTATGTGTTTTGTCATTGTAAGCCTGTAATGCTGTTGAAAGTACAGCCTCAAAGATTCACTAGACTTTGGTCTCTGTAAATACGGGTCAATTAAACAACATAATTTTAGTGTCTTAATGTCCAGTCAATAAAATAGCAATAACAACACAATACATTGAACGTTTTTCAGTTGGGAGTTAGATGAGTAAGCTTGCTTGGGTATTTTGAAATCCACCAGTAGGGAGTCCACAGAAGCTTAATGACTCTACCTCCTGTTATAAAATAAACCTGATTGTTTTGGCTCTTACTGTCTGTTGTTAATATTGACTCCACAGAGAAACCCGACCCACCTATTCAGGTGGAGGCTCACGATCCAACATCCAAGTCCATCACGGTCACCTGGAAGGCTCCAGACTACGATGGTGGCTGTCCCATACAGGGCTACATCATAGAGAAAATTGAGAAGGACGGTGACCGCTACGAGAGGGTCACCCCAAGCTTGGTCCCTGGTTTCTCCTATGTGGTGACAGGCCTGAAGGAAGACATGGAGTACCAGTTCAGGGTCCGAGCTGAGAATGCTGCTGGTGTCAGCGAGCCATCACGCAGCACACAGCCCATCAGGGCTGCAGACCCCGTCGGTATGAAAAACTACAAATGCTTTAAAATCACCAGTTTACCTGAGGAAAGTAACCCTTTACCTTTAAACTATTCTTAAGAACTTCCTAAACTTTATTCATTATTCCTTTCATTTTCAGAAAAACCAAAGGTCACCCTCCACGCTCGTGTGCAGTCCGGTGTGTGCATTAAGAAGGGTGAGGAGATCCGAATTGATGCCTACATCTCTGGCTCCCCATATCCCAAGGTGACCTGGCTGAGGAACAACGAGGACGTTACCAAAGAACCAACCAAGAAGGTTGTTCCTCTGGTCAAGAAGAAGAAGACAAAGGCCAAGGTCTGTGCCCTCAGAGAGACCTGAGAGTCCATACATTTTTAATGTCTTTCTCCATCATTTTTGTGAGTTAATTACTTTTTTGTTGGTTCCTTTCAGGTGCCTGAACCCGAGGAGGAGTTTGTGACTCCATTGCGTGAGCGTCTGGGTCTGGATCAGACCAAGAGGGGTCAGTCTGCAATAATGATCCGTGACGCTGTCAGAGCTGACCACGGCAACTTCACCATTCAGGTGGAGAATACTCACGGCGTTGCCACCGCCTCCTGCATCGTCAATGTCCTGGGTATGGCAGACATTTATTTATTTTAAACAAGTAGCTCCCTGATACCTGAAGCTGCAGGTCACACAAATGGTCTCATAGTCCTCATTCAATTGAATTGAATGAATGGGGTTTGAAGTTATTTCTTTTAATTAAATTATTAACTGCAGTTCTTTTAATTAAATTATTAACTGCAGTTCTTTCTGAAAATAAGGCAAATAGGATTAACAAGTTACGACTAATAAAAATTTTCTTAGAAATCACATCAGTAACTGGATATACCATTTTCATGTTTCAAATATATCTATGTGTACATTACTTTGCTGTGCATTATTCACCCTGTGGCTCAATATGTGATGTGGCACTTGAATTCTTACAAATTTATGTAGTGGATTTACAGTCTTGTCTCATAATTAATGAATTTTGAGATTTTGGAATTGAAATGAAGGAATAGAAAAGGTAAAATAACTGATGATTGTAAAAAATGTGTTTGGTTTGTTGAGGAAGAGCCATGAAATATACATAATACAAACCTTAGAATTGTTGAATACAAAATCTAAACTTTAATCCTCCTGAGATGGAAAACTGACCTGACTGTTCTGCTGCAGATAAACCCCGTGCTCCAATCAACTTCACCTTTGATGAGATCAGGAACACCTCAGTAATCTGTAACTGGGAGCCTCCTGAGGATGATGGCGGCAGTGAGATATTGAACTACATCCTTGAGAAGAAGGACAACAAGAACGACGAGATCGGCTGGATCACCATCACCTCCACCCTGAAGGGAACCAGCTGTCCAATCACCAAACTTATTGAAGGGAAGGAATACATCTTCAGAGTCACTGCTGAGAACAAGTTCGGCTGTGGGCCACCATGTATCTCTGAACCGCTGGTCGCAAAGAACCAGTTTGGTGAGTAAAGCACCCAAAGTATATAAAGATATAACTTTATATATAAAGATAAAATTTTAAAGCTGAGGTCATCTTTGAGGCAGACTTTTATAACTCCAAAATTCCCAAATAATTCAGTGAAATGTACAATATAGCTTTTGACGATAATGTGTAATAATAAAAATCTAATTTAAATAACTGCATTTATTTTATAGTTTTTATTAGTGCATATAAGTGCATTTTTATTAAATTTACCAACATAGCTATTTGTACATTTGCATATTTTAATAGTAATCCCATTAATTTAGCCATGTAATGAGAATAAATGTATTAAATAAATTAACCAAAACATATAATCCATAAAGCAATTTGGAAATTTTGATAATGTAAGAGTCTCTTTTTATCACCAAAGGTAATTCCCCCAATAGATTATACTTTTACTCTCATAAATTTATTTTAATTGTGTGTTGCTCACAATGTGTGTGCTGTGTTGTCATGTGTTGCCACATGTACATTTTTAAAGGCACATTAAGTCACTCACCTTTTCTCTGCTTCCCTCAGATCCTCCCGATGCTCCCAACACCCCCAGAGTCCTCGAGGTGACAGCGAGCAGCGCCCATATCTCCTGGCATGAGCCGAAGGATAATGGTAGCCCCATCCTGGGTTACTGGATCGAAAGAAAGGAGGTGAACAGCAAACACTGGACCCGAGTCAACCGTGCCCTCCTCAACTCTCTGGAGGTGAAGGTCACCGGCCTCATGGAGGGACTCACCTACATCTTCAGAGTGTGTGCCGAGAACTTGGCTGGGCCCGGGCCTTTCAGCGAGCCCACCGACCGCATTGTTGCCATGGATGCCATCCGTAAGTCATGTCTTAAAAAAGGTGCAGCAATCACCAGACTGCCATATCAAACCCCTGACATCTTCATAGATGAGCAATCTGTCTTGACAAGTAATTGTAGTGCCCTTTTTAGACGATCACTGATTATCAAAATGTTGGGCTGCAAAAGTCTGATCAGATCAAATTTAATGAAATCCAGCTGAAATCTATTTTTATGGCACATGGACTGACAAAAAAAAACTTTCAGGATGTAAAACACAAATTTTAGCTCAGTAAATATGAAATACTGATTCTTTCTAACATTTTCAAAGGATGCCAAAGTTTTCACTCTTTCTGGATACCCTCTAGTTTTATCATTGCCCCTGAATGAAAAAGAGAAAATTGATGCCCATAAGATAATTAGTTATTTACAATTCACAATATAAGCACAACTTAAGCACCAAACTGGGATGTTTCAGACCATTTAATACAAAATACATGTTTTTACAAATTTCTGCTAACTATTTTCTAAATAAACTGTCAGAATGTGTCCTGTTGAGTTAAATCCTCAGAATGATTAATCATTTTCTCCCACTCACCACCCAGTTCCTCCTGGCCCTCCCACCCCATGGATCGTGGACACAGGAAAGGACTCTGTCATCGTGGCCTGGAAGCCCCCTCTGTATAATGGCGGAGGAGACATCCTTGGCTATCATGTTGAGAAGGTACAAAACATTAATAGAGTAATCTCATTAGACTTTTGAACTCAAAATTTCATTTCCAATAAGTGACTTATCTGCAGCTAAAGAGCTTATCTTACCTGCACCTGTGATGTTAAACTCTGGTTATCCAATCAGGTTTTGGCTGGAGAGAAAGAATGGACTCGCAGCACAGAGTTCAGATGTAAAGAATTGACCTACACTGTGACGGGTCTGACCGAGGGAGCAGATTATTATATCCGAGTCATTGCTGTCAACGATGCTGGTCCTGGAGCTCCCGGTGTGACTGAACCTGTCACCATCAAAGAGCCTCAAGGTTTGGAGTGTTTTGTTATTGGCCTCAATGGGAAGAATTACTATTCTTTTACCTCAATGTTTATTTGAAACTTGAGTTTTTATATCAAAAAGAAAAGACAAACGTTCAATAGTTTTTATAATTGCCTCAAAAAATGAATTGAATATCAAATTCAGCACGTCCAAAAAGGCTTCACAATAAATGTTTTCCAGTCAAGAGAATCATTTGTTTTTTATTGTTATAACTACAAAAAACATGTTGTTCATTAATATTATATCATTTATAATACAATTTATACAAGTCTGACTTGTCTTGTTGTCCATGTCCTTCAGAAACTCCCAGTGTGGACTTTGATGTGTCCGTGAAAAACGGCGTCATCATCAAGGCTGGCGAGTCACTGAGGCTTCCTGCTGTGGTAACTGGCCGACCCCAGCCCGAAGTCAAATGGGCCAAAGATGAAGCTGAAATCGACAAGGACCACATGATTGTGGAGACGGAGGGCAAGAACAGCATTTTGTTCATTAAGAAGGCTGTGAGAGCAGATCACGGAAAGTACCAGATCTCCGGCACCAACAGCAGTGGCACCAAGACTGCCGAGACCAGAGTGGATGTTATGGGTGAGTATCCTTTAGTATACATCATTATAATCAGTAAAAGGAGGACCAAATGGAGACACAAACAAAGAGTAGGAAGAATAACTAAAGGTTGTTGGGACCCCTGAGAATGAGGAAGGCAGAGGATTGAGAAGGAGTGATAGAGACAAAGAAGCGGACTGGCTCTTTTGAAAACGGATAAAACTGATAAATGTTTTATGTACTCATAAATCTATTATGGTCCATATAGAACAGATTTTAAGACACTTTTTAAAGAATTCAGATTCCATTCTACATATCTTGGCTTTTTGATCTTAAAAATATTCATAATGTGATGAGCCGTCATTACAGATTTCATATTCAAATACCAAGGTTAACGTTAACTACTTGCACTGGCCTGTGTTTCCGTAGATGTCCCAGGACCGGTGGTCGACCTGAAGACAGTGATGGTAACTAAGAAGAACATTACCCTCATCTGGTCTGACCCACTGGACAATGGTGGCAGCGACATCATCGGTTACGAGGTTCTGAGGAAGGATGCCAAGATGAAACTCTTCCGCCAGCCCATTGAGATGGCTTCCTGCAAGTGTGACATCCAGGGCCTGCTGGCTGGCGAGGAATATGACTTCAGAGTTATCGCCAGGAACAAATATGGGGACGGAGCTCCAGCAGACCTGGGGCCCATCCTGGCTGAGGATCCCAAAGGTAAATGCACCAAAATATGACTTTTGACGTGAGATGACATTTTCTAACAAAACATTCAGACAGAAATGGCATAGAGGATAATTCTTAAAGTTCTGGTGACGTGTTGAAATGACTGTCCAGTGTTGATCAAAGTCCTCTACAATGTTCCAGGTACTCCATCTGCTCCTGAGAAGCTTCATTACACCGACAGGAGCAAGAACACCATCACTTTGGCCTGGCAGCCACCTCGCAGTGATGGCGGCAGCCCCATTAGAGGCTATTATGTGGAGAAGATGAGGTCTGACAGCACTGAGTTTGAGGTTGCAAACCGCAAGATCTTTACAGAGTGCTGCGGGACCATTGAGAATCTGTCAGAGAACCAGGAGTACCAGTTCCGTGTCAAAGCCGTGAACGAGGTTGGGGAAGGAGATCCCTCCAAGCCAATTACTGCCAAGATCCAGGATGATGAAAGTGCGAACCTCACACTCACTCACACTTAATATCTTAATGTTGGAAAGAAACTTGTTTGATTTTTTTCAGGCTGATCTTGTCTGGCAACACACTTCCGAGATTAAACGTTTAGATTGATACAAGCAACAGCCAAAGAACAAGAAAGTCACAAATGTTTGTTGTCATCCGTAGTTGCTCCAGTTATTACGATCCTGAAGTTCTTCAAGAGTAATGCCATCATTGTGAGGAAAGGCTCTGCCATCGACATCCCAGCGGAGGTGAAGGGACTTCCTCTGCCGACACTTCAATGGATGAAGGATGATGTGGTGATAGAGAAGCCTGATGAGAAGATGATGATGGAAACTGAGGAGGTGAGAATTGATTTATGTGTTCATGGACTTTTTGTTCACTCTTTATGTCTCATAATTTGGTCCAGAGAATGATATCTCAACAACTACAGGCCAGATTGCCATGAAATTAAATGCTCAGTGATACAATCATCAAAGAGGTCACATTTTGCAGTGAAATTACTCTATGGATGTTAATTAGTTGATAGGGTTAGGGTTATCTTGTGCAAATCTTGTGCGTCATGGTTAACTTCAGTGAACTTTAACCTGGCCTGGGAATTTCCACTGTTGACTAATATACTCATATTTGCATGACCCATGACTTCTGGTGACACCCTCAGAACAAACTTTTGGTTCTAAGAAAATTATAATCATCAATAATGTCAGCTATGCTCAAGATTAATTTGAGAAGGAGCTCTTCAAGCTCTGTTCTCTTTTAAACTTAACTTCTGATTCTTTTTAAACCTTCAATCAAATTGAAATTGCCTTGCATATGAATAAGTATATCTGGCTTCTTGTCTTCAGGTCAACCGGACGATTATAAGGACAAAGATTGCCATCCCAGATACCATCAGGCAGGACAAGGGAAACTACAAGCTGGTGGCTCAGAACTGCTATGGCAAAGCTCAACATGTCATCCGAGTCGAGATTCTTGGTAATAAATGTTAACAAATATTACACAAGTAATTTTTCATGTGATTATTCTGTTGTTACGCTCTTTGATGTCTAATGGAGCAGAATTTTTGTGAGACTAAAATGAAAGATGACTTTTGAGCTCTTATCATCTCTACATATTGAGCACTACATTAACCCAATCCTGCGTTTTCAGACCGTCCTCTTCCTCCCCGGAACGTCGTGGTCTCAGACATCAAGGCAGACTCGTGCTACCTGACCTGGGATGCCCCGGAGGACAACGGAGGAAGCGATATCACCAATTACATCATAGAGCGCAGAGACGCCAGCAAGAAGAAGTCCGACTTTGAAGTTCTGACCATCAACCTTATTGATAGGAGATATGGGGTGAGTTATGGCTGCAGATGCCTGCTTTAATCCAACGATTTTGAGAAAAAAGTAAATTCTTAAATATCAAGCCATTGCCAAGTGTAACTGACTTTCAAAAGACTGTTTGGAATATTCTATTTAAGGATGAATTGAATATTTGACTTGATCTTTGATTGTGTTCATACAAATGATAAACATTATTTAGTTTTCATTATTTAGATTTTTTATTTTGATTTTATAAGATGTTTTTTCATATTTAACCCTATAAAACCAACTGAGTAAATAAAATTCTCAGTCACTTGAAAGTTTCTTGTAAAGATGCATGCCGCGCCCCTTATAAGAAAGACTGTTGCAGTCAAATGATATAATTGTGTGTTCTCTTCAATGCCTCAACAAAAAAATGACTGTCCCTGCTGTGTTCCTTCAGGTCTACAAACTGAACTTGAATGGTACCTACCAGTTCAGGATCAAAGCTGAGAATAAGTACGGTGTCAGCGATGGCTGTGATTCAGAGAAAGTCCAACTCAGGGATCCATTCGGCCTCCCTGGACCACCACGTAACCCCAAAATCATCAGCGCTACAGCGACCACCATGACCCTGACCTGGGATCCTCCTCTGGACAACGGCGGCTCCACCATCCAGGGATACTGGCTAGAGAAGAGGGAACGTGGTGCTGTGTACTGGGGGCGTGTCAACCGAGCTCCAGTCACCAAACCAGCAGTGAAGGGCCTACAGTACACCGTGCTTAGGCTCATCGAAGGAACTGAGTACCAGTTCAGGATTGCAGCCTGCAATGCTGCAGGAGTCGGACCACCCAGCGAGGCCTCAGAGTGCCGCTTTGCTGTTGATCCATACAGTGAGTATTAACCCTATTACCACTTAATTTTTTCAGACCAGCTTTGTCAGTTTGTTGAAAATTTGCATTTTGCACTTCTGATTATCAAAACCTTCCACACACTGTTAGTCACATATACACAATGTATACAGTGTTTTGGTCCTTAGACCTGTATCAGATTTTCATCAAGTGATCAACAAGAACTTTGTAGTTAGACCAGCCCATATCAAGCAATTTCATGCTGTTAAAAGACAAAACTAGCTTAAATGATCATATCACATTCCATGTAGGTTCCTACTTGACAGCCTTTCTTGTCACCTTTAAAAATATTATGAGGATGTTGCTTTTTTTTTATTATTATTAATTCCAATATTCCAATGGATCATACAGACTACACAGAGCCCTAATATAAAAGTGAAATCTATTTATTTTATATTACTAAGGCTGACCTTTCACCCTATCTCTGCTCATCTCTCAGATCCTCCCAGCCCACCTGGAGCCCCTGAAGTTCAAGACAAGACCAAGAGCAGCATTACGCTCTCCTGGAGCCTGCCGGACAGAGACGGTGGAAGCCCCATCAAAGGTTATATCATCGAGGTTCATGAGGAGGGCTCTCCTGATTGGAGGAGGGTGAACCCTGCTGACAAGCTCCATCCATCCACTGAAATCACTGTCCCCGACCTGAAGGAGGGCAAAAAGTGCAAGTTCAGGATCTATGCGGTGAACGCCGCCGGAAACTCAGAGCCTGCCAAGACGGCCGACATCCTGGTTCAAGACGTCCTGAGTAAGAGTGACACACATCAGTCAGCTACAACAGTTCTTGTGATGCTATATATATATATATCATTTGTTCACAGGCCTCTTTTTAAAAACAGACCTTGATCTCAATCTTAACAAACATATAAAGAACTCACCGGTAAGATGTTTTTGTGTTTTGTTCTCCAGTTGAGCCAGCAGTGAGTTTGGATGTGAGCGCTCACGACTTGCTTAACTGCAGAGCAGGAACAACCATCAGGATTCCTGCAACCATCACAGGACGACCTGTTCCCAAAGTCACCTGGACCTTTGATGGAACCGCAGAGACCGAGAAGAAGAACGAACTTCACACACTGCCTATCGACTCAGAGGTCAGACCCCTCAGACTGTATTTTAATGTAACTGCATTCACCTAAAAAAATTCCAGTTCTGTCAAAGTTTTTTTGAAGCAATTTCTGAATTATAATTTCTAAATTATATTTTATATATTGCTCTAAACTGATCCCCATAAGGTATCTTTATAACCCCAAAAGTGGGGGGCAACCTGATTGCGATATGATCATCAGACAAAAATATAATAAAAAATCTGATCATTTTCGAACAGTTTCTTTAATCTGAATTATGGCCTTATCGAGCCATTGCCAGGTGTTGAGTTTTTACAGAGCTGGAGAGAAAGTGGAAAGGACAATTGTTAGAACTAAAAGTAAAAATTCAAAAACATCAAATGTGATCTTTGACTTAATGGTGCTGTTTCCTTTCAGATCCACTCCACCGACACAACATCGGTGATCGTGGTCCCAGACAGCAAACTGAACCACAGTGGCAGATACATCATCAACGCTGAGAGCCCTGCCGGGCACAAGGTGGTCAAAGTCAGAGTCAACGTACTTGGTACGTAATGATTTCACATTCAAAGATTCAAAGCTGTAATTTGTCAGATGCTCATATCATATATACAGTGGAATTCAGGGTGCCACTCTCCTGCTCAAAAGACTAGTGCGTAATGTAGAATAATAATTCAAATAAAAATTAAAATGAGAGTAGAAAAAGGATCAAATTAAAAGATGACTAATCAAGACATCTGGATGATTATGACTTAGTTGAAATCCACTTGTATTACGACGGCACAGAAATAGGTAGACCCAAATGCAGGACAAACACGATCATGGTTTTTAAAGGGTTTTAATAAAGAGTTCTTGCAAATAGATAAAGATTCAAGATTCAAGAATTTATTGTCATTACACAACAATTACATCGGCAATCATTGGTAATGAAATTCTTAAGTCCCAGGCTCTCCTAACAATGCTAAAGAAACAAGAAACAAGAAAAGCAAAAGATAATTTAGAAATAAAAAACAAATAAAATAAAATAAAATTTAAACATAAATAATAAACTAGAGTAATAAAATAAGTAAGACCTTAAAATATAAGTTATGCAAATAAAATATAAACTGTAAATGTAAAGTATTATAGTAACATATATACAATAGATATATATACAGTAGAAACTATGCCCAGCAGAAGTGGTGGGTTATTGAGAAGTGGTGGTGTTGTGAACACAGTTTAAAAGTCTTATGGCCTGCGGTATGAAGCTGTCCCTGCCTGAGCCTGGTGGTTCGGGCTCGAATGCTGCGGAACCGTCGGCCAGACGGCAGCAGGCAGAACAGTTTGTAGCTGGGTGACTGGGGTCCTTAATGATTTTGGTGGCCTTCTTCCTACACCGCTGGGTGTAGAGGTCCTCCATGGATGGCAGCTCTGTCCTGGTGATGTGCTGAGCAGCTTTCACCACCCTCTGTAGAGCCTCACGGTTGAGGGCGGTGCAGCTGCTGTACCAGGCGGTGATGCAGCCAGTCAGGATACTCTCTATGGTGCACCTGTAGAACCTGCAGAGTAACCTTGAGTCCATGTTGAGCCTCCGCAGCCTGCGGAGGAAGAAGAGCCGCTGTCTGGCTGACTTTGTGATAAAGTCAGTGTGATGAGTCCAGGTGAGGTCCTCGCTGATGTGAACCCCGAGGAACCTGAAGCTGCTTGACTCTCTCCACCGTAGTCCCGTTGATGGAGAGGGGGGCGTGTTCCTCTCTCTGCCTCCTCCTGAAGTCCACGATCAGCTCCTTAGTTTTGCTGACATTGAGATGGAGGTTGTTGTCCTGGCACCAAGATGTCAGGGCTCTGACCTCCTCTCTGTAGGCCGTCTCATCGTCGACGCCGGTGATGATCAGGCCAATGACGGTCGTGTCGTCAGCAAATTTGATGATGGTGTTGGAGCTGTGGGTGGCCACGCAGTCATGCGTGAACAGGGAGTACAGCAGAGGGCTGAGCACACAGCCCTGGGGGGCGCCGGTGTTCAGAGTCAGGGTGGAGGATGTGGTGCTGCCCATCCGCACAGCCTGGGGTCTGCCCGTCAGGAAGTTCAGGATCCAATCACACAGGGCACTGTTGAGCCCGAAGGTCTCTGAGCTTGGTGACGAGCTTGGAGGGCACGATGGTGTTGAATGCTGAACTGTAGTCAATGAACAGCATTCTCACATATGTGTCCCTCTGGTCCAGGTGGGACCTATTGGGCCTGTAGGCAAACTGAAGTGGGTCCAGTGAGTCCGGGATGGAAGAGGTGATGAATAATTTGACTAACCGCTCAAAGCACTTCATGATGGTGGAGGTGAGTGCTACTGGGCGGTAGTCATTCAGGGAGAGGATTTTGGTTTTCTTGGGGACAGGGACAATGATGGTCTCCTTGAAGCATGTGGGGACTACAGACTGGAGCAGTGACATGTTGAAAATGTCTGCAAAGACGTCTGCCAGCTGATCTGCACACACCTTGAGAGCTCGGCCGGGGATGCCGTCAGGTCCAGGAGCCTTACGTGTGTTAATCCGTTTTAGAGTTCTGCACACGTCTGCCCTGGATATCACAGGTGGGCAGTGGTCCTCCTGAGCCTTTTGCACCTCCACAGCTGGAGAGGTGCTCTCAAAGCGGGCATAAAAAGTGTTCAGCTCATCAGGCAGAGATGCAGACATCACCTCAGCACTGCTGATCTTCTTTTTGTAGTCCGTCAGAGTTTTTAATCCAGCCCACATGCTCCTGGTGTTGGAGCCCTTGTAATGAGACTCCACTTTGTCCCTGTACTGTCTCTTTGCGCTGCTGATGGCTCTCCGGAGCGCGTACCTGGACTTCCTGTACTCCTCCAAATCACCTGAGTTGTAGGCGTCTGTCCGTGCTTTAAGTTTGGCACGGACTTCTCCGTTAACCCAGGGTTTCTGATTGGGGAATGTCTGCACAGTAATCCTCGGTACGACGTCATCGATGCATTTTCCGATGTATCCAATGATCCGCGTCCGTGTATGTGTTTATGTCTGTGTCCTTAAACACACACCACTCCGTCGTGCTGAAGCAGTCGCGCAGAGCCGAGTCTGATTGGTCGGACCACTGCTGAATGGTCCGCGTCACCGGTCCGTCACGCTTCAATTTCTGCCTATAGGAAGGCAGCAGCAGAACTGAGGCGTGGTCAGATTTTCCGAATGGAGAGCGAGGAAGGGCCTTGTATGCGTGTCCGCGTAAGGGGTGTAAACATGATCGAGTGTGTTCTCGCCACGCGTGGGACAGCTGATGTGTTGGTGGTATCTCGGCAGGACTTTCCTCAGGTTGGCGCTGTTAAAGTCCCGGCTACAATAAACGCAGCCTCCGGCCGTGAGGTCTCTGTCCTGTTGATAACTCCAAACAGCTCGTCCATGGCCTTGTTGGTGTCGCCGTGTGGCGGAACATACACTGCTGTCATGACAACCGATGTAAACTCACGCGGAAGATAATAAGGCCGGCATCTGATCATGAGGTGCTCCAAGGTCCGGAGAACAGCCCGTAGAAATAATCTCCACGTCTGAGCACCACTTGTTGTTCACCATGAAGCAGACACCTCCTCCCTTGCTCTTCCCTGAATGAATTGTCCGGTCCTGTCGGTGGATGGAAAGACCCTCGGGAACAATGGCGGAGTCCGGGATCGAAAGGGTCTAGCCAAGTTTCCGTGAAAACCAAAACGTTACAGTTTTTAATGTCCCGTTGAAACGCCATCCTGCTCCGGAGTTCATCCAGCTTGTTATCCAGAGACTGAACATTAGCCAGAAGAATACTCGGGAGAGGAGGCCGGTTTTCACGTTTCCTCAGCCGGACTAGGACTCCGGCCCGCGACCCTCTTTTCCTCCGCCGCCTCCGCTGCTCAGGTTCAACAACAGGTAGGCTCCGCCATGGAGATTCCCCGTTGTATGCTGGAGGCGGTGGCGATGAAAAAGTTTTTTCCACCACCGACCTAATTTGTAGAAGTTTTTCTCTATCATATTGTATGATAGGGCTCTCTTTAGCAGGTTGCATAACTTAAAAGAAGAAATAAATAACAAAATAGTGTAAAAAAACAGCAAAGTTGAGGGGAGAGCTCGAGACACGGCAGCCATCCTCGGCGCCATCTTGCTTAAAAGTTGTTTCTTGGTGATTTCCTTGGCTTGAGGCTTGATCTATGAAAACAAGACATGCACAAGACAGACATGAAACCTAACAAACATGACGAGACATAACAACTTGACATGTTTAATTTCTTGTTTGGTGAATCTGCAGACCTACCTGGACCTCCAAGAGACCTGAAGGTCAGCGACGTGACGAGGGGAACCTGCCGACTCACCTGGAAACCCCCAGAGTGCGATGGAGGAGAGAGAGTGAAGAGCTATTACATTGAAAGAAAGACTGTGGATGGCAAAGCCTGGACCAAGGTATGATTCCACACCTACAACTTAGGAGGCTCTAGATAATACACTCTAAACCTTACACTTACTTGACAAAAGCAAACTGTTACTGCTTACATGTAATGTCTGACCCTGATCTCGTTCTTCCAGGTGAACCCGGCCTGTGCTGCTCAGTCTCTGGTGGTTCCAGACCTGATTAACGGCCAGGAATACCTTTTCCGCATCAGGGCTGAGAACCGCTTTGGGTTCAGCCCATTTGTAGAGACTCCTCAGGCAACCAGAGCCAAAGATCCAATCCGTACGTGTACTCTCTATTTTTATTTTAACACTTTTACTTCTACTTCTACTTCAGGCCTTATATTACATTGCATCACTCCACAGATTTGATTGTCATCTAAGAAATGCTTGCACAGTAAAAAAAAAAAACCCTATATCTTTGTCTCTGCAGATCCTCCTGATCCTCCAACGAGGTTGAAGATACAGAGCGTAAGGAAGGGCACTGTGACTTTGACCTGGAAGGCTCCCAAGAATGATGGTGGCTCACCCGTCACCCACTACAGCGTTGATCTGCTCTGCTGGGATGCCAGCGGCACGCAGAAAGAGTCCTGGAGAAGGTAAAGTTTCATCTGAAAGGTTTATATTGGTCCACTTGGTTCTAATTAACTGAGACCCCACCCAGCAACCAACCAACAGACCACCGAAAGAAACCTTTTAACCTAGTTTTTTAACTCTGGGAAGACATTGCACTCAAAAATGTGGCCTTCACAACTTATACATCACACTGTCTGACAACAGACTAATATACAAAACAGATGGTGAAATCACATTAAGTTCTGTATAATCTTTCAATGTTTTTCAGAATAAATCATTATCTTCTGCTGAAATGCATCAGATCCTGTTTCCATGACACTTTGTCCTAATCCTTTACTTTTAAACCACTTTGAGAAGGTTTTGTTTTGTTGGTAGTTTGAATGTTGCCTGTGGCATAACTGTCTGTGTGCTGTGACTGACAGGTGTAACAGGAGAGATGTGGACACCACCAGGTTCAAGGTGGAGGACCTGACGGAGGGAGATGAGTATGAGTTCAGAGTGGTGGCGTACAATGCAGCAGGACCCAGCAGACCTTCATCTACAGCTGGACCCATTGTCATCCAGGACCAGACCTGTAAGATCAGGACTCTCATCTGGGGGGGTTGGAGGGACTCTTTTTTAAAAGGACTATATACCTGCATTATGGGTAGAGTAGGATACAGTGTGTTTTGACTAAAAGTCAGGATATTTTCACCCGTGCCACTCAGATTTAGACTGTTCTGTTTTTAATCCATCTTTCACAATTACAGCTGCAGCTGGAAGTGATGCACTAAAGTATCCATTTAGTGTTAGCACTTTTCATTTCCCTGGAACTAAACTCAAAGTCACACTTTGTTACAATTTTTTCACAATGACATTAAGGCCATTAATACTGCATCTCACATATAACATCACAATAAGTACTATTCAGACTCTTGAATTTTGACATTTTTGCTTAAATTTGCCTAGAAAGATTTTGTTTTCAAAAGAGAAAAAACAAATTTTAAAAATGGGTCATGACCTTATTTTCTGGTGCAGGCGCCCCATCCATCGAGTTGGAGGACTTCATGGAGGTCGAGCAGGGCTCCGACATCAGCATCGTGGCCAAGATCCGCGGTTGTCCATTCCCCACACTCACCTGGTACAAAGCTCCACCCCACAAGTCCGATGACAAGGTGGAGGTTCAGTACGACGAGCACATCAACAAGATTGTGTCTGACGACAGCTGCACCCTACTCATCCAGCAGGGCAAACGTCCCGACACCGGCCTGTACACGCTGGTGGCCTCCAACAGCCTCGGCAAGGCCTCCAAAGAGATGAGGCTCAATGTGCTCGGTATGAACAAAAACAAAATACCAGAGCTCAGAAAAAAAAGCTGTGTTAGTTAATATCAGATTTTATAAAAAAGGGGAACATCAAAACCAGAATAAACTAAGAGGGTAATGAAAACTTAAAAAAAGCCTCATAAACACGACTCGAGAGCTGTCTAAAACCATAGAAAGCAGTGACATACAGGTGTGATTCACCTGAAAGATTTTTGTCGTCTAAACTTGTTTTTGTTCTTTTCAGGCCGGCCTGGTCCTCCCTCTGCTCCCATTAAGTTTGAGGAGATTGGAGCCGAGAAGATCACGCTGTCCTGGCTGCCTCCAAAGGATGACGGTGGCTCCAAAGTAACAAATTATGTCATCTGGAGGCGTGTAGCCAACAGGAACACTTGGGTGCCCGTCACCAATGAGCCCAAAGAACGGATCTGGACAGTGGAGAACCTGATGACAGGACACGAGTACGTGTTCCGCATCATGGCCCAGAACAAGTATGGAGTTGGAGAGCAAGTATGGAGTTGAGAGCACTGGACAGTGAGCCCGAGGTTGCCCGAGACCTCTACAGTGAGTCAAAGTTTATTAAGGATCCTCTTTTTGAAACTGGAACAACAAATATAATGTCATATACTTCAAACAGTCAGTACACTGCTCTCATGTTTTAATCTTATCATCATTTCACTGGCAGTGGTTCTACCCTACATTTTGATCTTTGTGTCTTTCCCTTTAAGATCTTTAATAAGAAATGTCTCATAAAAGTTTATTCAAGTGTATTATCACATCAATGAATTAAAAAACACATTAATAAGACAGCAAATAATTATTAAGACAACAATGATTGGAATTTTAACAGTTTTAATTCAAAAGCACTCTGTGGAATTTTTAACTGGTTATGAAACAGTAACAATTAAATACAGATGATTTTATATGACATACTTAAGCAAATGAAGCCAACTCTGAGATGACTGGCTATTTATGTTACTTTCTAATGGTTATTCTTAATATCTGCCTTAGTGGACAGATTTAGCTCTTAGCCACAGATTTGAAATGAAATCAATTAAAGAAAATCAGAGATATTCTATGAAAAAAGTATAAACATATGAATAACAACACCTTAGACTGTAACAATTGTCTCGGGTATATAATTTATCACCCAACCCAAAATGGATCTCTTAATTGGTTACTTTAATACCATACCAACCTTTGATCCTTTCTGCAGCTGTCCCTGGTCAGTGTGAGAAGCCGACAGTCACCAATGTCACCATGGACTCCATGACTGTTAACTGGGAAGAGCCTGAGGATGATGGCGGCTCGCCAATTACGGGCTATTGGCTGGAGCGAAAAGAGACAACTGGCAAGCGCTGGGCCCGCGTCACCCGCGACCCCATCCGTCCGATGGGCTTGGGAGAGTCATTTGTTGTGAGTGGGCTCATTGAGGGCTCCCAGTACCTCTTTAGAGTCTCTGCCATCAACATTGCAGGACCTGGACTTGCCAGTCCCCCCACAGACCCCATCTTCGCCAGAGACCCCATCTGTAAGAGTTACACACAAAACACACAAGTTCATGTTTTAGATACACAAAGCAGGATGTTAACCACCTGTCTGTCTCCTCCTGTAGCCCCACCCTCTCCCCCGACCCCAAAAGTTTCTGATTGGACGAAGTCTACAGTGGACCTGGAGTGGATTCCTCCTCTGAAGGATGGTGGCTCCAAGATCCTTGGTTACTGGGTGGAGTATAAGGAGGAGGGCACAGAGGCTTGGGTCAAGGTGAAAGGAAATCAGCCACCACATTCTTATATCATCTTGATCTGCGGATGGTTTAACAGCTAGATCTATACTTGTGAGTGACCTTAGAAATTACACACTTGTGTTTTTCAGGCTAAGGAGACAGAAATCCGCGGCACCAGGTTTGTGATCACTGGTCTGAAGACTGGTGGCAAATACAAGTTCAGGGTGATTGCCTTCAATGCTGCTGGTAATGGCGAGCCAGGAGAAGTCCCAGAGGTGCTTGAGGTCAATGACAGAACCAGTGAGTCAAAGGAGACTGAAAATCTAAGAGACTTACACATTTTTTTCATATCAACCCCTTTAAGCACACATTTATCCAGTTTAGTTGGAGCAAGCGGACTATAACATTGCATTTTTTCCCCAACAGTTGCTCCTGAGGTTGACTTGGATGCCTCAGTGAAGGAGAGGATGGTGGTCCATGCTGGCGGAGTGATCCGTATCATTGCCTATGTGTCCGGCCAGCCATCACCAGAGGTCATCTGGAGCAGAGATGGAGCTGCACTGCCTCCAGAGGCTAAAGTGGAGACAACAGCCATCAGTTCATCTCTGGTCATCAAACCCTGTACCAGGAGGCACCTTGGTTTCTACACGCTGACTGCCAAGAATGCTGCAGGAGAGAAAAAGAAGAACATTAGTGTGGAAGTTCTGGGTAAAATACTGCATACATCATTTTAAAAATGAAACAGCATCTCAAAACTCTTCAGTATTTCTAGTTTTTTAATTAAAACTAAATTCTGTCTTCCATCAGATGTTCCAGGGCCCGTCGGTATTCCCTTCACTGCTGAGAACCTGAGCAGCGACTCCTGCAAGCTCAACTGGTTCTTCCCTGAGAATGATGGTGGTTCTCCCATCAGTAACTACATCATTGAGAAGCGCGAGGCAGAGCGTAAGGCCTGGACCTCGCTCTCCTTCACTGCCAGCAGACAGAATGCTGTGGCTCATGGCCTCACCACAGGAAAGGCCTACTTCTTCAGAGTGGCTGCAGAGAATGCCATTGGCATTGGACCCTTCATGGAGACTGCAGCTGAGGTCGTCATCAAGGAACCAATCAGTGAGTTTAGATAAACACATGGTGGGCACTGGTCTGTGAAGTTGACATATTACTGCTGAAGATGAGAGGGTGATGTTTGGGATCGTCAAGTCAAACCTTTTTGCATTTTGATTCTCAGAACTACTAATTTTTAACATGGCCCTAATCTTTTTCCGTACTATGTTCTGTCATCAAAAAATTACAAACAACATAACATTATTGAACAATCAAATTTTGACAAAAGAATTAGAACTGAACAGGATGACAAAAAAGTTTTGAGAAGAACTGAGTTCCCATCTACAGATATAAAAACCAATTGTGTGTTTGCGCTCCCCTCAGGTGTGCCTGATCGCCCCGAGGAGCTAGAGGTTACCAAGGTCACTAAGGATTTGATTAGCATCACCTGGAAGGCACCCAGGTTTGATGGTGGTTCAGAGATCACCATGTACATCTTGGAGGCACGTATGATTGGTAAAGACAAGTTCACCAGACTAACAAAGGAGAAGCTGATGGAGAGGAAGTACACCTATGACGGTCTGAGGGAGGGCGACACCTACGAGTTCAGGGTCATTGCTGTGAATGAGGTTGGACCCAGCAAGCCGTCATTCTGCACCAAACCAATCACCTGCAAGGATGAACTGGGTGAGGACTTATTAATCGGACCAGATGTTTTGTATGTTTTAATCAGTTTCAGATTGACTGGCAGCAGTTAGTTTGAGTTAATTTCTTACAGAATCTAGGAAAATTCACTTTAAAAGACTTGAAATATTGATATTCAGTTTGATTTTTTTTTTCATTTCAAAGGGTCAAAGTTATATCATCACAAACAAGTCAGATAAAGTTAGATAAAGATACAGTAACCAAATCACTGATTTAGATGAGGAATATAAGGGGACCTTGCATACACTGTAAAATGTATTTTTCCCTATATTGAGTTTGGCTCAACAATTCTCTTTCTGCTTTGTTTCTTCCCATTGACACATAATTGGAAAATGTAAACACCAAGAGAATCCTCAGTGTATCACGTCATCTGACTTTGGCTTCATCAACTGTTCTTACAGAGCCGCCAACCATCGAGCTGGACTTTCGTGACAAGATCATAATCCGTGTGGGCGAGAGCTGCCTGCTGCAGGGCCGCTACACCGGCAAACCTTCTCCGTCCATCATGTGGTACCGAGATGACGAGGAGCTGAAGGCCGACAAACACATTATGTTCAAGAACACACTGACCACAATGTCACTCGGCCTGATGAAGGCAAAGCGTGAGCACAGTGGCAGATATGTGGTTGTGGTAGAGAACAGTACCGGATCCAGGAAGGGCCTCTGCAACATCACAGTTGTTGGTATGTAGAACTCATTGAACTCATGGAGGAAATTGATACAAGCAAGTATTATCAAGAAGTCATAGAAATAAACATGAAAATGCAGCAGCTAAATCAGTGAAAAGGGGTCGAAGAGTAGATCCTGGTGGTACACCACAATTAACTTGTGTCACTTCATGTCTGTCCATTAAAAATTGCAAACTGTGCATCTGAAGCTGACTTATAGCAAGTCAAAGCGTTCCATTTTTTTCTTAAATTTCAATATGCTGCTTAAAAAATACTTCTTTTATACCGTACTTTACCTCACGGACAAATTTAAATATGCATTTCTAAAATATAATGTTTTTTATTTGAAATAAGTACCCTGTTCATCAGCAACATTAATGGAAACAGATGAAAATGCAAGAACTAAATCATTGCTTTAGATAAATACTGGAGGGGTCCAGGAATAGATCCCTATGGATCACTGCAAGTAATCATGCTCACCATTTACATTTACAAATTGTTCATGGTTGAGGCAGACTAAAACCTTCAGTCAAAGCTGCAAAACTGCAAGCTCTTGTGAATAACACAGTGATTGTTTGCATTGGTTGGTCACAACATCACAGATTCCATATTTGACTTTTTCACACTGTTGTTGTTTCTTTCTTTCCAGACCGTCCGTCTCCTCCTGTTGGTCCAGTGGTGTTTGACGAGGTGCACAGGGAGTACATGGTAATCTCCTGGAAACCTCCTCTTGACAGCGGTGGTGTTGACATTTCTAACTACATCATCGAGAAGAGAGACATCAACAGAGACATCTGGACCACGGTGACATCCGCCACCACAAAGACCACATGCAAGGTGGGTGAAAATTGTTGTTCAACCTAAATCCAGTCAGCTGACCTTGAGAAGTCCACAAATTTGTACTTGTCCCCAAAAGCCTGGGCCTGTTTTGCCCAGTAGAGGGGGTTTTCTAAGTACAGAGATGTTTATGTGTTGTGTTTCTTTGCAGATCCCCAAGCTAACAGAGGGCAGGGAGTACATCATGAGGATCTCAGCTGAGAACATGTATGGTATCAGTGACCCTCTGGAGTCCGAAGAGATGAGAGCCAAAGATCTCTTCAGTATGTTCTGCTCACACCCTGCAGACACACAGTTGCTTTATTTCATGTTTAATTTCTCCTCAGTACATCAATTTTTCATTAATACATTTGAATTGGGTTTGAGTTTGTTCATCACTGTGCCAAAATTTCTTCCTGAAAAATCATGTTGACACTTAAAACACTTACCTTCAGTCTTTTATTCAAGCTCACAAAAAACTCTTGAGTTGTCAGTTTCTTTCTTTTCATTTTTAATCTATATTTTTTTAACCAGATTTGTATGTCTTATTGTAAAATTGCACTTTATGAAGTGTCAGAGATGAAAACCAGCAGTCCCTGAGATAATCAGTAGTAGTAATGTCACAGTTTCAATAACTACCAAATGTCACAATTCAGAGTGAAATTTTATTTATAGATTGGAGCCTTCACTTTTTCATTAACTGATGAAACATCCAAAAAAGATTTTTCACAAATAAAACTTTTATTCAAAATTATAAAGCAGTGGAAGGACCATATAGTTTATTAAATATTCTTTCTGCATTGGAAATTTACACTTAAAAGAGCCTTGATAACCCAGTTTTCTTCTGGTGCCACTATGTAGGAGTCCCTGAGGCACCTGAGATGCCAACAGTCAGGGAGGTGTATGCTACCAATGCTTTGGTGCTGTGGAACCGGCCTCGTGATGGTGGAAAGCCAATCACTAACTACATCCTGGAAAAGAAGGAGCCCACAGCAAAGAGGTGGTCCAGAGCCACCAGAGAGCCATTGTACCCAGCCACTCAGTATAGAGTCCAGGACCTGGTGGAGGGCTGCGAGTACGAGTTCAGGGTGATGGCTGAGAACGAGCTTGGAACTGGAGACCCCAGTGAACCCTCCAAACCCATCCTAGCTAAAGATCCCATTGGTCAGTATGACACAAACCTGTAGAAAATGTTTTATGCATATTTGTATTATTTCCTAACACTATATTCTATATTCACAACTGTTTTATCTTAGATTCTTTATTTTATTTCCAAATAAGCCTTTTTGTATTTCTGAAATCATAGTTTTTATTGTGCATGTAAACATTTTTGGCATTATGATCTACACAAGCGTTTCTTAGTGTTTACAAGTGTAGGACAGAAAATTCAGTTTAGGCACTGATACATCCAAACACTTACTGGTATGTAACACATACTCTTTATGATATAATTTATAGAGGCAAAACTATTCCCACCACGAAGAGGCACTTGCCCACAGCAGACAGAGAGAGAGAAAGAGATGTAACAACAACTATGACAATAATGACTGTAATAATAATAGCAATTTGACTAATAATAGCTACAGCAATTACATTAACAATAATATGATTAGTAATATTTCTATTACTAGTCAGATTTATAATACTTGGAGGACAGGCAGTCCTCAGTGATAGACAGGAACATGTGAGACAGGAAAGCACAGAAATTCTGGAAAACATACACTGATGGGACATGAATGAGTACAGAAGGGAGAGGTGGAGAGACAAGCTTAAGATATGATGGTGCCTGACCAATAAGGGCTTTGCAGGTGAGAGTGCAGAGAGGTTAATTTTGGAAAAATATGTTCTTGTCAGTACAAAAGCTGTAGTGTTCTGGATCAGCAGGAGAGTCTATGTTCTTAGTCGGGCATCCTTATAATAAGGAATTGCAATAATCCAGTCTGGAAGTAACAAATGCATGGTCTAGTTTTTCTGCACATTTTTGAGACAGGATACAATGTTAAGTATACTTCTAAACTACGATACCATACAAAAAGAATAATACAGAACTTAAAAAACATGTTATAAGCCTCAATGTGAAATACGGGCCTCTCTTGTCTAGTACAAAGACAGGTTGCCATGTAATTTATTATTCTTAGTTTACAGTCCTCTTTGATGTTTTCTACTCACAGTGCGTCCCAGCCCTCCAGTTACTCCTGAGGCCTATGATAAGACCAAGGACTCTGTCAGCCTGAAGTGGAAGTTGCCCCGCCATGATGGAAAGGGTCGGATATTTGGCTACCTTGTCGAGTACCAGACACCCGGCGCTGTGGAGTGGATTCAAGCCAATGAGACCCCTGAGCAGTGCCCTGACCTCCACTATGTGGTGACAGGCCTGGCCGATGGAAAGGAGTACAACTTTAGGATCTTCACTGTGAATGCTGCTGGGAAATCTGACCCTGCCTATGTCAAACAGACCATTAAAGTCCATGACAGACTGGGTAAGGGGTTTATTTATAATTCCTTTCTGGTTTTGATTAATTATATATGGCATCAGGCATGGCATAATCATTCCTGGATTGGAGAAAAAAAATGCAAACATCCTTTAAAAATGGCAAAAAAAACTATGCTGACTATACCATTTTCACTTTATGACATTATATAAGTTACTTTACTCAGTACATCACTGGTGACTGGATAGTTTTTATTGATTGGATTAGCATGGTCTAATCTCTGCTCCCCCTCAAAATACATTTGACAAGGAAAAACATTTTTCAATTAGCATGTGTACAAAAGTGATATATTCTCATTTGCTTCCACAGAGGCACCAGAGCTGCTGCTGGATGCCAATATGGCACGTGACCACCTTGCCATGCTGGGCACTGACATCACCCTGAGCACCATCATTAAGGGTGTACCGACGCCCACCGTCAGCTGGAAAAAGAATGATGGTGACATACCTTCTCACATCACTGTTGCTGTCACTGCCACTGGCAGCAAAGTCTTCATCCCTAAGTGCGTCCGTGCAGACTCCGGCAATTATACCATCACGGTGGAGAATGCTGCTGGAAAGAAATCAGCAACAGTTGCTGTGCTTGTGTTAAGTAAGTAACACATCCACCTACACAAATGTGGGATTTAGTTAGTCTGTCTTTAATTTACATTAAGGGGGTATGGCTTTTGTCATGCCAGGAAGAAAAACTAATTTATATACGTACCCACTTTTGTCTCCACTAGACAAGCCTTCTCCTCCCAGAGACCTGGTAGTCTCTGAGGTAACTAGCGAGTCCGCCTACCTGACATGGAAGGCTCCCGAGGATAATGGTGGTGCTGTCATATCTCACTATGTTGTGGAGAAAAAGGATGTGGCTGCTGAGCAGTGGGTGCCCGTATCTGCAGCCAATAAGAAGCTGAGTCTGATGGCCATGTACCTTATGGAAGGAATCCAGTATCTATTCAGAGTGGCTGCTGAGAACCAGTTTGGCAGGAGTGACTATGTGTTGACGAAGACACCCATCAAGGCTATCGATCCTCTCTGTTAGTAATAATAATATTATGTTATGTTGTCTAATGTTACAATAATACAATAATAATTGTTTTCATTATTTTGTGTAAATTACAGATATTTAAAATGATGATGGCTCAACTCTCCTATCTAAAGTGTCACTCTGAATTTGTTCTTTTACTTTGTAATGAAACAAACTTCTCACACAAAATACCAAAAAACCAAAAGAAATCTGGGACCAGAAAGAATGATGAACATCACTGATTCACAGTTTCTTCCATCCAACCTCATCTCCCAAAAAAAAGTCTGAAAAAAAAGTCCAAATTTCAATCCACCAATAATCCCCAAATAATTGTTCTTTCAGATCCTCCTGGCCCACCCAAGAACCTGCACCATACTGATGCAGATAAAACAGAGGTGTGGTTGGCATGGGAGTGGCCAGACCGCACAGGCGGAAGTGAAATTACTGGCTTCATCGTGGAGCACCAGGAAGAGGGCCAGACTGACTGGGTCACATTCAAGACAGTCAGCAATAACCATGCCCATGTCACAGGTCTGGAGGAAGGCAAGACTTACCGCTTCAGGGTCAAGGCTCAGAACACCATTGGCGTGAGCCGCCCTGACACCAGTGTGCCTGTCACCTGCCAGGAGAAGACATGTGAGAAACGTGATACTTATTGAGTGGTTTCTTAGTGCAATCTCTATTCCTGCTCTCATACAAGTCTGAAACATGCTATAATAATTTCTGTTTTCTGGTCTTTCAGTGCCACCTACTATTGAAGTTGATGTGAAGCTCATTGAGGGTCTTGTTGTCAAAGCTGGCAGCACTGTTGTCCTTCCAGCCAAGATGACAGGAATCCCTATTCCCACTGCCAAATGGATGACAGATGGAAAGGAGATTATATCTGAGGACCGCTATCACATAGAGTCTGCTGGATCCTCCACCATCCTCAGTATCTCTAAATGCCAGAGAGGGGACACTGGAGAGTACCTCCTTACTGTGGCCAATCCTTCTGGCAGCAAAACTGTTGCCTTGCATGTCACCGTGCTGGATCTTCCAGGTCCACCCATTGGACCCATCAACATCTTGGAGGTTACCCCTGATTACATGATGATTCAGTGGAGGGCACCTAAGGATGATGGTGGCACGCCCATCACCAACTATGTGGTAGAAAAGAAGGATGTGAAGAAGCCATGGGAGCCATGGTCTGTCGTTAGCTCCAGCGGAACCAGCACCAAGACCAAGGTGACCAGGCTGGAGAAGGGCCGTGAGTACATTGTCCGTGTCCGTGCAGAAAACAAGATTGGCATTGGCGCAGGGCTTGAGAGTCCTCCAACAATTGCCAAGCACATGTTCAACCCACCTGGTCCACCAGGCCTTCCAGAGTGCTCTGATATCACGGAGAATGCTGTGACAGTGGAATGGACCCTGCCTGACTATGATGGAGGCAGCCCTATTAGTGGCTATGTAATTGAACGCAGAGAAATGACAGGAAAGTGGATCCGTGTCAACAAAACTCCTGTACTTGACCTCAGATACAGAGTCTCTGGCCTGTTTGAAGGCAACAGCTATGAGTTCAGAGTGTTCGCAGAGAACATTGCTGGTATTAGCGAGCCATCTCCCACCTCTGACCCCATCAAGGCTACTCGTGCCATCACCAAACCTGGACCCCCTGGCAATCCTAAACTGAAGGACTGGAGCAAGTCCTATGCTGATATCTGCTGGACCAAGCCTACAAGAGACGGTGGTAGTCCTATTCTGGGCTATATCATTGAAGCTCAGAAGTCAGGAACTGCCCAGTGGGACAGAATCAACAAGGACCTCATCAAGATACGTGCCTACAGAGTGCCAGGGCTCATCGAAGGAATGGAATACAGATTCCGCATCAGAGCAACCAACAAGGTTGGTGATAGTGAACCGAGAGAGTTAGCTGAAACTGTGTTAGCAAAGGACATCCTGGTGCCCCCTGAGGTTGTTGTCGATGTGTCCTGCCGAGACTCTCTGACGGTCAGAGCAGGCCAAATCATTAGTTTGATCACCAGGGTGAAGGGCAGACCAGACCCAGAGATCACATGGACCAAGGATGCCAGAGCATTGTCACGGGACAAGCGCACTGAGATAAACAACAACTACCCTCTATGTGAACTAGTTATCAATGATGCAGTCAGGTCAGACTATGGTAAATATGCCATTGTTGCCAAGAACAGTAGTGGACAGGCACAAGCTACCATTATTGTCAATGTCCTGGACACACCAGGAGTTTGCCAGAACTTGAAAGTGGCGTATGTGACCAAGAACTCCTGCATGGTGTCCTGGGAAAATCCTGAAGACAATGGAGGCACTGAAATCACTCAGTACATTATTGAGTGCCGGCAGCCCAGCCAGAGAGGATGGACAATGGTCTCGAATGACTGCACCAAGCGTCTCATTAAGGCCCCTCTTACTGAGGGCTGTGAGTACTTCTTCCGTGTCAGCGCGGAGAACAAGATTGGCGCTGGCCCACTCACTGAGACCAAGACACCGGTGCTGGCAGTTGATCCAATTGAGAAGCCTGGTGAACCCAATGACTTTCATATCTCTGAGATCGGCAAGACCTTCTGCTTCCTCAAGTGGAAGAAGCCAGATTACGATGGTGGTAGCCGTAACCTCAGTTATCATGTTGAGAAGAAGCCAAAGGAGGCTGAGGAGTGGGAGAGGCTTCACAAGGGTGCCATCAAGGAGACTTACTTCATGGCTGACAGGTGCATCGAAAACCAGATCTACCAGTTCAGAGTCCAGACTAAGAATGAAGGAGGTGAGAGCAACTGGGTCACCACAGCTGAAGTCTTGGTTAAGGAAGAGCTTGTTGAGCCTGAAATCAAAATGAAACTGGATGGAACACTCGTTGTCAAGGCAGGAGACTCCATTCCTATTGAGGCAACAGTAAAGGGCAAACCCCAGCCTGATGTCAAATGGACCAAAGATGAGAGCACAGAGGAGATAAAGAGGAGCCCCAGGCTACAGATTGAAACTGGTGCTGACTTCTCGAAGCTGCTGCTTACTGGGGCTAGGCGAACTGACAGTGGCAAATATGTTGTTTCTGCCTCCAACAGTGCAGGAACCTGCTCTGCTCATGCTAAGGTCAATGTACTGGATAGACCTGGTCCCATTAAGGATCTTAAGGTGTCTGGAATCACCATCGACAGGTGCCACCTGGCCTGGGAAATCCCAGAGGATGATGGTGGCTGTGATATCTACAACTATATTATTGAGAAATGTGAGACCAAGAGAGGAGTCTGGTCAGTCCACTCTAATGCTGTCATCACCAATAAAGCTAAAGTCACCCGTCTTATTGAAGGTAATGAGTATATCTTTAGAGTTCGTGCTGAGAATAAGATGGGTCCTGGCCCTGCGGTGCAGAGTGAGGCCATTGTTGCTGGCACCCAGTTCAGTGTACCTGATGCTCCTGATGCACCAGAAGTCTCCAAGATCACCAAGGAGGAGATGACTGTTCAGTGGTCAGATCCAGAGAAAGATGGTGGAAAGCCAATCATAGGTTATCTATTGGAAAAGAGGGAAGAGCATGCCGTTAGGTGGTCACCTATCAACAAGGATCCAATCCCTGGAAATCGTTTCACAGTTACTGGACTTCTGCCTCTCCATGACTACCAGTACAGAGTAAAGGCTGTCAATGAAATTGGCATTGGTAGCCCAAGCAAGGCTTCACGTGCCATCACTGCCAAGGACGCAGTTGGTATGTAACCATATATGCTTTAATTGTTAATATTTATTTGTTAAAAATATACCTCATAGTGAAATACTATTTAAAAGGCTGGATTTATTCTAACACACCTCAGTGTCTCCTTACAGAACCTCCTGCACCTCCTACCAACTTGAAGGTCCTGGACAGCACCAAGTCCACGGTGACCTTGGGCTGGACCAAGCCTGTATCAGATGGTGGAGCTCCCATAATTGGCTATGTTGTGGAGATGAGGATGCAGGGAAGTGCCAAAAAAGGAGATGATGGTTGGAAGAGGTGCAATGTGGCAGCTCAACTGGTTGTGTGTGAGTTCACAGTCACAAGTCTGGATGAGAAGCTTGTGTATGAATTCAGAGTGTCAGCTCAGAATCAGGTGGGCATGAGCCTGCCATGTGACCTGGAGGGTGCTGTGATCCCCAAAGAGATTCTAGGTGAGGACTTCATTGAATTGTAGTTGCTTTTATGGTAACTAGATGACTTAACAGTAGTCCCACATGACAACAAGGGGGAAAAACTAGAAATTAACATTGAGATGCCATCTGTACTTTACTTTATTAACTTGAGCATTAACAACAGTAACATTAAGCTGATAGCCATATTTTGCCTTCCAACAGAGGCACCAGAGATAGACTTGGATGCCAACCTGAAGCAGGGACTGACATTGAGAGCCGGCTGTCCTATCAGACTATGTGCCACCATCAGAGGTAGACCACCTCCTAAGGTCACTTGGAGGAGGATGGGCATTGACAACGTGGTCAGAAAAGGAAAAGTTGATATAATTGACACCATGACATTCCTGGTCATCCCCGACAGCACTCGCAATGACTCTGGCAAATACTGCCTGACTCTACAGAATCCTGCTGGAGAAAAGGCTGTGTTTGTCAATGTTAAGGTTCTGGGTAAGTTCTGTTTTCTTTTTAATGCATTTTTGTAGTTTTCTTTTTATACCACATTTAACTTTAATTGCAGTTAAAAATCACAAAATACTGTTTCCTTCCGTCAAAATCCCATCTTTCAGTAGAATAAAAAAAAAATCCAAATGTCACAATCTGTTTTTCTGATAGACACTCCAGGGCCTGTGATGAATCTGGAGGCTACTGACATCAAGCAGACATCAGCCATGTTGTCCTGGAGTCCTCCAGAGATTGATGGTGGCAGCGAGATCACTCACTACATTGTCGAGAAGCGTGAGATTGACCGCAAGACTTGGGCAACGGTCAAGGCTGAAGTTGAGAAGGATAAGATTCCGTTCAAAGTCAGCAGTCTGATGCCGGGCACTGAGTACTACTTCAGAGTCACAGCTGTCAATGAGTATGGTCCTGGAGTTCCCAGAGTGTCACCAACTTCCTATCTGGCTTCTGATCCAGTCAGTACGTATCAATTCTTAGGGTGTTCACACTTGGTCCCTTTTAAAAGAACCAAACTCAGTCCTCTTTAAGTGGACCAAAAAGTGGACCAAAAGAAAACGAACTCAGTTCTTTTTGTGTTCACATTGTGAGTTTATTTCAAAGAGGACCGGGTTCTCTTTCTGGTCCAGTTCAGCTTTGATGGGGCCTCAGTCCTCTTTATGTTCACACTAGGTCCTCTGGAGCTCTCAGACCCCCACTGCACCATTGGAACAAAATGTCTGCTGCTATGCTTGCCCTAATGTGTTTTCTGGTAAAATTAGCGCACATACATAGGGAAAATAGAGTTATTCAGATTACACATGAACATAAAAAGTGATTTAAGGTTTCCCGGCTGCAGTCACGTGATGACCAATCTATGGCAAGCAAGAAGAAGGTTACAATACAGTGCAAAAAGGCGAAGTGAACCCAGTGCGCTTTGTGTTCACAATGCACAGATTAGGCAAACCGTACCTGCTGACTTTTTAGCGAACCGTTCGTTTTAAAGGGGTCTGAGTACGGTTGGAGTGTTCACATATAGACAAAAAATGCTGAGTCATCAATCTGAGTTTGTTTAGAGGGCTGAAAGTGTGAAAACACCCTTAGTCACACACATGGTGACATCAGAGCTTACACAAAGCTTACATCTATAAACTGAGCACAGTTGTCTTTTTCGTTTTCATCAGTTGTTAGCAACGTTTGAACACACCTGTCTCATTTTCTTTTTCAGGCAAGCCTGACCCATGTGAGAAGATAGAGGTTCTGGAGATCACTAAGAACAGTGCCACCGTCGGCTGGGTGAAGCCCCTAAGGGATGGCGGTGCTAAGATCGATGGCTATATAATTGAATACATTGAGGTCAAATCTCCTCCAGAGCCACCAGCACCTGTAGAGGTTTGTCATCTGATTAAAGAAACCTCCTCTCGCTGCTTCAATGAATTGTTGAATTAATTTATACAAATCTTCAATTTTTCTCCTGTTTTTTAGCTATAAGAATTATAAGAATGCAATGACCCAAATGAACTATATATGCTCTGACAGAATTTTATAATTCAAGCTCTCTTGTATTGAGTAAACAGTGTGAACAATTAATCTGCAACCCCCAATTTTCATAGGTTCCAGAGGGAGAGGAAGCCCCTCCACCACCTCCAGTGGTAGAGGAAGAGGAGGTAGAACCTGAAAAGGAAGTGTGGAATGCCTACACTACAGTGAAAGGTTTGATGATCAGCATCAGTGGCCTGAAGGAGGGCAAGAGGTACAAGTTCAGAGTGGCTGCCAAGAACATCATGGGCCAGAGCACCTTCACAGAGACCAGACAGCCGGTCGAGATTAAGGAACAGATGTGTAAGTTATTACGCAAGATTAATAAGAGATCATTAAGAAGTAGTTTTAGTCATTATCACATGATAGCCCAACAGTTAAAGTATCATGTCTCATGTTACCTTGCGATTAGGACTGAATTGTTGCAGTATTTACAATGAACAAATATTAGTCGTGACAGTAACTTGAAGTACAGTAGGATCCACTAAATAAGATGACAATAAATAAGACCACAATTTTCCTAGATAACCTCTACAATTTAATAAGTTGAATCTCATGTCATCATCCATAGTGGAGCCAAAGATTGTCATGCCAGAGACAGTGAGCGCCAGAGCTGGAGCCAAGCTCAGAGTGGAGGCACTGGTTTCTGGAAAACCTTCCCCAACCTGCAAGTGGATGCGTGGTGAGGATGCAGTGGTCCCATCCAGCCGCCTGGCTGTGCACCAGTCTGGCAACCTGTGTGTTCTGATCATCAAAGATGTGTCCAGAACTGACAGCGGAGAGTACAGCCTGGTGGCTGAGAACAGCTCTGCAAAGGTGGTCCAGGCCCTGAAGGTTGTCATTAGAGGTCAGTGTTATGAACAGTAAGCTAATATGAAGAAAATGAAAGACATTTGGACTAATAAAATTACTCGGCTTGATGGAGATTTTTGATGTTTAAAGTTGACTATTCTGTTTCAGACATCCCTGGTCCTCCTGAGGGCCCCGTGGAGATCAGTGACATTGATGCTGATGCTTGCTCCCTTTCTTGGAACAAACCACTGGAGGATGGAGGCAGCAATATCACCAACTATGTGGTAGAAAAATGCGATGTGAGTAGAGGTGACTGGGTGACAGCTGTCTCTTCCAGCCTGAAGACAAGTTGCAGACTTGGGAAGCTCATCCCTGGGAAGGAATATATCTTCCGTATCCGTGCTGAGAACCGCTTCGGGGTGTCAGACCCCATTCAGTCTGAGAGGATGGTCGCCAAATTCCCCTTTGGTATGTTTAAGTGAGGTCCCCAGTGCAGTCCTTAATTAGCCTTCAGTGTAAACTTCTGTTTAAAGTAAGCAGGTTTTATCATTTTAGACAATATGAATTTTTTTGCTTTTTGTCTCCAGATGTTCCTAGTGAGCCTCTCAACTGCCGCATCAACAAGACCAACAAGGACTGTATGTTCGTTGCCTGGGATAAGCCTGAGAGTGATGGCGGCAGTGCCATTACAGGTTACTACATAGAGCGTAAGGAGAGGAATAGCCTGCTATGGGTAAAAGCCAATGATACCGTTGTCCGCACCACTGAGTACCCGTGTGCTGGCCTCATTGAGGGCCTGGAATACACTTTCAGAGTGTCCGCCATCAACCGTGCTGGCCAGGGTAAACCAAGCAAGAAGACTGACTTTGTCACTGCCCGAACACCTGTCGGTAAGTATGCCTCCAACAACAACAGTGATGCATTATGCTTCATTTAATTGATTTAATCTTTTTTCCTTACCTCTGCTCATTTGTCTCTTTGTGTCACAGACACTCCAGGTAAACCTGAGGTCCTGGACGTAACCAAGAACTCTGTCACTCTGGTTTGGACCCGTCCCAAAAACGATGGTGGCAGTAAGATCATTGGCTACTATGTTGAAGCCATGCGTGTGCCAGGAGACACCTGGATACGCTGCAACACCAGCAGCCAGAACGTCCCAAGGGAGGAGTATACAGTAACTGGCCTGGAGAGAGACCTGCAGTACCAATTCAGAGTCATCGCCAAAACTGCTGTCAACATTAGCAAACCCTCTGAGCCCACAGACCCTGTCCTTGTCTGTGCTGAGAATGGTAAGAGGTTTTGATTCAACACCCTTGCTGCCTGATTAACCTCTCACTATAAAAGAATTAATGTATTTTAAGTTTGACCATCATAAGCTTGGGACTTGGGAAAAAATAAACAAAAAAGAGGAGTCTCTTACTGATCTGATTCATAACACTGCTTTATCTAATCTTTACAAACACAGTTCCTCCAAGGGTGGAGCTTGATGCCAGGATGCAAAAGGGTTTGAAGGTGAAGGCTGGAACTACAATCCTCTTGGAGGCTGATGTGTTTGGTAAGCCTATGCCCAGAGTTGCATGGAAGAGAGGTGACGATAGCCTGAAGTCAGGTGAAGGCCAGGTCATCACACAGCAGAGGCATCACTTCCAGCTGGAGATGGCATCAGTAACCAAGGAGCACACAGGAACTTACACCATCCTTGCTGAGAATGCCAGCGGCTCCAAGACTGCCGAAATCCAAGTCAACGTCCTTGGTGAGTACTTTCTTCTGTGTTTTTTTAGGGAAGTCTGTTAAGATTGTGGTCTGGGGTTTCTCCACAGTCCAAAAGCTGTATTCACATGGAATTCAGCATGATATGCACACAGCTTCACCAACCAAAATGCTGTGCTTTTGACTCCTTAGATGTGCCCGGCCCTCCTGCCAGTGCCAAATATGTTGAAGTTTTTGCCACCAGCATCAAGATATCCTGGGAACCTCCTCTGAAGGATGGTGGTGCCCTCATAACCAATTACATAGTGAATAAGCGTGAGACCAGCAGAGCCAACTGGGCCCAGGTCTCTGCCAAAATCAAGGGCAATGTCCTTGAGTTCAATGTGGAGAAACTTATTGAGGGTCATGAGTACCAGTTCAGAATCCAGGCTGAGAACATGTGGGGAGTTGGAGATCCCCTTATCACCAACCCTGTCTACGCCAAGAATCCATTCAGTAAGTCATCACCAGCATATCCTCTGGGTTTTTACATCACTTACCAAAATCAGAAGTAATGACGAACCTTAGCAATCAGTGTTACAGCTTTAATTGTGTCTATAGCTTTGATGTAAGTATGACAAGCAGCAGCTACATCAGACCAGCTTACTGTCATATTTAATGTTCTCTCAACATCTATAGCTTCTTATCACGAGCCCACATTTGGTGTCTTATTTCATACTTGAAATATATTTTCAATATCTAAACTAAAATCTCAACTGTCACTTGCAGCTGTCCCAGGCCCTTGCGAGGCCCCGGTGATTACCAATGTGACCAAAGATCGTATGACTGTGAGCTGGAAGGAACCTGCAGATGATGGAAAATCCACCATCCTAGGCTACATACTGGAAAAGAAAGAGACCAAGGAGATAAACTGGACCAAGCTTAGCAGGAAACCCATAACAGAGAGAACGCTGGATGTGACAGGCCTTACAGAGGGCGCAGAGTATGAGTTCAGAGTCAGTGCCGTCAATGTGGCAGGGGTTGGAAAACCCAGCGAGCCCTCATCTAGCACCTATGCACAGAATCCCATCAGTGAGTCTTCTGATCTATCTTCTCATAGTACTTTCTTCAATAAATAATACATGTACTCTTATTCATATAGATCAAAACCTCTCTGTCTGCGATCTAATCTGGGTCAATATTGTGTTCCCCAGCTCCTCCTGGTCCTGTTGTGAACCCGAGTGTGACGGATACCACCCACAGCACCATCAGCCTCACCTGGACTGCCCCTGCCAATGATGGCGGAAGCCCCATCATTGGCTACTTGGTAGAGTGCAAGAGGACTAACACCACAGACTGGATACGCTGCAATGTCCCCAGGAATCTGCAGGACACCAACTACGTCATCCAGAACCTCATTGACAAGGCTGAGTACCAGTGCCGTATCACTGCTGTCAACAAGGTTGGCTTCAGCGAGCCAGTTGAAGTACCCGGCAAGCATGTTGCCAAGGATATTATTGGTATGATATCATCATGTATGGTTCTGATTGAATTCCACAGCAAACCATTGCTTTTTATTAATGTTTTTATTATAGGGGAGCACAAAATTAGAATTATTTTGCTCCATTCTTATGTACAGCATAGGTCCTACAATAATTGTTCACACTTTAAATCTTCTGTTTGCATTCATGAAGTTGCTCCTGAGGCAGAGCTGAGTGCAGAGCTGAAGGAGGGTCTAGAGCTGCAAGCTGGCACCACCATGAGACTGCATGCCACCATTAAGGGCCGTCCCACTCCCAAGATCACCTGGGCAAAGATGAACACCAACATCAAGGACCGCCAGGGCATCGTCATCAAATCCACCAGCAATGACACCATGGTGATAGTGGAGAATGTCAACAGATATGATGCTGGCAAATACATTCTGAACCTGGAAAGCTTGGCGGGCATGAAAATGTACACCATTGTTGTGAAGGTTATTGGTGAGTGAAGGTCTAATAATATATATAATATATATACTATATAATAATATTCAAGATTCAAGAATTTATTTGTCATTGCACAACAATAACATCAAGCAATCATTGCCAATGAAATTCTTAAATCTCTTGCTCCCTACAAACAGTGCTCAAGAATATTAGCACGACATCTATATATATATATGTGTGTGTGTGTGTGTGTGTGTGTATATATGTGTGTATATGTGACATTGTTATAAAGTGGTGTTGTATCTCTCCAGACACCCCTGGACCACCAGTCAATCTGATGGTGAAGGAGACATCCAAGGACAGTGCTTCCATCTACTGGGACACTCCTCTAATTGACGGTGGCCATGAAATCACCCACTACATTGTGGAAAAGCGTGACACTGAGAGGAAGGCCTGGTCTATCGTCTCCAACAACTGCAACAAGACATCATTCAAGGTGCCAGATCTGGATGCTGGACGGTCCTACTGCTTCAGAGTGTCAGCAGTTAACAAACTTGGTGCTGGAGAGTGTTGCGAGACTGCAGACTCTGTCAGAGCATCTGGTGGGTTTGAGGATAACAGATTTTGTGCTTGACCATCTTTTGTGTTTTTGTGTTTGTGCAAATATCATCCTCACTGTACTCCTTTATCTTTTTCCAGAGGAGCCTGGGCCTGTCATGGACTTCAAAACCCTGCTGGTTACCAAGGACTCTTGCACTCTTAGCTGGAAAAAACCCCTCACAGATGGGGGCAGCCGCATTATCTGCTATGTGCTGGAGGTCCTCAATGGTGACGATAAGTACAAAGAGCTAATGAGGTCCAAAAACATGCAGTACAGTGCCAAGGACCTGGTGGAGGGCAGAGAGTACACCTACAGAGTCAAGGCTGTGAATGACTCAGGAGAGAGCGCTGCCAAAGAGCTGACTGTGGTCGCAAAGGACCAGATCAGTAAGTGACTGTTGATATCTGTAAAACTTACAAAGAACTATTTAAGAAAGTATAAGTATTTGAAAGAAGTATTCAAAGTAGGATTAGGGTTAGGCATTAAAATACCTGTTCCTTCCCTCTGCAGTTCATCCCAGCTGTGATTTGCGGGAGCTGCCCAATATGTGCTACATTGCCAAGGAGGGCAGCACCGTCCGTCTAAAGATTCCAATCATCGGCAAACCTACGCCCAAGGTCTCATGGAAGAAGGGAGATGATGAAGACTTGACAGATACCGGCCGAGTGTGTGCAGAGTCATCGTCAGTCAACACCACACTCCTGATCAGAGACTGCCAGAGGAGTGACGCTTCCAAATACACTATCACCCTGAGGAACAGTGCTGGAAGCAAGGAGTCCACCATTTTCATCAGGTAGGAGTAGGATACCAGTATGTAATAAAACCTAAAATGTCCTCAAAATGGTTAATACTACACTTTTTTTTCAGTAATCCATGCATTGCTTGCTATATTTAAATAAGTTGCAAAAAAAACAGATTTGATTCCCCCGTCTCCTCTCAGGGTGGTGGGTAAACCTGGCATCCCTGTTGGACCAGTTAAGTTCAAGGATGTGACGGCTGATGGTGCTACACTGAAATGGGGTGCTCCTAAGGATGACGGTGGCTCAGAGATCACAAACTACATCCTAGAAAAGAGAGACTCCATAACCAACATGTGGGTGACCGTATCTTCCACTGTGGAAACCAACACCATGAGAGTGACAGGTCTCCATGAGGGCACAGAGTACATCTTCAGAGTCTGTGCTGAGAATAAATATGGTGTTGGGGATGGACTCAAGTCTGAGCCCATTGTTGCTAAACATCCTTTCAGTAAGTGACTGTAGCTAATATATATCAAAAGGTGGAACGTTTACTTAAACTTAATAAGTTTAGTTAGCTTCTTCTGACTTTATAATATCTGTTTTTCTACAGACGTTCCTGATGCTCCTCCTCCACCTCAGATTATCAGCATGCGCCACGACTCTGCTTACCTGGCCTGGTCTGACCCCAGGAAGACTGGAGGATCCCCGATCACAGGTGCGGCCAGCTTAAATACTTGACCAACCTACTACTTACAGTATTTTACATACATTTTCCCTTGCTTCTTGTTACACTTTTTGTAATTTTCAGACCTAATTGAGCCTTGTTTTTCATTCAGGCTACCATGTTGAGTTTAAAGAGAGGAACAGTATGTTGTGGAAGAGGGCAAGCCCAAATGCCTTGAGGATGAAGGAACACAAAGTAACTGGGCTGACAGAAGGTCTAGAGTATGAGTTCAGAGTTATGGCAATCAACCTGGCTGGTATCGGCAGACCAAGTGCTCCCACAGATCCCCAGGTGGCTCTGGATCCTATTGGTTAGTATAAAAAAATATGAGAGTGGCAAGAATTCTAAAAAACGACTACTTCTTTAAGGTTTGCAGTAATGCATTCCAATATTTTTGACAATATCATTAGATGCCCCCGGTAAACCGGATGTGATCAGCATCACCAGAAGCACTGTGACCCTCCAGTGGACTGAGCCACAGTTTGATGGTGGCCACAGACTGACTGGCTACATCGTTGAGAGGCGCGACCTGCCCTCTAAAATCTGGGTGAAGGCCAACAATGTGAATGTTGTGGAGCCTGCATTCACTGTAACTGATCTACAGGAGGGCTGCAAATATGAGTTCAGAATCAGGGCAAAGAATGCTGCTGGTGCTCTTAGCCCACCCTCTGAGCAGACAGATACCATTATCTGCAGAGATGAATATGGTGAGATATAGAAGCATATCTGAGATGTTGTTTCACTTGTGCCTCAGTACACTTTCAGTACATATCTTGGCATAATACATAATAAATTAATTTTACCTCTTACCCTTTTATTTTGTCCAACAGCTGCACCAACCATTACTATTGATGCTCAGGTGAAAGAGGGTCTGACAGTCCGAGCCGGTGATACAATTGTCATCACTGCCACAAGCATTTTAGGCAAACCTGCACCAACCTCATGCTGGTCAAAGGGAGGAAAGTATTTTAAACCCTCTGATATAGTTCATATTGAGACCACTGCAACTTCTTCCACTCTGTCTATCAAGTATGCGGGCAGGAAGGACACTGGAGAGTACATCATCACTGCCAGCAACCCCTTCGGTGTAAAGGAAGAAACTGTCAAGGTAACAGTTCTGGATGTTCCTAGTGCTCCTGGACCCATAGAATGTAGCGGTGTCTCCTCTGAAAAGGTCACTCTTACCTGGACCACCCCTACAGAGGATGGAGGCTCTCCTATTAAGTATTACACCTTGGAGAAGAGAGAGACCAGCCGTCTGCTCTGGACTGTCCTAGAGGAGAAGGTCATCAACTGTCACTATGTGGCCCACAAGCTCATCCAGGGCAATGAGTACTTCTTCAGAGTCACTGCTGTTAACCACTATGGTGCCAGTGAAGCATCCCACTCTGAGGCAGTCAAGATGGTCGATAGATTCAGTATGTGCATTTAGTTTATGTTGCTCAATGAATCTCACATTTTGTATGGTGCTTTTAGATAAAAAGACAAAAAGACTTTAAGACTTTTAAGAAATTATGTAGATCGATTAATATGTTTCTTCTGTTCTTATGCGTGCAGGTCCACCTGGTCCACCATCTAAACCAGAGGTTGAGAAAGTCGATGGGCATTCAGCCACTGTGACCTGGAGGAGACCAACTGAGGATGGAGGAAGTGACATCATAGGTTACTGTGTTGAGAAGAAAGAGAAAAGGGGTATGAGATGGGTCAGAGCATCCAAGAAATCCATTGCTCAGCTCAGCTATGAAGTTACCGGTCTCACTGAGGGCATCGAGTACGAGTTCCGTGTTCTTGCTGAGAACAGAGCTGGCGTTGGAGAGCCGAGTGAACCGTCTATGCCTGTCAGAACAATAGTTGCTGCCTGTAAGTAAAAAGAAGTGCTTCAGTTGTGAAAAGTAAACAGGGCACTAATATGCTAAAATAACATTAAATTATTTGTTATTCTAAATTAAGATAGATTATATACCAGTCTTAACCAAATGTTATACTTAATTTATTTAAATTTTAAGATACACTAATCACTTATTCTGTGTTTTGCAGATGTTCCTGGACCTCCAGTCAATCCAAGAGTTACAGACACTACCAAGACCACTGCCACTCTAAACTGGGGAAAACCTCTTGATAATGGTGGACTTGAAGTTACTGGGTATGTGATTGAGCACAAGAAAGAAGGAACAGAAGAATGGGTTAAGAACACTCCTTCATCTCCACTTAGGATCACAGAGTTTGTTGTTCCAGATCTTGAAACAGGTGCAAAATATCACTTCAGAATCAGTGCTGTGAATGCTAAGGGAGCAGGTGAGCCTGCTGAAACCCAGGAATCGTTTGAGATTGTAGAGCGTGCAGCTGAACCTGATTTGGAGCTGGATGTTGAGCTGAGAAGAACCCTTGTTGTCAGGGCTGGCTGCTCCATTCGCCTCTTTGTGCCAATCAAGGGACGTCCTACACCTACAGTCACCTGGACCAAGGAGGGTGGTCCTGTTCCACGTGCAGTCATTGATAGTACTGAGTCATTTACAATGCTGATCATCCCTGAGGGTTCAAAGATTGATGCTGGGAAATATGAAGTTACCCTCGAAAACTCTGCTGGAAAGAAGAGTGCCTCTATACAAGTAAGAGTTCTGGACTCACCTGGACCTCCACTAAACTTAAAACCAATCAAGATTGACAAGGAAAGCATTACTCTTCAGTGGCAGATGCCTCTCATTGATGGTGGAGCCAAGATCACAAACTACATAATTGAGAAGAGAGAATCAACACGCAAAGCTTTTGCTACTGCTATTACAAATTGCCCAACCACTTCAGTCAGGATTGGTGATCTAGGCGAAGGCTGTGAGTACTACTTCAGAGTGTCTGCCGAGAACGAGTATGGCATTGGTGAGCCAGTTGAAACTTCTGACCCAATTCGGGCATCCCAGGCACCTTCTCCTCCAGAGAGTATTATTCCTACTGATATCACTAAGAACTCTGTAAGCCTGGCTTGGACCAAACCCAAGCATGATGGTGGAAGCAGAATTACAGGATATGTCATTGAAGCCCAGAAGAAGGGAACTGATCAGTGGGCACATGTAACAACAGTCAAGACCATGGATTTCACAGTGAAGAATCTCAATGAGAATGAGGAGTATGTTTTCCGTGTAATGGCTGTCAACCACTCAGGTAGAAGTGCTCCACGTGAGAGCAAACCCATTGTTGTCAAGGATTCTACTTCCCTTCCTGAATTTGACCTTCGTGGTGTGTGTCAAAAGACTATCATTGCCAAGGCAGGGGATGACATCAAAGTTGAAATTCCAGTTATGGGACGTCCTAGACCCACTGTCTCTTGGCAAAAGGATGGCACAGCCCTAAAGCTCACACAGAAAACTAATGTGGAAACTACTGCTGCAACTGTTATCCTCAGCATCAGTGAATGCACCAGAGCTGACAGTGGTGTATACACCATGACAGGAAAAAACATTGTTGGTTCTGTGACAGATAACATCATTGTCAAAGTACATGATGTACCTGGGCCACCCAAGGGACCAATTAAGATTGTAGAGATATCTCGTACCTATTGCATATTTGCATGGGATACTCCTGAGAATGATGGTGGTGTGCCAATCAACAATTATGTAGTTGAGATCAGAGACACCACTTCCCAAACATGGACAGAGCTATCTTCCACTGTCATCCGTACCATGTTCAAAGCCATTCGTTTAACAACTGGATCCGAATACCAGTTCAGAGTAAAGGCTAAGAACAGATATGGTGTTGGACAGCCCATCACCTCAGAGGCAGTAGTGGCTGCCTATCCATTCAAAGCCCCCGGACCTCCTGGTACTCCTGGTGTTGTTGCATTCACCAAGGATTCAATAACAATTGGCTGGAATGAGCCTGTGTCTGATGGTGGAAATGAAGTAATTGGTTATCATGTTGAGAGGAAAGAAAGAAGCAGCATCATGTGGTATAAAATTAGTAAGGGTCTTGTGAAAGGAAACATCTTTAAATCCACTGGTCTTGAAGATGGAGTTGCCTATGAGTTCCGTGTCACAGCTGAAAACATGGCCGGAGTTGGTAAACCCAGCAAGGCCTCAGAAGCAATACTGGCCTTGGACCCTGTAGATCCACCAGGTCAACCTGTGCCAATATTTGTTAACAAGAACGTCATCACTATTCAGTGGACAAAGCCTGAGTACGATGGTGGTTTTAAAATCACTGGCTACACAGTGGAGAAGAGAGAACTGCCTACTGGACGTTGGATCAGAGCCAATTTCACCAACATCATTGAGACAGCATTCACTGTCAGTGGACTGACTCAGGATGCCTCTTATGAGTTCCGTGTCATAGCCAGAAACTCAGCAGGTGCAGTGAGTGTGCCCTCTGAGCCTTCAGACCCAATTACCTGCAAAGATGACATTATTGAGCCACGCATTATGGTCGATGCCATCTTTAAAGACGTTGTTCTATTGAAGGCAGGAGAGTCCTTCAAACTTGATGCTGACATTGCTGGTCAACCAACCCCATCTATGGTTTGGACCAAGAATGGAAAGGAGGTTGAGAACACAATGAAACTAGAGGTTAGGTTCACAGAACTGACAACCACTCTCACCAACAAGGACTCTATCAGATCAGATGGAGGAGAATTTGTTTTGACTGCAACCAATGTTGGTGGATTTGCTAAGCACATCTTTAAACTTAAAGTGCTTGACAGACCTGGACCACCAGTTGGACCTCTTAAGGTGTCTGATGTCACAGCTGACAACTGTGTACTTACATGGGCTCCACCTGCAGATGATGGTGGTGCCAAGATTGAGGGTTATGTCATTGAGAAGCGTGAGTCAAGCAGACTAGTTTGGACCAATGTGGTTTCAGATCTGCAAGTTACACAATACAAGGTGACCAAGCTGCTCAAGGGCAATGAGTACATCTTCAGAGTAATGGCAGTAAACAAATATGGACTCGGTGAGTCACTTGATTCTGAGCCTACTATTGCAGATAACCCATATGTGGTTCCAGATCCTCCAGAGAATCCTGAGGTGACAGCCATCACTAAAGATTCAATGGTAGTTATGTGGCAAGCACCTAAGAGTGATGGTGGAACTCCCATCACCAACTACAATATTGAAAGGAAAGACAGAATAGGCCTCCGCTGGGTCAAATGCAACAGGAGGAACGTCAAAGATCTACAATTCAAGGCAACAGGCCTTGTTGTTGGACATGAATATGAATTCAGAATACTTGCTGAAAATGCTGCTGGAGTGAGTGCACCAAGTGTCTCAAGTCCATTTTACAAGGCAACTGATGGACTTTACAAACCAGGGGCTCCATGCAACCCTAGAATTTTGGACACAACAAAGTCCTCAATTACTGTCGCCTGGAACAAACCTGTCTATGATGGCGGCTCTGACATCACTGGCTACATTGTCGGGACCTGCATTCCATCTGAAAAGGAGGAGGAGGAGGAATGGACCATTGTGACACCCAAAGAGGGACTACTTGCCACCTCATTCACCATTATTAATCTGAAGGAGAACCAGGAATATAAGATTAACATCTCTGCTGTCAACAGTGAAGGGGTTGGAGAGGCAGCACTTGTACCTGGCAATCCCAAGGCAGAGGACCGGCTCCTCCCACCTGAGATAGATTTGGATGCTGAGCTCCGCAAAATTGTCAGTCTCAGAGCTTGCTGCTCACTTAGACTGTTTGTACCTATCAGAGGCAGACCAGCTCCTCAGGCTAAATGGACCAAAGGAGATGGCGAGCCTATTGAGAGGGCAACTATTGACAGCACAACATCATATACATTACTAGTAATTGAAAATGTCAACAGATTTGACAGTGGAAAGTATAATCTCACAGTTGAAAACAGTTCTGGCTCCAAGACAGTGACTGTCCAAGTCAGGGTGCTTGATACACCAAGTGCTCCACAGAATCTTAAGATTACTGCCGTAACAAATGAAGCTGTCACTCTGACTTGGGATCCACCAGTGAATGATGGAGGAGTTAAGATTAAGAACTATATTGTTGAAAAACGTGAGTCTACAAGGAAAGCATACGCCACAGTCAGTGCTAACTGCCATCAGACCACCTTCACAGTTGATCAGCTCCTGGAAGGATGTAATTATTACTTCAGAGTTTTAGCTGAGAATGAATATGGCATTGGCCTGCCCATTGAGACAGGTGAATCAGTTAAAGTGTCTGAGAAACCACAGCCACCTGGCAAAATCACTCTGAAGGATGTTACCAAGAACAGTGTCACCCTGTCCTGGGAGAAGCCTGAGCATGATGGTGGCAGCCGAGTGGGCTGTTACGTTGTGGAGATTCAACCTAAGGGTGTTGAGAAGTGGTCCCAAGCTGTGATTGTAAAGGAAACGGAGGCTACTATTAGTGGACTCAATGCAGGTGAAGAATATATGTTCCGTGTATCAGCAAGAAATGAGAAGGGAACGAGTGATCCTCGTCAAATCGGCGTGCCTGTGATTGTAAAAGATCTAGTGATTGCACCTGTTGCCAAAATGTTATTCAACACATTCAGTGTGTTGGCAGGAGAAGACCTGACAGTGGAGGTTCCATATATTGCACGTCCCAAAGCTGCTGTATCCTGGGTAAAAGATGGTCAGCCTCTGAAGAGAACAAGCAGGGTAAACTTTGGTTCAACAGACAAAATGCTGAACCTCAATATAAAAGAGGCCTCTAAAGATGATGTTGGAAAGTACCTTATTACTCTTAGCAACACAGCAGGAGAGACAACAGCAGACATTAGCATAGTTGTTCTTGACAAACCTGGCCAGCCAAGTGGTCCAGTTAAGGTGGAGGAAGTCACTTCTGACAGTGTAACCATCTCCTGGAACCCACCAGAGTACGACGGCGGTTGCACTATCAAAAACTACATTGTGGAAAAGAGAGACACATCCACAACAAGCTGGATGGTTATATCTCCTAACCTTGCAAGGACAAAAATCAAGGCAGTTAGATTAAAGACTGGCTCTGAGTATCAGTTTAGAATTACAGCTGAAAACAGATATGGAAAAGGCCAAGCTCTTCTTTCGGAGTGTATTGTGGCTCAGTACCCATACAAGCTCCCAGGACCCCCAGGAACACCATCCATTGCAGCCTGCACCAAGGACAGCATGGTGGTTGCCTGGAACGAACCTGTGAATGATGGTGGAAGCACTATTTTGGGCTATCATCTTGAACGCAAAGAAAGAAACAGCATTCTGTGGGTAAAACTTAACAAGTCTCTTATTACCGACCAGACCTTCAACACAACTGGCCTGGAACCAGGAATGGAGTATGAATACAGAGTTTATGCTGAGAACATTGTTGGAATAGGCAAAGTGAGCAAAGTCTCTGAGGGACATGTTGCTAGAGATCCTTGTGATCCTCCTGGCACCCCAGAGGCAACAAAGATCACTAAGGACTCTGTGACCATTGTTTGGACCAAGCCTGAGTATGATGGTGGTGCAAAGGTCACAGGCTACATCGTGGAAAAGAAGGAACTTCCTGAAGGCCGCTGGCTGAAGGCTAACTTTACTAACGTCATTGAGACAGAATACGTTGCAACTGGTCTCGTGCAGGATAATCAGTATGAGTTCCGTGTTATTGCTAGAAATGCTGCTGGGGTTTTCAGTATCCCCTCTTATAGCACTGGTCCTATCACTGCCAGGGATGAAATTGAACCACCACGTATTAGCATTGACCCAGAGTACACAAAGACTATTGTGGTTAGCGCTGGAGACAACTTCAAAATTGATGGAGATGTTCATGGAAAACCATTGCCCTCTATTCACTGGATGAAGGGAGAACAGGAATTAGGCAACACTATTCATAGAGAGATTAAGAACACACCCACTAAAGCTTACATGTTTGTCAAAGAAGCTAAACTTTCTGATGGAGGTGAATACACTCTGCTGTTGAAAAATCCAGGAGGAGAAAAGGCTGTGCAGATCAATGTGATTGTGCTAGATAAACCTGGTGAACCACAGGGACCTCTTTTTGTTACAGGAATAACTAAAGATCGTTGCTGCCTTGCATGGAAACCACCACTTCAAGATGGTGGCAGCAAGATCTCTTACTACATTGTAGAGAGGAGAGAGACAAGCAGACTAGTCTGGACTGTAGTTGACCCAAAAGTGGCAAATACTTGTTTAAAGGTTACTAAGCTCCTGGAAGGAAATGAGTATATTTTCAGAGTCTGTGCTGTTAACCACTTTGGAGCAGGTGCTGCACTTGAGTCTGCTGCTGTGACAATCAAAGATCCATATGTAACCCCTGGTACACCTAAAACCTTGGAAATTTCAGATATTAAAAAGGATTCAATGGTGCTCACCTGGGAGGCTCCTGCTGAAGATGGAGGTAGTCCTATCACTGGATATATAATTGAGAAACATGACAAAGAAGGTATAAGATGGACCAGATGCAACAGGCAAACAGTCACTGACTTGACATTCAAGGTCACTGGTCTCCTGGAAAGCCATAGTTATGAATTCAGAGTTGCAGCTGAGAATGCTGTTGGTGTTGGTGAGCCAAGCTCCCCAACTGTATTCTACAAAGCTCTTGATCCCATCTTCCAGCCTGGGCCACCACACAATCCAAGAGTTACTGACACAACTAAAACATCAGTTTTCCTGTCATGGGGCAAGCCCTTATGTGATGGAGGCTGTGAAATTCAGGGATACATTGTTGAGTGCTGTACTGCCACAGAGCCAGTAGCACCAGTTGAGGCCCCTGCTGAAGCTCTAGCTGCAGAAACATCTGCCACAGATGCACCTGCTGATGAATGGATAATATGCACGCCACCAACAGGCATCAAGAAGACCAAGTTTGAAGTTCCAAACCTGAAGGAAAACCAGGCATACAAGTTTAGAGTATGTGCTATTAACAAAGTTGGAGTTGGTGAGCATGCTGATGTCTCTGGAGCTGTTGTTGCCCAGGACAAGGCAGAAGAGCCAGATCTGGACATTGACCCAGAACTGAGAAAGATTGTGACCATTAAAGCTGGAGCATCCCTTAGGCTGTTCATTCCCATCAAAGGAAGACCAACTCCTACAATCAAATGGGACAAAGATGAAGCTGCACTCAAAGAGACTGCTCAGATCGAGGTGACAAGCAGTTACACATCCCTTGTAATTGATAAGATGAGCAGAAATGACAGTGGAAAATACACTGTCACTGCAGAGAACTCCAGCGGAAGCAAATCTGCATTTGTTGTTGTACGTGTTCTTGACACCCCTAGTGCTCCTGTTAATCTTAAAGTTAAAGAAATTACAAACCAGTCAGTGACACTAGCATGGGAACCACCTCTGTTGGATGGTGGATCTAAGATAAAGAACTACATTGTTGAAAAGAGAGAAAGCACACGCAAAACATATGCAGCTGTTGTAACAAATTGTCATGCTCTTTTGTGGAAGATTGAGCCACTCCAGGAGGGTTGCTGTTACTACTTCCGAGTCCTTGCTGAGAATGCACATGGTGTTGGCCTGCCTGCTGCAACTGTAGACCCTCTTAAGGTCTCAGAGGTGCCCCAGTCTCCAAAGAACCTGATTGTTACAGACCAAACCAAAACAAGCATCTCTTTGGCCTGGGAGAAGCCTGAGTATGATGGTGGCAGCAGAGTCATGCAGTACCTGCTTGAGATGCAGCTCAAGGGCCAGGAAAAGTGGTCTGGTGTTAACACATTTAAGACAATGGAAGCTACTGTTTCTAATCTGAACCCAGGAGAGGAGTATCTGTTTAGAGTTACAGCAATCAATGATAAGGGAAAGAGTGACCCCAAAGTCCTGGCTGGTCCAGTGATGGCCAAGGACTTAGTCTTTGAGCCAGATGTTCGACCGGCATTCAGTAACTACAGTGTCCATATGGGTAAAGACTTGAACATTGACATTCCCATCTTTGGACGTCCTAAACCAACAGTCTCATGGACTAAAGATGGTGCTGCATTGAAATTCACTACTAGAGTCAACATCCTCAACACACCAACACATACTACACTGAGTATTAAGGAGGCAGCAGGTGATGATGGTGGCATGTACAGTATAAGTGTTGCTAACTCGGTTGGAAAGAAGGACACAACCATTGAAGTCATTGTACTCGACAAGCCTGGCCCTCCATCTGGCCCTGTAAGGTTTGATGAAATCACAACACAGAGTGTGACTATTTCATGGGACCCACCAAAACACAATGGTGGCTGCCAGATTTCAAACTACATTGTGCAGAAGAGAGATACTACCACAACAACATGGGAAAATGTCAGCATTAACTGTGCAAGAACGACAATCAAAGTGCCTAGACTGAAGACTGGAGCTGAGTACCAGTTCAGGATCATTGCTCAGAATCGTTATGGCAAGAGTCATGGTCTGGATTCATCTGCCGTAGTTGCTCAGTACCCATACAGAGAGCCAGGCCCACCAGGCACTCCTTTCATCTCTGCTCTCTCTAGGGACCACCAGATTGTTGAGTGGCATGAGCCTGTCACAGATGGAGGCAGCCCTGTTCTTGGCTACCATCTTGAAAGGAAAGAGAGGAATAGCATTCTCTGGGTCAAAATCAACAAGGCACTTATTCATGAGACTAGTTTCAAGAGTCACCCCTTGGATGAGGGTGTTGAGTATGAATACAGAGTGTATGCTGAAAATATTGTTGGTATTGGCAGGTGCAGTAAAGTCTCTGAGGGCTGTGTTGCCCGTGACCCATGTGATCCTCCTGGAATACCAGAGGCCATTCATGTGACCAAAGATACCATTGTTATTCAGTGGACTAAACCAGAGTATGATGGTGGCAGCAATATAACTGGCTATACTGTGGAGAAACGTGATCTGCCAGAGGGCAGATGGGTAAGGGCAAACTTTACGAATGTGATTGAGACCCAGTTTACTGTCACTGGTCTGACTGAAAATGCGCAGTATGACTTTAGAGTCATTGCTAAAAATGCTGTCGGCACCATCAGTAAACCATCCTACAACAGTGGACCAATCACTGCAAGTGATAAGGTGGAGGCACCCAAATTCTCTATTGACCCTGCATTCACCAAGACCATTATTATCAATGCTGGAGAGACATTCAAGCTAGATGCCGATGTCCATGGCAGACCACTGCCTACAATCGAGTGGTTCAAGGATGAAAAACCAATTGAGAATACACTCAGACTAGATATCAAAAACACAGACAACCATGCAATGATTGTCATCAAGGACTCTATTAGAATTGATGGTGGAATTTACACACTCCAGCTGACAAATGAGGCTGGCAGTGAAACTGTTCCATTCAAGGTTGTAGTCCTGGACAGGCCTAGCCCATGTGAAGGACCACTCCACATCACTGGAGTAGCTGAAGATAGATGTACACTGGTATGGCGTGCTCCTCTACATGATGGAGGTAGCACTATTAAACACTATGTCATTGAGAGAAGAGAAACAAGCCGTCTAGCTTGGACTGTTGTTTCTAACAAGTGTGAGACCACATGCTACAAAGTCACAAAATTACTGGAAGGTAATGAGTATATTTTCCGTGTCATGGCCGTTAACAGTTATGGTGTCAGTGAGCCCTTGCAGTCTGATGGAGTGATAATGAAGACTCCATTCATTCATCCTGGTCAACCTCACATTGAGGATGTATCCAACATTGCCCATGATGGCATGACCATCACTTGGTCAGCCCCTGAGACTGATGGTGGCAGTGAGATTATCAATTACATAATTGAAAAGAAGGACAGAACAGGAATCAAATGGACCAGATGCAACAGACAGAAGGTCACTGATCTCTCCTTCAGAGTTACAGGCCTAACCACAGGCCATGAATATGAGTTCAGAGTAGCTGCTGAGAATATAATTGGAGTGGGAGAGCCAAGCCTTCCAAGTTCATACTACAAGGCCAGTGATCCAAAGTACAAACCTGGTTCCCCAGCATATGTGAATGTGATTGACTCTACCAAGAGTTCTATTACAGTGTCATGGGGTAAACCTCTGTCTGATGGTGGTAGCACCATTCAAGGATATATTGTTGAAGTCTGCAAAGCTGAGGAGGAAGAATGGACCATGGTTACTCCCTCCACTGGCCTGCGTGTCAACAAATATGAAATTACCAAACTTACTGAGGGTCAGGAGTACAAGATCCAGGTGTGTGCTCTCAACAAACTGGGGGTTGGTGAACCAGCGGTTCTCTCTGGAACAGCTAAGCCAGAGGAAAGGGTAGACCCACCACAGATCCACCTTGACTCTGAGCTGAGAAAAGGTATCATTTTGAAAGCTGGTGGATCTGTTAGAATCCATATTCCATTTAAAGGCAGACCAACACCTGAGATTAAGTGGACTAAGGATGAAGGAGACCTGACTGAAAAAGCAGTGGTTGAGAAAGCTCTCAACTTCACTCAGCTATCCATTGACTCATGCGACAGGAGTGACTCAGGAAAATATACCCTGAGCCTAACAAACAGCAGCGGTACTGTGTCTGAGTTTGTCGCAGTTAAAGTCCTTGATACACCTGGATCCCCACAGAACCTTGTAGTTAAAGAAGTCAAAAAGGACTCTGTCACTCTTGTATGGGATGCCCCACTTATTGATGGAGGTTCCAAAATCAAGAACTATGTCATTGACAAACGTGAATCAACTAGAAAGGCGTATGCAACTGTGTCAACAAAATGCACCAAGACAACATTCAAAGTTGAGAACTTGATTGAAGGCGCTATGTACTACTTCAGAGTCATGGCTGAGAATGAATATGGAATTGGCCAAGCTATTGAAACAAAGACGGCTTCCAAGGCCTCTGAGGTACCACTGCCTGTTGGAAAAGTCTTCCTTACCGATGTCACCAAGACCAGTGCCTCACTGGCCTGGGAGAAACCTGAACATGATGGAGGCAGTAGAATTGGTGGCTATCTAATTGAGATGCAGCCTAAGGGTACAGATAAATGGGGAGTTGCAGCAAATACAAAAACATGTGAGGGCACTGTCACAGGCCTCACAGCTGGAACAGAATACCTATTCCGTATCATTGCGTACAATGAAAAGGGAAAGAGTGAGCCAAAGGCGCTTGCTGCACCTGTTATTGCTAGTGACATGACCATGGAGCCAAGCATTAAGATGCAATTCAACACTTACAGTGTATTAGCTGGAAAAGATTTGAAGTTGGAGTTCCCTGTACTTGGCAGACCCAAACCTAAAGTAACCTGGACCAAGGATGGTCAGGCTTTGAAGGTGACATCCAGAGTCAATGTGGTAAACACTCCTACAACAACTGGAATTCAAATTACTGAGGCATGCAAAGAAGACTTTGGCAAATATTCAGTTTCAGCAACCAATATTGCCGGCACAATTACTGAGGATGTGAGCATCATTATCCTTGACAAGCCTGGTCCACCAACAGGTCCCCTGAAGATTGTTGAGGTGAGCAACACCTTTGTCCATCTGTCCTGGGAGCCCCCAGTATATACAGGTGGATGTCAGGTAAAGAACTATATAGTGGAGAAAAGAGACACTACCACCACAACATGGCAATCAGTCACCACACAGCTTGCCAGAACAGCCCTCAAGGTCACCAAGCTGAAGACTGGCACTGAATATCAGTTCAGAGTCATAGCTGAAAACAGATATGGAAAGGGTGTGCCTCTGGACTCCAAGGCCATTGTTGTGCAGTATCCATACAAACCACCAGGTCCTCCAGGAACACCATATGTCAAATCTGCTACAAAAGAAATGATGATCATTGAATGGAATGAGCCAGTCAATGATGGTGGAAGTACAGTCATTGGTTACCATCTGGAAAGCAAAGAAAGAAGCAGCATCCTGTGGAACAAATTGAACAAGACTCTGATCACTGATACTCAGTTCAAGATCTGCAATCTTGAGGAGGGTATTGGATATGAATTCAGAGTCTATGCTGAAAATATTGTGGGCATTGGCAGATGCAGTAAAGTGTCTGAGTCCTTTGTTGCCCGTGATCCTTGTGACCCTCCTGGTGCTCCTGAAGCTGTATCTATTTCTAAGAACCTTATCAAGATTCAGTGGACCAAGCCCCAGTATGATGGTGGCAGCAAAGTGAATGGGTATATTGTGGAAAGGCAAGATCTTTCCTCCCCCGATGGGCGCTGGGTAAGAGCTAACTTCACTAATATAATTGAGACTGAGTATACCATCACTGGCCTGACAGAAAATGAGCAATACAAATTCAGAGTGATTGCTAGGAATGCAGCTGGAGTCTTCAGTGAACCATCAGACAGTTCTGGACTTATTACTGCTACTGATGAAATTGAACCACCAAGGGCCTCTATGGATCCCAAATATAAGGATGTCATTGTTGTCAATGCTGGAGAAAACTTGCTTCTTGATGCAGACATTCATGGAAAACCAATTCCTGATGTTGTCTGGCTTAAGGAGGGCAAGGAAATGGACAAAGCTATGCGTATTGAAGTTAAAACTACAGAGAAACGTGCAGCCATAACCATCAAGGATGTAACCAAGCTCGACAGTGGCCACTATGACCTTGTCCTCAAGAATCTGGGTGGTACCAAAACCTTCCCTATCGCTGTCAAAGTCCTTGATAAACCAGGTCCACCCACTGGACCGATGAAGATGACAGGAATAATGTCTGATAGGTGTGTCCTTGCCTGGTCTGAGCCAACTCTGGATGGTGGGGCTAGCATCACTCACTATATCTTGGAGAAGAGAGAGACTAGCAGGTTGTCCTGGACAGTGGCTGCACCAAATATTAAGGGTCTGTTCTATAAACTAAAAAATCTGCTCCCTGGAAATGAATACATTTTCAGAGTGAGGGGAGTCAACAAATATGGTGTTGGTGATTATCTCGAGAGTGAACCCATCATTGCACGCAATCCCTACAAGCCACCCAGTGCTCCTGGAACTCCAGAAGCAATCCAGATCACAAAGGACTCTATGGTTCTGTCATGGACTGCGTCAGAGCAGACTGGTGGAGCTGATATCGAAGGCTACCACCTTGAAAAACGTGACAAAGACAGTGTAAGGTGGACAAAATGCAACAGACAAAAGCTGACTGACACTCACTTCAAGGTCACAGGTCTGATGACAGACCATTTCTATGAGTTCCGGGTTGCTGCTGAGAATGAGGCTGGAATGGGAGACCTCAGTGAATTGTCCCTATTCTACAGAGCATGTGATGCCACAGTACCACCTGGACCTCCTCATCATCCTAAAGTTACAGACTACACAAAGTCTTCTGTGTCTCTGTCCTGGAGCAAACCTGACTTTGATGGTGGTGCCTATATCAAGGGCTACATTGTTGAAATGAGGGAATATACACCTGTCCCTGAGTCAATAATGGAGACAGAAGTTGCACCAACCGTAGAAGCACCAGTTGAAAAAGAATGGACCATGTGCACTCCACCCGCTGGTATTCAAGTGACTAAACTCACTATCACAGACCTGAAGGAGGGAGGAGAGTACCAGTTCCGTGTCTGTGCTGTCAACTCTGAGGGGGTGGGGGAGGCTGCTAATGTCCATGGCACTGTGGTTACTTCTGACAGGGCAGAAGCACCAGAGATCGAATTGGATGCTGATCTTAGAAAGGTGTTATCTGTCCGTGCTGGTGGAACTCTGCGTCTGTTTGTCACCATCAGAGGAAGGCCTGAACCTGCTGTGAAATGGGAGAAGGTTGAGGGTACTCTCTCAGAGCGTGCTGCAATTGACACCACCAGTTCATACACCATGCTTGTCCTTGACAATGTTAACCGCTTTGACAGTGGCAAATACTCGCTAACACTGGAGAACAGCAGTGGTACAAAATCTGCTATTGTTGCAGTAAGAATTCTGGATACACCAAGTGCACCACAAAACTTTGCTGTTAAGGAGCTGAAGAAGGATTCGGTGACTCTTGCCTGGGATACTCCACTCACTGATGGTGGTTCTAAAATCACAAACTACATTGTAGAGAAGAGAGAGTCTGTCAGGAAGGCCTATACTACTGTAACCAGCAACTGCACAGCTAACTCATTCAAGATTGAAGAGCTGCCTGAGGGTGGGATTTTCTATTTCAGAGTCTGTGCTGTTAATGAATATGGCCAAGGACAGATGGTTGAAACAAAAGAAGTCAAAGTGTCTGAGGTACCTTTGCCACCAAGCAAGGTCACTCTGGTAGATTTAACAAAGAACAGCGTGTCTCTGGCATGGGATAAACCTGTTCATGATGGCGGCAGCAAAGTAATGTGCTACCATGTAGAATTTAAGCCTAAGAGTGGAGATAAATGGGGTACTGCTTGTACAGTCAAGGTGCCTGAAGCAACTATTCCAAATCTGACTCCTAATGAAGCCTATTTATTCAGAGTTGTTGCTATAAATGAGAAGGGAAAGAGTGAGCCAAAGGATCTTGGCTTGCCTGTGGTTGCGAAGGATGTTGCAATTGAACCATCTATCAACTTACTGTTTACTACATATAGCGTGAAGGCTGGAGATGACCTCACTCTTGAGGTTCCAGTTAGAGGCAGGCCAAAGCCTGTTGTATCTTGGAAGAAGGATGGCCTTCCTTTGAAGCAAACATCATCAGTGACTATCTTAAACAATGCAACCTCATCCAAAATTATCATCAAAGAAGCTAGCAGAGAACATGTTGGCAAGTATGAAATCACCCTGGCTAATTCTGCAGGAACTGTTGCTGCAGTTATTGGAGTTGTTGTCCTTGATAAACCAGGACCACCTAAAGGTATCAAGGTGGATGCTGTGACCTCAGACAGCATCACACTGTCCTGGTCTCCACCAGATTATGATGGTGGCTGCTCGATCAGTAACTATATTGTGGAGAAGAGAGACACAAACACTCAAGAATGGCAAATGGTAGCAAGTAATGTTGCCAGGACATCTTTCAAGGCTGGCCGCCTGACACATGGAGCAGAGTATCAATTCCGCATTTATGCAGTCAACCGTTACGGAAAGAGTACATATCTGGATTCACCTGGAATCACTGCCCAGTATACCTTCAAACAACCTGGACCTCCCTCTACACCTATAGTGAAGCTGGCCACCAAGTCTTACATGTTGGTGACTTGGAATGAACCAGTCAGTGATGGTGGTAGCCCTGTTCTGGGCTACCATCTAGAGAGGAAGGAACGTTCAAGCATTCTTTGGACAAAGATGAACAGAGGAATGATTAAAGATACAGAATACAAAGTCAATGGAATTGAAGAGGGCATGATCTATGAATACCGTGTCTATGCTGAAAACATTGCTGGTATTGGTAAATGCAGCAAGGCCTGTGAAGGTGTTGCAGCCAGAGATCCATGTGACCCTCCAGGCACACCCGTGGTCACTGGAGTTACCAGAACATCTGTCTCCTTGTCTTGGGATAAACCAGAGTATGATGGTGGAGCTAAGGTTTCTGGCTACATCATTGAACGCAGAGACCTTCCTGAAGGACGATGGACAAGATGCAACTTCACCAATGTACCTGAGACTCACTATGATGTGACAGGCCTTACAGAGAACAGCCAGTATGACTTCCGTGTAATTGCTAAGAATGCAGCTGGGTTGTTCAGTGAACCATCTGACAACACTGGCTCCATCACTGTCAAGGATGACGTAGATCCACCACGCATTATGATGGATGTCAAGTTTAGAGAGACAGTGTTTGTGAAAGCAGGAGAAACTCTGAAGATAAATGCTGACCTCGCTGGACGTCCTGCTCCTGTCATTTCCTGGACCAAGGATGGCAAAGAAATTGAGCTGAGAGCTAGAATCCAGATAGTTTCAACAGATACCAGTACTTCTGTCATTGTGAAAGACTGTGTTAGAAGAGATTCTGGACAGTATGCTCTGACGTTACAGAATATTGCCGGAACTGTTACCATGCCAATAAACTGTGTGATTCTAGATAAGCCAGGACCCTCAGCAGGACCTCTGCAGATGACAGATCTCACAGCTGAGGAGTGCACACTATCATGGGGTCCTCCACAGGAGACTGGTGGTGCTGATATCACACATTATGTGGTTGAGAAGCGTGAAACCAGCCGCTTAGCCTGGACAGTGGTGAAGGGAAATGTCACAAAAACATACCTAAAAGTCACACAACTGCTTAAGGGCAACGAATATATCTTCAGAGTTTTGGCTGTCAACAAGTATGGACTTGGTGAGGCTCTGGAAACTGATGCTGTAAAGATTACAGACCCATACACATTTGCCACTGCTCCACTTAATGTTGATGTCACTGCCATAACTGGAGATTCAATGACCCTTACCTGGTGCAAGCCGGCCAGTGATGGAGGCAGCCCCATCACTGGATATGTGATTGAGCGCCGTGAGAAGACAGGTATGCGCTGGGTTCGTGTGAACAGAGATCCAGTTGTTGAATGTACTATGGTGGCAACCAAACTGCGAAAAGGTTGTGAGTATGACTTCAGAGTCTATGCTGAAAATGCAGCTGGTCTGAGTCCTCCAAGTGAACAGTCTGCATCATTTAGAGCAGTAGATCCACTGGTTGTGGCTTCTCGCCCAACCAAGCCAAAGATCGTCAGTTCAACCAAGGACAGTGTGTCCATTATCTGGAAACCACCAACAGATGATGGTGGGGCTCCCATACTTGGATACAGTGTAGAATACAGAGACTACATCCGCAAACCAGAGCCAGAGGTTCAGGAAGAAGAGGAAGAATATGAGTATGAGGAAGAGGAGGTACCTGAATCACCTGAAGAACTAGCAAGATGGGTTGAGGCTATCCCTCTTTCTAAGAGCTTGGAGTTCACAATCAATGGACTAAAGGCAGGAGCAGAATATGAATTCTGTGTCAAGGCAATAAACAAAGTTGGCAGCAGTGTGCGTAGCCCATATTCAGATCCAGCTGTAGCAGTGGACAGAACTGCAGAGCCATCATTTGATGCTGACATTGAGATGCGTAAAGTACTCACTGTTAAGCATGGCACAGCATTTACTCTCAATATACCATTCAAGGGCAAACCTGTGCCATCAGTGACATGGGCCAAGGAGGGAGTTGATCTAAAGGTCAGAGGAACCATTGAATTAACAGAATCCAGCACTTCACTGACCATTGAGAAGTCGACTAGAAATGATTCTGGAGAGTACTGTGTTACTATAGAATCACTATTGGGAAAAGCAACATTGCCCGTGGTTGTCAAGGTGCTTGACTCTCCTGGACCACCTGTCAATGTTACAGTTTCAGCCGTAACCAAGGATTCTGCAACCCTCACTTGGGAACCCCCAGAGAATAATGGTGGTGATGCAGTGAAGGCCTACCATGTTGAAAAACGTGAGGCCAGTAAGAAGGCTTGGGTGACCGTGACCAGCAACTGCCACACACTGACTTACAAGGTGGAAGACTTGCAGGAGGGAGCCACATATTACTTCAGAGTTATTGGAGAAAATGAGTATGGAGTGGGTGTCCCTCAGGAAGCCAAGGGTGGAACAAAGATTACAGGTAACATGAACTACAAATTACTAAAAACAGTAGCTGTTGATTTTATACAACACTTTTCATTTTGACAAAGTGTGTTTTATAAAATGTCCTGCTGTCTATTACAGAGGTACCAACTCCACCCATGAAACTTGGAGTTGCAAATGTAACCAAGGACAGCATTACGATTGTCTGGACAAGACCAGAATATGATGGTGGTAGCAGAGTTACTGGTTACGTTATTGATGCTGTGGAGAAGGGACAGACCAAGTGGGTGAAATGTGCCACTGTAAGGACCACAACACACACAATCAAGAGCCTTAGGGAGGGTGCTGAGTACTTCTTCAGAGTCCGTGCTGAGAACCATGCCGGACTCAGTGAACCAAAGGAGATGATCGTACCCGTTATTGTTAAAGAAATAAAAGGTATATCACTGGCTTTACTACTACATTTTGATATTAGCAGTGTAAAGAGGAAGACATTGACACATAATATACATGTATATATTTCTATTGTTGGATGTTTTCTTATCAGTGGCAATACATAACCTAAATAATGGTTGGAAATGCTGTAGCATTCAACCCTAATCCATGTGGAAAATGTTTGATAAGGCTACTAGTTTTTCAATGACATCACTTATCACATCCCTGTCTTATGTTGTTCAACAGAGGCTCCAGAGTTCGACCTGAAGAACTATCCCAAGAATACAGTTTATGTGAGAGCAGGATCCAACCTGACCTTTGAGATTCCTCTCACTGGCAGACCCATGCCTAAGGTGACCATGTCCAAGAACAATGTTGTGATCAAGAGATCCAAGAGGCTCCTAACAGAAGTAACTCCAGACAGTTTAGTCATCACCCTAAATGAAAGCATTTCAAGTGATGCTGGCAAGTATGAAGTCACTGCCTCAAATGCAGGAGGTACCACCAAGATCTTCTTCATCTTCGTTGTGCTGGACAGACCTGGACCTCCTGTTGGTCCAGTCGAGATTGGAGAAGTCGGAGAGACCACAGTGTGTCTGAAATGGGCTCCTCCAGAGTATGATGGTGGCAGTCCAGTTACCAACTACATTGTTCTGAAACGTGAAACTAGCACTCCTACCTGGGCAGAGGTGTCAACTAGCATTGCCAGAAGTTCAATCAAGGTGACGAAGCTGACCAAGGGAGAGGAGTATCAGTTCAGAGTCAAAGCTGAGAATCGCTATGGTGTCAGTGACCACATTGACAGCAAACCAGTTATGATAAAGCTTCCATACAGTAAGTCAATATCTTTGAATATGATGGCAAAAATAAATATAGCTGTGACAACTTTTGTGTTATGGATTATGAATCAATCTGAACTCTAACAATGAATGTTGTCCATTACAGCCGTCCCTGGACCTCCATCTACACCATGGCTTGGCTTTGTATCCAGAGAGAGCCTGACTGTCTGCTGGAATGAGCCGGTCAATGATGGTGGAAACCCTGTCATTGGATATCATCTCCAGATGAAGGAGAGGAGCAGCATCCTCTGGCAGAAGGTCAACAAGACAGCAATCACAGGAAACCAGTGGCGAATCACAAACATCTGCCCAGGCCTCATCTATGAATTTAAGGTGGCAGCTGAAAATGCTGCTGGTATTGGAAAGATGAGCAAGACTTCTGAAGAGGTGCTTGCAATTGATGCCTGTGGTGAGTGTTTTTAGTTTGGATATCTTTCTCCGATTTGTTGTAAAAAGTGACATTGACACACATACAATTTAATTCACTTTTCGAATTTTTCCCTTTCGATACAGAGCCCCCAGCAAATGTCCGTATCTCAGAGGTCACCAAGAACTCAGTCAGCCTTACCTGGCAGAGACCACCATATGATGGTGGCAGCAAAATTACTGGCTACAGTGTGGAGAGGAGGGAAGCTCCCAATGGCAGATGGGTGAAGGCCAACTTTACAAACATCATTGAGCTGGGTTTCACTGTATCTGGACTGAACCAGGATGAATCTTATGAGTTCAGAGTGTATGCCAAGAATGCTGTTGGATCTGTCAGCAACCCATCTCTCATTGCTGGCCCGGTTACTTGTGTTGACGCATGTGGTTCCCCGGCCATCGACCTTCCTCCAGAGTATCTGGATGTGGTTCAGTTCAAGGCTGGAGCTTCAGTTAAACTTAGAGTGGGAATCATTGCCAAGCCTCTGCCAACCATCGAGTGGCTCAAGGATGGAAAAGAGCTGGTAGCAACTTCTACCATGTCTGTAGAAAGCACAACTGATTCTTCTGCTGTTCTGATAAAAGATGCAGCTCGCCTTCATACAGGCTCATATGAAGTCAAGCTCAAGAATGTTCTGGGCTCAGCATCTGCAACCATCAGGATTGAAATTCTAGGTATTTAGAAATTATTTGCATCAACCCTTCATATTTTTATAATTCTTCATTTCTTATTTTCATCTTATTCAATACAGTCTTCCATCCTCCCTTTGTTTAATGTTCATATGCTCTCCTTTTTATCTCCTTCCCTTAGACAAACCTGGGCCACCTGCTGGCATTATTAACTTCAACGCCATCACAGCAGACAAAATCATCTTCAGCTGGGAGCCTGTGCCGGAGTCTGAGCAGGGAGGTTCCAAGGTAACCCACTACATTGTTGAGAAGCGTGAAACCAGCCGAGTGGTCTGGTCAACAGTTTCAGACAATCACGAGCAGACACACATCACCGTTGGCAAGCTGGTGCGTGGAAATGAATACGTGTTCCGCGTAATGGGTGTTAACAAGTACGGAGTTGGAGAGCCACTGGAGTCTGAGCCTGTCATCGCTAAAAATGCCTTTGGTAAGTTTTGTGCTGCAACTACTATTTTTTTCCTTGTTATCATTTTACCAAATGTTTTGCTTTCATGAGAATTTTTTTCATCAAAATTGTTACTTATGTTTTGCATTTTCTTGTGTTTGTTATACATTTCTATAGTAACTCCTGGGCAGCCTCATACCCCAGAGGTGAATACCATCACAAAGTCCACCATGGTGGTAGAATGGGATAAACCAGGTGTAGACGGAGGTAGCACAGTGACAGGTTACTACCTAGAGAGACGTGACAAGAAGAGCTTGCGCTGGATCAGAGTTTACAAAGACCCTGTTACTGACATCAAACAGACTGTATATCATCTGACTGAAGGAAACGAGTACCAATATCGTGTCTGTGCCATTAACAAAGCTGGAGAAGGACCATTCTCTGATGCATCAGACTTCTATAAGGCTGCTGACCCAGTTGGTGAGTTGTCTGATATTCACAAATTTTTTTTTAACAAAAATAAGATAATGTCCACCCATGCTTAACAAAGGCATTTTACCCACAGATCCACCAGATGAACCTTGCAAGCTGAAGGTGGTGGACTCCACAAAGACATCCATTACCTTGGGCTGGTTTAAACCAGAATGGGATGGAGGCAGTGAGGTCACAAGCTACATGATGGAGAAGCTTGTTGAGGGAGAGCAAGAATGGGCTATGATTACCTCTAAGGGAGAGGTCAAGACAACAGAGTACACCGTTCATGACTTAAAGCCAGATGTCAACTACTTCTTCAGGGTCTCTGCAGTCAACTGTGCTGGCCGTGGAGAACCTTTGGAAATGACTGAGCCTGTGCAGGCAAAGGATATCCTTGGTAACTTAATAACTGATTAAAATGTGAATTGTGTTCAAATTACATAACATTTTTTGGATTTTATGTTGCTCACATACATACATACAGCAGTCCCATTGTGACCTTGAATATATTTCATGCTTTTCACAGAGGAGGCCCAGATTGACTCAGATGTGGCCATGAGAACTCATTACATCATGAAGGCTGGCAAGGATGTGGAGCTGTCTGTTCCTCTTAAAGGCCGACCTGCTCCCACTGCTTCCTGGAGCAAAGGAGATGACTGCATCGATCGTGACCCCAAATATGAGTTCCATCACTCAGACACTTCCACAGTACTTGTTATGCGTGAGGTGACCAGGCTTGACACTGGAAAGTACACAGTGAAGATAGAGAATGGTGTAGGAGAGCCCAAGACTTTGACCCTGTCCGTGAAGGTCCAGGATACTCCAGCTCAGTGCAGGAATCTGGTCCTAAAGGACGTGACCCGTGGAAAGGTCACTCTCTGCTGGGAGCCTCCACTCCTTGATGGCGGTGCTGAGATCACAAACTACATTGTTGAGAAGAGGGACTCTTCCAAGAGATCCTACTCTGCAGTTATAAGCAAATGCACAGACACAACATACACTATTGAAGATCTCTCTGAGAAGACATCCTTTTTCTTCCGTGTGTTAGCAGAGAATGAAAATGGTGTTGGTGATCCATGTGAATCTCTGGAGCCTGTGAAGGCTACAGAGACTCCAGGACCAGTCAAGGAGGTCTATATGAAGGATTCATCTAAGACTTCTGTCACTTTGCAGTGGCTGAAGCCTGGTTATGATGGTGGCAGTATCATCTCTGACTACATCATTGAAAAGAGGCTTAAGGATGAAGAATGGTCACTGGGAGGAACCAGCAAACAGTGTGAGTTTGAGGTCAAGAAACTCAAGGAGCACTCAGACATGTTCTTCAGAGTTGCTGCCAGGAATGAGAAGGGACAGGGTGACTTTGTTGAGATTGGGCCTATCAAGGTCATTGACTACATTATCACACCTGAGGCAAGCCTTGCAGAGTACCCAGATGGCAGCTTAAGTGTTCGCCTGGGTCACAATGTGCACATTGAGCTGCCATACAAAGGTAAACCTAAACCTTCTGTTCTGTGGCTGAAGGACAACCTGCCTCTGAAGGAGAGTGACCAAGTCCGCTTCAAGAAGACTGAAAACAAGGCAACTCTTATGATAAAGAATGTGAAGAAGGAGAATGAGGGTAAATACACTCTGACCCTTGACAATAAGATCAACAGAAGATCCTTCCACATCCATGTTATCACACTTGGACCACCGTCAAAGCCTGTTGGACCCATCCGCCTGGATGAAGTGAGAGCTGAAAGCATCATGATCTCCTGGGATGAACCTAATGATGATGGTGGTGGAGATATCACCTGCTATACTGTGGAGAAGCGTGACACCTCCCAGTCTGTCTGGAAGATGGCTTGCTCCAGTGTACAGAGTACTCAGTTCAAGGTCCTCAATCTGATCAAGGGTGTCCAATACCAGTTCAGAGTGTGTGCTGAGAACAGATACGGTGTCAGCGAGCCGCTGATCTCACAGATGGTCATTGCCAAACACCAGTTCAGGCCTCCAGGCCCACCAGGAAAGCCTGTAGTGTACAATGTCACCAACGATGGCATGACTATCCAGTGGGAGCAGCCCATCTATGATGGTGGTACGCCTATCCAGGGCTTCAATGTGGAAAGAAAGGAAAAGAACAGCATCATGTGGCAAAAGGTGAACACTGTGCTCATCAAAGAAACAGATTACAGGATCTTGGAACTCATTGAAGGCCTTGAGTACTCCTTCAGAGTCTACGCCCAGAATGATGCTGGCTTCAGTCGAATGAGTGATGAGAGCAAGCCAGTCATGGCCGTGAGTCCTGTTGGTGAGTTGTCATTCAGAAAATGATATTATTCTGTTTAACCACACAGCACACTGGCATTATAATAAGTTTGCCCAAATCAATAATTTAAAAGATTTATTTTATGTCATTCAGATCCTCCTGGCCAGCCTGACTACACTGATGTTACTAGCGACTCAGTGACACTGAAATGGGATGCGCCAAAACGTGACGGTGGCAGCAAGATTGTCAGCTACAGCATTGAGAAACGCCAAGGCCAGGGTCGCTGGTTCAAGGCCAACTTGACTGATGTACATGATTGCCAGCACACTGTCACTGGTTTGGCAACAAATGAACGCTATGAGTTCAGAGTGATTGCCAGAAATGCCATTGGTGTTGTCAGTCCTCCTTCCAACTCCTCTGGCTTGATTGTTGTCAGAAGTGAGAATGGTAAGTACTTGCAGGAGACAAGAATCTAGTGGATTGTAGTTTTGAACCACTGGACTAATGTAGCTGATCAGCACTGCTTTTGTTGCTGCTTTGTCTTAGCCCACTGGCTAAAAGAAAAGACCATATGAATACCTCTCAGCTAATCTGTCTAGAAATGACATCTTTAAAGCTCAGTAAAACCACACACTCTAACCTAATGCCTCCCCTTTTTGTCAAAACCAGCTTCTCCAAATATTGAGTTTGGCCCAGAGTACTTCGAGGGTTTGACAGTTAAAGCAGGAGATAACATTAGGCTGAAGGTGACCATCACTGGACGCCCTGTTCCTAAGGTCATCTGGTACAGAGATGGTGTAGAGGTTACCAAAAAGATGATGGATATTATCAACATAGCTGGATCTAGCACCCTGTTTGTCAGGGATGCTGATCGTACACACCGTGGCCTTTATACTGTGGAGGCTACCAACGGATCTGGAAGCAAGAAGGAGAATATCCTTGTTCAAGTCCAAGGTACACAGTTTTTACATTATTCTCTTTATGTTACATTGCAGTTCTTCAGACTATTGTATTCATTTATTTATGTTCTAACTTAAATCTCACACACCAATGTGATGCAGACACACCTGGGGAGCCAGTAGGACCCATCACTTTCAGCAACATCTCAGAGGGCAAGTGCACTCTGTCTTGGAACCCACCAGAGAATGACGGCTGTGCAGAGATTTCACATTATATCATTGAGAAGCGTGAGACTGCCAAGATCTCCTGGGCATTGGTATCTGATGAATGTAAGGAGTGCACTTTCAATGCCACCAAGCTCATCAAGACCAATGAGTACCAGTTCAGGGTCTCTGCTGTTAACAAGTTTGGAGTTGGCAGAGCTTTGGAATCCAGCCCCATCATTGCACAGCTGCAGTACAGTAAGTGGAAAGTTGGAAAAGGTTTTTTGATTAATATTTCAGACAAAAAAAATAGGTTTCTATATGCACACAGTGCACTCATGTATCAAAACTGTTTCCTTCAGCTACTCCTGATGCTCCAGGCACTCCTGATGCTACCGAAGTGACAGGAGAGAGTATCACCCTGTCCTGGACTCCTCCAACATCTGATGGAGGAAACCCCATTCAGTATTACATACTGGAGAAACGAGAAAAGAAAACTGTCAAGTTCTACAAGGTGATTACCAAGAAGCCCATCGTTGAATGTGCCTACAAGGTGCTCCACCTGACAGAGGATATGGAATATGAGTTCCGTGTAATGGCTGTAAATGACGCTGGTGTTGGAGCTCCTAGCAACATCTCTATACCTATCAAAGCTGCTGAACCAAAGGATATTCCTTGTGCTCCATCTGTGATCTGTGTGTCCGACACCACCAACACATCCATCAGCCTGGAATGGACCAAGCCTGTGGACGATGGAGGCATGGAGATTCTGGGATACATTATTGAGATGGTGAAGGGAGAAGAGACAGAATGGAAGAGAGTAAATGAGGAGCTGGTGACAGAAGCAAATTACACTGTGACCGGCCTCCAGACAGGAGCTGAGTACAAGTTCCGTGTTGCAGCTGTCAATCATGTGGGTAGAGGTGAGGACAAAGAGACTACAGAGTCTGCTCAGGCTGTAGACAGGCTAACACCACCACAGGTGGATATTGACGCCACCTTCAAGCAGACACACATTGTCAAAGCCGGAGGTTCATTGTGCTTGGGCATCTATTTCAGAGGAAAGCCAATTCCAACTGCTGCCTGGGTAAAGGAAGAAGGAGAGCTGGGTGTCATGTCAGAGATTACAACTACAGATGGCTACAGTTCTTTAAGTATTGAAAACTGCACAAGAAATGATACTGGTAAATATACTGTTAACCTGGAGAACTCTAGTGGCAGTAAGGCCATTACATTCACTGTGAAGGTGATGGACACTCCTGGACCTCCTCAGGGTGTTGCCTTCAAGGAAGTGTCCAGAGGCTCTGTCACACTTATCTGGGAGCCTCCTCTCAATGATGGTGGAGCCCGAATCCATCACTATATTGTTGAGAGACGGGAGGCTAGCCGGCGCACTTGGCAGCAATCAGGTGGCAAGTGCACACAGCATATTTTGAAAATCCAGGACCTGCTCGAGGGAGTGCCATACTTTTTCAGAGTCTCAGCCGAGAACCAGCATGGTGTGGGTGAGGCATTTGAGCTGACTGAACCTGTCATTGCCACTGCAGAGCCAGCATCTCCAAAGAGAATGGACATCCTGGACACCACAGACAACTCTGTGTTACTAGGCTGGCTGAAACCAGAGCATGATGGCGGTAGCCGCATCCAGTGTTATGTCATTGAGGCTAAGGCAAAGGGTACAGACAAATGGGTAGTGGTTGGCAACACAAACAATCTCACCTATATGGTTGAAAAGCTCAATAAGGGCGATGAGTATGATTTCCGTGTAAAGGCTAAGAATGAAGCTGGCTACAGCAAGCCCAGGGAAACTCTGGCTTCTGTACTGGTCAAAGAGCCTCACATTGAACCTGCTGCTGACCTCAGTGAGATCACCAACCAGCTCATAACAGCCAGGTCTGGCAGTACGTTCACCATTGACGTTCCCATCAGTGGTCGACCTGCTCCTAAGGTCACCTGGAGACTGGAGGAGATGAAGCTGAGGAGCTCAGAAAGAGTCTCTGTCAAAGTAACTAAGAACAGAGCCAGTATCTCAGTCAAGGAGGCCATGAGAGGAGATGGTGGTAAATACTACCTGACTCTGGAAAACATAGCAGGAACCAAGACCTTCACCATTGAAGTTAATGTCACAGGCAGACCCGGTCCTCCAACTGGACCCATTGAAATCTCATCCATCACCTCTGAGTCCTGTGTCATTGACTGGCAACCACCAGAGGATGATGGTGGCACTGACATTACCAACTACATTGTGGAGAAGCGTGAGTCTGGCTCCATTGCCTGGCAGCTTATCAACTCCAGTGTGAAGCGCACATCTCTCCACATTAGTCACCTGACCAAGTACATGCAGTACACATTCAGGGTCTCCGCAGAGAATAGATTTGGTGTCAGCAAACCCACAGAATCTGAGACTATCGTCGCAGAGCATCCTTTCTGTGAGTACTATTCCATAAGCAAACCTTTAACTTATTCAATAATGTAATAACATATTAATAATAAGTACAGACTTGGACTATTTATGGCTGTAATAATTTATGTCTTCTATTTTCAGTGGTGGAATTTAGTTAATTATGCTCAATAACAAAATCTAATATTTTAAATCACAGCACCTCCTGGCCCACCAACGAAGCCTTTAGTCTTCAATGTCACTGCTAACACAATGACTATGAAATGGGAGGAGCCCTTCCATGATGGTGGAAGCAAAGTGACAGGCTACTGGATTGAGAAGAAAGAGAGGAACAATATCCTGTGGGTGAGGGAGAATAAGATCCCTTGCTTTGAGTGCTACTACAAGGCAGAAGGTCTGGTCGAAGGCCTGGAGTACCAGTTCCGGGTTTATGCTATGAACAGTGCTGGGATCAGCAAAGCCAGTGAGGCCTCCAAAGGAGCAGTTGCTCAAAACCCAGTTGGTGAGTCTGAACATGGTTTAGGAAAACCCCATCCCATGTCCTTTTACTCAATACCTTATAACTCCAATATGTCTGACTAAATTTTGATGTGTCTTTTAGATCCCCCAAGTAAGCCAGAGGTCACAAATGTTACAAGAACCACTGTCTCCCTCAAATGGTCGGCACCTCTGAATGACGGTGGCAGTCCCATTGTTGGCTACATCATCGAGCGTAAACCATACACTTTGACTGGTGAGGGCCGCTGGCTCAAGTGTAACTACACCAATGTGACAGACAATTTCTACACTGTCACCGCGCTGGGAGAGGGAGAGCCATATGAGTTCAGAGTCATCGCCAAGAATGCCAACCAGGTCTTCAGCAAGCCATCGGAGTCCACTGGCTCTGTGCAGTGCAAGACTGACTTTGGTAAGATCTTAATACAGCAAATGTTTACACGTATGACTAACAATTTTTAATCCAGTTCTGACCATAAGATGAGATGTCTTATGTTTGACTCATGTTTTGCAGATGTAGATTTATGTATATGTTATAGTCCCAACAAAGAAGTCCTATCTTATTAATAAATTGTTTCATAACCATGTTTCTCTTTCACCCACAGAACCTCCAAAGGCCCAGCTGGATAGCAAACTCCTGTCCGAAACCGTGATGATCAGAGCTGGTTCAGACCTGGTTCTGGATGCTGCAGTGGGAGGCCGGCCTAATCCCAAGGCTTCCTGGTCCAAGGGCAACAGGGAGCTGGAGCTGTGTGAAAAGTACCATCTACAGTACACCCCCACCAGGGCCATGGCCATCATCAAATTCTGTGACAGAGATGACACAGGAAAGTACATTCTCACAGTCAGGAATGTAAGCGGAACCAAAACCGCTGAGGTCAACGTCAAAGTGCTTGGTAAGTGAGTGCTTTGTTTTTCAAGCATTTAAATGAATACATTGCAGATTATGCTTTTTATACAAACATAATTTGTCATCCAAATTGGATGGTTATCCAAAGTGAAATATAATGAGTACATCTGTTTTTTTTTTCCTCAGACACCCCAGGAGTATGTGAAGGCAGCATTGAGATCAGCAAGATCACAGAAGAGTCGTGCACATTGAGCTGGAAGCCACCTCTTGAGGATGGGGGTGACGAGGTCTCTCGCTACATTGTGGAGAGGCGCGACACCAACAGACTCAACTGGGTTGTCATGGACTCCGAGTGCAAAGAGCTGACCTGCAACATCACCAGGCTGTTTAAAAACACTGAGTACCTGTTCAGAGTCCGGGGAGTTAACAAGTACGGAGCTGGTATCTACCTCCAGTCAGAGCCTATGGTTGCCAGAAACACTTTCAGTAAGTGCAATAGTCAGATCAAAATCTCTGAGGCCAAACAGACCCTGGTCTTTTGTTTTAAAAGAAGGATTCCATAAGATAAAAGCAAAAAAAAAATCTGCCTTGGAGCCCTAAGAGCAAACCTGGTTTCAAACTATTCGATGTATAAACAAAACAACAAATGAAGTCCTCATAATCTTTAACACTTAACTACCTTTCCTCTCTTCCAGCTGTGCCAACTCCTCCTGGTGCTCCAGAGATCCTGGCATCAGGAAAGGACTTTGCCACGATTGAGTGGCTGAAGCCAGAGAGTGATGGTGGCAGCCCTGTGATCCACTACCTGGTGGAGAGGCGTGAGAGAAAGAGTGCCCGCTGGGTGAAGGTGAACAGGGATGGAGCCCATCTGGACACCACATTGAAGGTGTCTGGTTTGACAGAGAGCAACATCTACCAGTTCAGAGTTACAGCCATCAACAAGGCTGGAGAGAGTGACGCCAGTGAGGTTTCTCTGTACGTTGTCTGCAGAGTGCCAACATGTAAGTCCAGTTTGTTTAAGTCTAAATTCCTAGCCACAACCTCGCAACTGAAGATCTGACTGATCTGATGCTAATTCTCCTTTTAGATTTGTGACATGATTGAAGGATAACTATGTCCATTAAAACATCAGTAAAATCTTTACTCTTTAATCTTCACTCTTTTCAGGCACCCCTGCTCCTCCTTCCATCCCTCGTATCACTGATACCCATGCTGACAGCATCAGTCTGGCCTGGTCGCGCCCTGTGGAGGATGGAGGAGCTGATGTGATTGGCTACATCCTAGAGATGCAGGAAGCCGGAGCAGAGGAATGGAAGAAAGCCCATGAAAAGACACTACGTGCTACAGAATATGTGGTGACTGGACTTTCAGCTGGCAAGAAGTATTGCTTCAAAGTGGCTGGCATTAACATTAATGGTACTGGGGACTTCAGTGAACCCTGTGCTGAGACTGAACCAGTGGAGAGAATTGGTAAATAATCTGAAAAAGTGTTGTGTTTTTAATTTATTCATCAAAGAAAGAGATGGAATTAGAGAGACAGAACTTTTTATTGCTTTACAGCAAAAAAAGTTACATATTATTTTAAAACTGAATTTACTTCTGCTATTTGGAAATCTTTCATGATGTGGTGTTACTACAAGCCATGTAATCATTATAACGGTCTCCCTGACAGAAACTCCCGACTTTGATCTCCATGATGACCTAAGGAAGACCATCTGCCTGCGTGCTGGAGGCTCACTTCGCCTGTTTGTAAAAATTTCCGGTCGTCCCACTCCTGCCATCACTTGGAGTAAGCCTGGTGTTGACCTCCAAAACAGAGGATTCATTGAAGTCACCAATACATCCACCACGCTCATCATTGATAAAGTCCACCGCTATGATGCTGGTAAATACACGCTGGTGGCCGAGAACTCTGCTGGGAAACAGGAAGTCAACATTCTGGTTAAGGTCTATGGTAAGTTGTATGACAATTGAATTGGAGTATGACATATTACTGAAAGTTTTTCAGCTTTTCAATATGTTATATTTTGACTAAATGTGTTTTAATTGTTAGATACTCCTGGACCAACTGGACCAATACAGATCAAAGAGCTAACAAAGGAGTCTGTTACCATCTCATGGGAAGCCCCAACGGTGGATGGAGGTGCTCCTGTCAATAACTACATTATTGAAAGGCGTGAGGCCTCCATGAGAGCTTACAAGACTGTTACGTCCAAGTGCAATAAGACATCCTATAAGATCGATGGCCTGATGGAGGGCATGATGTACTACTTCCGCGTGCTCCCAGAGAACATCTATGGTATTGGGGAGCCCTGTGAAACCCCTGATGTCGTCCTGGTTTGTGAGGTGCCTCTGCCACCACACAAGCTGGAGGTGATTGACATCACAAAGAGCACTGTCACTCTGGGCTGGGAGAAGCCTGAGCATGACGGTGGCAGCAGGCTGACAGGCTATGTCATTGAAGCCTGCAAATTTGGTACTGACAAGTGGATGAAGGTGGCCACACTGAAGACCACAGACTTTGAGCACACAATTGAGAAGCTGAATGAGAAAGAGCAGTACTTACTCAGAATCAGAGCAATCAACAGCAGAGGAGCCAGTGAACCCAAAGAGCTTGTTACAGCCGTCACTGTACAGGAACAGAGAGGTAACAGACAAAGTGTTCTACCTGCAGTCAAACATAACGTTTTGTTTTTTCCTAAAGAGTTAAAGTTAAAAATACATGTTTATCTATGACTAAAATCAGGATGTTTTTCTTGGCTCCTGAACTGTATATGTTGAAGATTTTCTGTCCAGCAGTAACCTTTAGTATAGCATCACAGCTCAGTTCACATCTATTTTTATGTGAAATACTGTTAAAATGTTTTTATATCTTTCTTTCCTCTTCAGTCATGCCAATGGTGGACTTTTCCAGTATTCCTCAAAAGACTGTCAATGTTCTGGCTGGCAAGACTCTGGAGCTAGACCTGCCCATCATTGGCAGGCCTCCTCCCATCTGCTCGTGGAGCTTCAATGATAACAAGATAAAAATCACAGACCGTGTCAAAATCAAGAGCACTGGCAAGTTCTCCAAACTGACCATGTCTGACACCACCATCGACGACACTGGTGACTATACCCTGGAGGTGAAGAATGCTGTTGGTGTTATCACAGAGGTCATCAAAGTCATCATCCTTTGTAAGAAATCATCCCTTTTTTGTTATTTTAAGTTTTGATATTTACTGATGCTGATGCTTGAGCAGGTTATAATAAAGTCAGGCTGATTTATATCTAAATTGACAATACTACAGGCAATCGATAATTATTTTATTAACATGTATTATTTTACAATCAAGTTAGGTGTAACCATTAATTCTGTTAATTCCATTTCATTAGCTAAACCTGATGAACCAAAGGGACCCATCAGGTTTGATGAGGTTGATGCTACATCAATCACCTGTAGCTGGGATCCTCCAGTCAGAGATGGTGGAGCTCCCATCAGTGGCTATGTAGTGGAGCAGCGTGATGCCCACAGACCTGGCTGGGTACCTGTCTGTGACTCTGTTAGCCGACCAACCTTCAAGTTTGATAACCTGATTGAGGGAGATGAGTATGTATTCCGTGCAGCTGCCATCAATCGCTATGGCACTGGAGAGTTCCTGCAGTCAGAAATTGTTACCTGCAGGAGCTTGAAAAGTAAGAATTCTGGATTTTTTTTTACATATTTAGCTGACATTACTATGACAAAATTATTTCAACAGAAGTATACTTAAATGCTTCTCCTCCTCCACAGATGTGCCTGGACCTCCTGGCCGTCCAACCATCTTTGATGTTTCTCGTGACGGCATGACTGTGGCCTGGAACCCGCCAGATGAAGATGGCGGCCTTGAGGTTTCTGGATACATTATCGAGCGCAAAGAAGTCAGATCTGACAGGTGGGTGCGTGCCAACAAGAACCCCGTCACCATGACCAGATATAGGTCAACAGAGCTGATTGAGGGCCTGGAGTATGAACACAGAATCACTGCAATCAATGCCAGGGGACTGAGCAAACCAAGTCTACCATCCAAATCAGCAAAAACAGTGGCTACAGATCCCATTGGTGAGATAAAAGTTGGAAAAACTCTTTATCTATAGAGTTATGAGAGTTTTGAATACAACCCCACTAAGCAGCTGCTAGAAATATTGACATGCTTTTTCTTCCCCACTCAGATCCACCTGGTTGTCCTCAGAACCCGAGGATCACTGATACCACAAAGTCCTCAGTATCGCTGGCTTGGAGTCCTCCTGATGACGAGGGAGATGCAAGGGTGGATGGTTACCTAATTGAGATGCAGAAGGTGGGCACCATGGCCTGGATCAAGTGCAACACCACACCATCTCTAATCTGCGAGTACACTCTGACCAACATGCCACAAGGAGAGGAATTTAAATTCCGTGTGATGGCCTGCAATGCTGGCGGCTCTGGAGAGCCTGCAGAAGTGCCTGGAACTGTCACTGTGACTGAGATGCTTGGTAAGAACACAAAGGTTGCATTAATTATAACTGCACCAAGATAATTTTTATGTTTAAAAACTACTGAAAAATAAAAAAAAATTCTAACTATCACTGTTCTCCAGAATCTCCTGGCTATGCTATGATCTGGAACTCAAATACAAAGAGGTGTATGTGGTTCGCCAGGGAGGAGTGGTTAGACTCTCTGTGCCCATCAGAGGTAAACCTCAACCAACCTGCAAGTGGTCAAAGGATGGTGATGCAGTCTCCACCAAGGCCATGATTGCCTCCAATGAAGATGCCAGTGAGCTGGTCATTAAGGGAGCCGAGAGGAGCGACTCTGGCATGTACAACCTCCTGCTGGAGAATAAGGTTGGCAAGAAGAAGGCCCAAATCAAGGTGAAGGTCATTGGCCGCCCAAGCGCTCCAGAGGGACCAATGGTCTTTGAGGAGATCCAGGCTAACTCTGTAAAGGTGTCCTGGAAGGCGCCCATGGACAACGGTGGCTCAGAGATCTTGGGTTACATTATAGAACGACGTGAAGCAGCCAGAAACGCCTGGTACACTGTGGACCCAAGAGTGACTGACACTCAGCTGGTTGTCAAAGGCCTTAAGGAGGGAACAGAATACCATTTCAAGGTCACAGCGGAAAACTCTTTCGGTGTCAGCTCCTCTCTGAAATCCGAGCAGCCTGTGGTGCCTAAGACTCCTCTGTGTAAGCATTCCTCATCTTTAGTCTTGAGTGTCTTGGAACAGTATGAGACCCTTCAATAATGACTGAAAAAATAATCGTGTTTTTCAATCCAGGTCCCCCTGAGCCTTCAAGCACCCCACCAGAGATCATGGACGTCACAAAGAGCTCTGTGGCATTGGCCTGGTCCAGACCAAAGGATGATGGTGGTTCTGCCATCACTGGCTACTTTGTTGAGTACAAGGTGGTGTCCTCTGAGACGTGGTCCCGCCATGAAACAAAGATCACCTCCACCATGTTTACTCTGTCTGGACTGACCCCTGATACAGACTTCCAGTTCCGTATTGTCGCTGTCAACAACATTGGTGAGAGCGAAGCTGGTCCTGTGTCTGATCCAGTCACATGCAAGGATCCATTTGGTAAGTCTCTTCTCTTAATAAAATGTTATTACTGATAATTAATCGCACAGTAATTATTAGTGTACATGGGACAATTAGATGTGAAAGTCCATCGCAGTTTTACAGACAACAAAACCAGAAGAAGTGCAGTGCTTGTCATTGGTCTTAGTAAGACACAAATTTACTTGTTTTATTTTATGTTTCTTTCTTTTCAGACAAGCCAAGCCAACCAGGTGAGATTGACATAGTTAACGTGAAAAATAACTTCATCACTATCCGCTGGCAAGCTCCAGAGTGTGATGGTGGAAAGGAGGTCCTAGGCTACTGGGTGGAGTACAGGAAGTCCATAGAGAGCACCTGGAAGAAGTGCAACAAGCAGAGGCTGAAGGAAATGGAGTTAACTATTCCTGGACTGGCTGAGGCCACAGAGTACGAGTTTAGAGTGTTTGCTGAGAATGAGACGGGAATGAGTAGACCTCGTAGGACTGCCACATGCATCAAGACCAAACTGAGCGGTGAGTACACTGAAATACACTGTGTGAGAAGTTACTTCATTAATTAACATAATACACGGTTCCTAACTATACCTTACTTATACTCTTTGTTTTGTACTCACAGTTGAAACTAAACCAAGCCTGAGAAAGGAAATGGACGAAGTAACTGCCAAGCTTGGCCAGCCTGCTGTCATGAAGTGCCAGATTATTGGCAGACCTGTCCCTGACATCAAGTGGTATCATGCTGGCAAGGAGATTGTTGAGTCCCGCAAGTACGAAATGAGCTCTGATGGCCGCAACCACTCGCTGTCCATAATGACTGACCAGCAAGAGGATGAGGGAGAGTACACCTGCAAGGCCATCAATGATGCCGGAGAAGCTGAGACCACAGGCGTCCTGGTGTTGGAGGCTGCTTCATCCTTCCACCCTGACTACCCATTGAAGGAAATATACTATGCCGGCCTGGGAAGCACTTTGCGCATCCATGCTGTCTACATTGGCCGTCCTCAGCCAAAGATCATGTGGTTGCATGGGGCAAGGACCCTTGAGAACACAGAGGACATCAGCATTGAGACCACCGAGCATTACACACACCTGATTATCAAGAATGTGCAGCGCAGAGTCCATGGAGGCAAATACAGAATCAGACTCCACAACCACTTCGGCAGGGCTGACACCGCATTCAATGTTGAAATTTATGGTATGTGCAGTGAGTACAACAAAGCCTGCATGCATTTTTTATATTGATTTTGTTATATTATGATATTTATAGTTAAAACTTAATGTCTATGATTCTAGACAAACCTGACATGCCTCAGGGTCCCATTGTGCTGGAAGCCCTTCTGAAGAACTCCGTCATCATCAGCTGGAAACCTCCCAAGGACGACGGAGGCTGCATGATCACCAACTACATTGTGGAGAAACGTGAGGACAAAGAGGGTACCGAGTGGGAACTGGTGTCGTCATCCATTAATGGCACCTCTTGCCGTGTGCCCAACCTCACCGACAGTGCTGGATACTTCTTCCGTGTCTATGCCCAGAATCGCTATGGCAACAGTGAGCCATTGGAGCTCACTTCACCTATCCTTATCAAGAGCCAACTGGGTAAGTTTGGTAGAATACCAATTTATGTTTCAAGTACTTGACAAATAAATTCACATCCAACAATTTAAGTATAGAACTGTAATACACAATATCATTTTATTTTTAAAGAGATACCCAAGCAAACAGTAGAATAGTATTAACAATGGTTTCTGATTCATATATTCCTGTCCACAGAAAAACCATCACCACCTCTGTCACCAGTTGTTTCTGGAATCACCAAGGACTCCTGTGTGGTTTCTTGGAAGCCTCCCCTCAGTGATGGCGGCTCCAAAATCAAGAGCTATTGCCTTGAGAAGAAGCACAAGAAGGACAAGAAGGAATGGAGTGAATGGACTCCAGTGACCACAGATGAGATCAAACAGACAGTGTTCTCCGTCAAGCGTCTGAATGAGGGCATCGAGTACATCTTCCGTGTGAAGTGTGAGAACCTCGGAGGACAGAGCGACTACAGCGAGGAGACCGCTCCTGTTGTTCCAGTTACAGCTGTTGAAGTCCGTGCTCCTGCTTTCAAGGAAGAGCTGAGGAACATGAGCATCAAGTACAAGAGCAATGCTACCCTTGTCTGCAAGATCATAGGACAACCCAAGCCTGTGATTAAATGGTTTAGAAGAGGTAAGGAGATCCACTCCGATGGAAAGAAGATCAAGATTCAGGAGTTCAAGGGAGGTTATCACCAGCTGGTCATTACTGAGGCTGATGAGGAAGACTCCACCGTGTACCAGATAAGGGCTACCAACCAGGGAGGCTCAATCTGTGCTACAGTTTCTCTGGATGTCGAAAGTAAGCTCACAGATACCCAATTTCTCCTAAGCTATTATTTTCTTGCACTGACCTATGCAAAAAGCAGTGTATATATATATATATATATATATATATATATATATATATATATATATATATATATATATATATATATATATATATATATATATATATACACATATATGATTTAATTTCAAATTAAACATGACAGCTCATTTAAACTATTTCCCCTCATTCTTTGTAGTTCCTGCCAAGATTCACCTGCCAAAGAACCTGAAGGACAAAGAAGCAATCCCTGCCCTGCGTGGAGAAGTGGTCAATATCAAGATTCCTTTCGGTGGCAAACCAGATCCTGTCATCACATGGCAGAAGGGACAAGATCTGATTGACAGCAATGGCCACTACCAGGTCATTGTCACCAGATCATTCACTTCTTTGGTATTCCCCAATGGAGTGGAGAAGAAAGATGCTGGTTTCTACATTGTCTGTGCCAAGAACAGATTTGGCATTGACCAGCAGACAGTTGAACTGGATGTAGCTGATGTGCCAGATCCTCCACGTGGTATCAAAGCTAGTGATGTCTCCAGAGACTCAGTCACACTGAACTGGATGGCCCCAGCAAATGATGGCGGCAGCAGAGTCATCAGCTACATCATTGAGAAGTGTCCCACTACTGCAGAGAGGTGGCAGCGTGTTGCCCAGTCCCGTGATACCCACTACACTGTTATCAATCTGTTTGGAGGAACCAGCTATCAGTTCAGAGTCATTGCTGAGAACAAGTTTGGACAGAGTGCTCCATCTGAGACCAGTGGACCAGTGATGACCAAGGAGGATAAATCAAGAGTCCTACTCTATGACAGGGAAGTTGACGATACTGGACATGTGCCCAGGGGCAAGGCTCAACACTCTGATTCCAAGAATCTGCACAACAAATATGCTATTGCAGAGGAATTGAGCAGAGGTCAGTTTGGCATTGTCCATCGCTGTGTTGACATCAGCTCTGAGAAGACCTACATGGCTAAATTTGTCAAAGTGAGAGGTGCAGATCAAACAATAGTCAAGAAAGAAATTGCAACACTCAATCTGGCCAAACACACCAACTTCCTCCTCCTCCATGAGTCTTTTGATAGCCCTGAAGAGCTGGTGATGATTTATGACTTCATCTCTGGTACTGACATCTTTGAACGCTTCAACACAGCAGAGTTTGAGCTTAATGAGTGTGAGATTGTGAACTATATCAGGCAAATTTGCTCAGCTCTTGAGTTCCTGCATGCTGAAAGTTATGGACACTTTGATATCAGACCTGAGAACATTGTATACACAACTAGAACCAGCTCAAATGTGAAGATTATTGAGTTGGGCCAGTCCAGACATCTGACTCCTGGAGAACAAATCAAGATTCAATATACAACTGCAGAATATGCCGCCCCTGAAATCCACCAATGCGACATGGTTAGCACTGTCACTGACATGTGGTCAGTTGGTGTCCTTGCCTATGTCCTCCTCAGTGGTCTTAATCCATTCACAGCTGAAACCAACCAACAGATGATAGACAACATCTCTAATGCAGCCTACAGCTACGATGACGAGTCCTTCAAGCAGGTCAGTGTTGAGGCATTAGACTTCACAGACCGCCTAATGACAAAGGACCGAAAGCACCGTATGACTGCTGCTGAGGCTCTGGTACATCCTTGGCTGTCCAAGCCTGCAGAGGAGATTAGCACTAGAGCGATCCCAACTGGTAGGCATAAGAGATACTATCAGATGATGGTGAGAAAAGAGTGGAACACTGTTGTCTCTGCAGCCCGTGTTGCCAGCGGCGGCTCCATCAGGTCACAGCGTGGTGTTTTTGTCGCCAAGGTGAAAATTGCTCCATTTGAAAATGGTCCTGTTGGAGGCCAGATTGGCCATGCAGTGGTGAATGAGGGAGACACTGTTAAATTTATCTGCAACATCGACAACTATGATAGCACTACTGAGGTGACATGGTACTGTGGTGTCAGGCAACTTGAAGCTGGTGACAAATATGAAATTGAATATGAGGACGGCTTGGCTGTAATCACCATCCACAAAGTCACAAGAGCAGATGATGGCACCTACAGATGCAAGATTGTGAATGAGTATGGTGAAGACAGTGTTTATGCAGAGCTCTTTATCAATGGTGTTAGATCTTACCGTGACTTCTTCACCACCCGTGTGGTCAAAAAAACAAAGCGCAGAGTTGACACTGCTAGAATGCTTCAGAAGCCACCAGAGTTCACCCTTCCTCTGGTCAACCAAACAGCTTACATTGGTGAGGATGTGCGCTTCGGCGTCACCATCACTGTTCACCCTGAGCCTCGTGTCATTTGGCACAAGTCTGGACAGAAGCTCATTCCTGGACATGATGACAGGAAATACACATTCATCAGTGACAAGGGCCTGTACCAGCTCATTATCCATAACCTTGAGGATGAGGATGATGCTGAGTACAGTGTTGTGGCCCGTAACAGGTACGGTGATGACAGCTGCAAGGCTCGTCTTACCGTTGTTCCTCGACCTAAACCAGCGGACCTCACCCTGAGGCCCATGTTCAAACGCCTGCTCGCAAATGTCGAGTGCAGGGAGGGCCAGAACGTGCGCTTTGAGATTAGAGTATCAGGTCATCCTACACTGAAATGGGAGAAGGATGGCACACCTTTAGCTTTTGGACCATCTATTGAGGTTGTCCATGAAGGTTTGGATTACTTCATCCTTCATGTGAGAGACACTCTCTGTGAGGACTCTGGTGTATACAGAGTTACTGCAACCAACTCTGCTGGATCTGCCAGTTGTCAAGCCACACTCAAAGTAGAACGTGCCACACATGTAAAGAAGGAACATGAGGCCAGTGAAAAGGAGAAGGAAAAAGTAGCTGGACAGGAGGAATTAGACAAAAAGGTGAGGCTGTCTCAGATTTTAACTGGCACTGTTGTTACACCTTTACCACCTGCAGCAGTACAAGCTGTCAGGGAGGCAGCCACAATGTTCAAACCTGCTGTGACAACTAAGAAAGGTGAGAAGACTGAGGCTGAGATAAAGAAAGAACAAGAAGAGAGGAAGAAAAGGGCAGATGAGAAGAGGCTGCGTATGCCTTATGTGGTCCCCACTCCTCGTGTCATTAATCCAGCCGTCCTTGAGGAGGATGTGGAAATAAAACATTTCAAGCCACTCTCTGATATGAAATGGTACAAGAAGCTGCGGGACCAGTATGAGTTCCCAGAGCCTATGGAGAAAATCAAGCAGAAGCGAATGAAGCGCATCCGTCTCTCAAGGTGGGAGCAGTTCTACGAGGTGCCTATCAGGATCAAGGATCAGTATAAGCCTAAGTGGCGCATCTCATCCATGACTCATGATGATTTGGAGACTGTGAGGCCTGCAAGGCAACGCACTCTGTCCCCTGAGATGGAGGCCTACCACAGGATCAGGAGGAGGTCCCTTGGTGACCTTTCAGATGAGGAGTTACTCCTGCCTGTGGGTGAGTACCTATCAATGAAGAGAACTGAAGAGGAGAGGCTTCGCCTGGAGGAGGAGCTAGAGCTTGGCTACTCTGCTTCTCCACCTAGCCTTAGCCCAGTTCGTTTTGAGCTGTCGGCCCTGCGTCCCTCATCTCCCACAAGAGTCTATAGTGATGATGAAGAGGGAGAAGAAATCCACAGATATGACTCCTACAGAATTCCATCTAAATATGAAGCTGGCCCAAGTTTTGTTGACCTCCGCCAGCGTCACGACAAAGCCACATACAAAGCTCCAAGACAGAAGCAGAGGGTGTATGAAGAGAGACAAGATCTGGAGCTGCTGCGCCCGCACACAACTGTTCAGAGAATCTCTTCTTACAAGAGTCAACTCAAACGCATGGAGTTTGAGGAGAAGACTCGAACCTTGAAAAAGGAAACAACCGTTTCCGTTGCCACAGTCTCTGAGGGCATTGAATCTGAAAACCTGATAGGTTTTACCTCAGAATATATTCCTAAACCAATTAAGAAGCTTCCAATGCCTGAACCTGAGAGGAGGAGATCTCCTACCCCAGAAAAAGCTCTTAAGACTGAAGTGACCCTTCCAAAAGTTGACTTTGCATCCAGATATGAGGAGAGAAAGCAAGCTCTGAGAACAGAGAGAAGATCAGTGGAGAGGAAGGCTGAGGTGGTGACACAGGCTCCCTTCAGCCTTGACCACGCCCCACGTATTACCATCAGGATGCGATCTCATCGTGTGCCCTTTGGCTGCAGCACAAAGTTCACTCTGAATGTTCAGGCCAAACCACAGCCTGAGGTCAAGTGGTTCCACAATGGAAAAGACATTCATCAGAGTAGCAAATACCAAATGACCAACATTAGTGGGGTTCTTACACTCCAGATCATCAACTGTGTAACTGAAGATTCTGGCACTTACCGTGTTGTCTGCAGGAATGCCAAAGGAGAAACCTCTGACTATGCCACATTGGATGTAGCAGGAGCAGAATATGCTGCCTTCTCTTCACTTCGCAGAGATGAGGAGCCTCCTTCCTCTCATCTGCCAGAGATGACCCGAACAGAAGTGTATCATGTCTCATCCTCTAAAACAACAGTGAAGGAGACAGTGACTAAAACTGTGACAGAGTCCACCACTGTTATTGAGAAGCCAAGGGAGAAGCCTAGTGTTCCTGCCAAGATCCTGACTAAGCCACAGTCCCTGATTGTAGAGGAGGGAGACGTTGCCAGGTTTGACTGTGATGTAGATGGTGAACCAGCACCTTCTATCACCTGGCTTCATGAAGGAGTAGTTGTTGGCCCCTCTGCCCGTCACCATATCATCTCTACTCAGCACAACTCCCAGTTTGAGATTTCTGCTGTTGAGATGGCAGATGAAGGCAGCTACACTGTGCTTGTGGAAAATGCTGGAGGCAAACAAGAGGCCTATTTCACTCTGACTATCCGCAAGTCAGAGTCCAAGGAGAAAGTAGTCGCCCCTCCCAGAATCACCTCTCCAGAAGCTAAGTCTCCTCCTCCAAAGTCCCCTGAGCCAGTCAAATCTCCTCAGAGAGTCAAGTCCCCTGAGCCAGTCAAGTCACCTCAGAGAGTCAAGTCTCCAGTCTCACCAAAATCCCCAACACCAAAATCCCCAACACCAAAGTCTCCTCCTGCCAAATCCCCAACTCCATCTGAGAGAGGGTTAGTGACTTCTCCAATCAAGTCACCAAAAAGGGTGATGTCGCCAACTCCTGTCACACCCCACTTCCTAGTGCAGCCCAGGTCCCAGAATGTGAATGAGGGACAAAATGTCAAATTCACATGTGAAATCACAGGAGAGCTATCTCCTGAAGTTGAGTGGTTGAAAGACAACATAACTGTGAGTAGTTTCTCCAGAAATGTATTTATTTCACAATAACAAAAAGACTAGTTGCAGTGTTCCTCAAACTATTTTAATCTAAATTAACATATAGACACCTGTAGCTTACCTAACACATCACTGTCTCTCTCTGCAGCTATCGGTCACATCTAACATCAGACAGAGTCGCTCTAAGAATGTCTTCACTCTGGAGATATGTGAAGCCACAGTTGCAGACAGTGGGAAATACACAATAAAAGCCAAAAATCAATATGGACAATGTTCTGCAACATCCTCCCTCAACGTCCTCAGTAAGTTGTCTCATTTATTTCAACTAAACACAATTAAACACACTCTGTCTAAGTGTATTTAATTGGCTTGGATACTAAAGTTTGTGATGAAAATCAGACTTGGATTGCATTAAACTACACCAAAGCAAACATCTTAAATCTAGTTCAGCATTCAGATCCTTAATAAAGTCCAAGGCACTTGAGCTTACACTCAATGTATGCATATGGTTTACTGTGCTTGTGCACATTGTGATATGAGCCATGTGCTTGTCATTTGCTCGCAGCTCTTATGGAAGAACCAACAAAAATTATTATTGTGGAACAAAGAGCTTCCTCTGACGCTGTTGCCAGCATGCAGAAAAGTTTATCGGCCTCATCAGTTTGTATGCAGGCAGCTTCCATGCAGGCCGGCAGTTACAGCAGCAGCTCCCACTCTGCTACTGCCGGATATTCATTTGAGAGCACGTCTACAACTAGCATGTCTGCTGTGATGGCTGAGTCAATGGTTTCCATGAGCTCCAGCAGCCAAATGATGGAAATGTCTGCTCACTCGCATGTTGAGGCCTCCTCCTCGCTCAGGGCCCTCACCACAGGTGTTAAAAGAGGTGAGAAGTTGCTTGAATCTGTCAGTAACTTGCACTTAAACACAAAATAACAGGAATGGCAAGTGAGATGAAGTTTGTTCTTCTCATGTATTCATCAGTTAATAATCACACTAAAGTCATAAAAAATAAGCCACTGTTTTTATCGAAATAAAAAAATGTAAATTGTGAAAAAGAAACTGTGCTGGTTGTGCAAAAGTAAAGCAAGTAAATGTGTTTGGAACTTGTATGGAGAAAACACCATGGTCAACTTTGACAACATTTTCCCTGTTGACAGTTGCAAGCATAATGGTTGGCCAGCACTACAGATTTTCATTTTTTGCATGTTACCAGTTAAGCTCATCTCCCAAACTTTGTATAGTGTTGTTTTATAGGGATATCAAAAAATGTCAAACATACATTAACTGTTGTGAAATTATCAGCTTTTTTTGACCTGTACAAATCATGGCTTATTCCTGTGACTATAGTGCAGTCATGTACCATAATCCTGTACTTTTTTAACAAATGTCAAACTGTTGTTACTGACCTTGTTCTTCTCATCATTAACAGGCGTTCCACCTAAGATTGAGGCTCTTCCGCAGAATGTCAGTGCTGAGCCAGGGAAATCCCTGACTGTGGCGGGAATGTTCTCCGGAGACCCTGCACCGTCTGTTCAGTGGGTCCGCTCAGGTCGGACTCTCCCCAATGGGGATGAGAGGTACCACGTGGAGATCTCCACCGACCTCTCCACCCTGATGATCTCTGCGGTGAAGGAGGATGACGCCGGAGCATACACTCTCCGACTGTCCAATGAGCTCGGCTCCGACTCTGCAACTGTCAATATTCACATTCGGTCCATGTAAAAAAAAAAAAAAAGTTAATTTATATCCCCTGTTTCCCTCGTCCAGAACCTTTTTATTTAGGGAATTAGCAAAAAGAATACTTGATAAAGATCTGGATTTCTGTTCTTGTAAATATGAACTATTTTTGTACCAAACTTGACATTAATTTATGCCAAACTAGACTAAAGTCTAAAGTTGTTATAAAATGTGCCATATTGGACAATTATGACTTAGGATTTTTGAACCACTTTTCTGTGACATGTACATAATGTATATAGCCGAATTTAACGGTTATGGGAAATGTATGCATTGTTATTTATGACAATAATATTAACTGAAACAAAAGAACAAATGTTTTAACAGGAGAAAGTTCCACCAGGAACGAATACCCTGTCAAACTGAGAAACTAAACTCTGTGCCTCAACGATAAGTTGAAGTCTTAAGATTGCCTCAACAGGTAGAGAGGCTCCCTGTTGACGTTATGAACCATAAACAGAAAGACAAAGTTATTGCTTTGGACACGCATCAGTGCGTGAGAAATTACAGTTTCCTATGAGTTGTACCATGAGCGTAAGACCCTGAGTGCTGTTTGCATTACCCTCATGTAAGCAGCATGAACCGGCCTTGTGCTCAGACTGACTGTGTCATACCACCATGATTTGATGACCTGCTGAGGGTGTGAGCGGCCTGCACTCTCAACATTTAGATCATTTTAATAAAGAGCGCTGTTTCTGGCACAGGACGGCCAGACTGGCTTCTTAAAACATAACATCTCCTGGCCATAAATGAACAGAAAGTCAAAGCCGGCTCTGCTGTGCAGAAGCAGCGCCATCTCTTGGAGGATAGTTAGTTTACGTGTTTGTGTTTGAGTGTGAGTGTTTGTAGTTTTTAGTCATTTCACTGTGTCAGTATTCAGGGTTTTGTTCCTTAACCACAGTGACTCCATCTCCTGTGGGAGAAAAGAAAAGCAGACATGTTTTACCCTGCACTTTGATTTAATTGATCTGTTGATGTAGAACTATATTTCATCCTCCTTGAGTTTTATGCATTACTAATTTAATAAAGCATGATTTCAGCACTACACACATGCTCCCTCCTGTTTATTGTGTCTTGTCTTAAGCATGCACTGTATGGACCAAAGGGGTCAGGGGGCATTAGTGGTCAGCTCATGCACAGAGGATCCCATGGAGCTCGGTGAGCGGATCACGAGAGGGTGTCTTAGGAGGTCAAGAGTGTCCAGAGCCTCACAAAGTTCCCTTAGTTTCCCTAAAACACAAAAATCTGTCACTGACTGATGAAGTTACACAACACAAAGGGTTGTAGCTACATAAACTATGCGTACAAGCTCTGCTCTCTTAAGAGCTGAAAGTATTTCAGGTAAACGATGCCAATTTAAGGATTACCAGGAGAAGGAGGAGTCTGTCCACCCTCTGCCAGAGACCGATGGCAACACAAAGGGAGTGCATGAAAGGAACATGTACCGGTAGAGTGACGGCAGCTTTGTCAAAAATAGATAAACTGAGCTGCCAAGTCTCAAGTTTTGACTGTGTGACTTAAGCACATCAACAAGTTTACACACTCACATGCCACACCTCATTTCTCACACTGACAATCTCAAAATAAGTTAATTTCCTCCTATAACCTGCCTATGTGAAGCAGTCCAGTGGGATTGTGGGGGAAGTGAGTCTCTCCTGCATGGTGTCATAGCCACTTGGAAGTACTTTATGCTATTAATGGTAGTTAAGTAACTAGTAGTCATTCATAATTTGTCTGGATGAGCTCAGGCTGCAGCATCACTGTAACTGAAAGGCCCTGTGATGTGTTTGCTGCCACAGAAGAGAAATAAAGTCTGTTTCACTGCGTGTAGTTACCAACAAAAAGCAAGGGTGAAATCAGTTAAAATAAAACCAGAGGTCTCCTAACTCTGCTTTGGAGGTGCAGATCTGGTGGTAACATATGTTATCAGTAATCAGTTGTGCTCCCGTAACATCAATATTAATCATGTGTGGATCAGATAATTGATCAAAGACTGTTTTGTTCTCTTTCTTGATTGTATTTTTGCTGTGGTGAAAAACTTCAGCAGAGAAAGGCGGGGATGATGGTTACAGACTGCAAGAGAGCTGAGAAATGAGAAATCACCTGTGCAGAGAGTTTGGGAGAGTACAAATAAAAACACCTAGCAGAGTGAGTCAGAAAAACAAAAGTCTGAAACAGAAAAACAAAGAAACAAATAAAAGTGCAGGGGACTTGACAGTATAAATAATTAATAATTAAAGTAAGTTTGATTTGTTAAGAGTTATGAGTTGAAAGTTTTGTTCATCCAACTGCATTTATAAAAACATTTTCATTCAAACATAGTTTGTTTGTCATGTGATGCCTTAATACGCCTTAAGAACAAATACTGCTGGACCGCTCCAGAAAACTAAACTGCAGATGAACATTTAATGTGCAGGAATTCATAATATAAACACAACTAAATATGCCTGTGACAGTTTGGTCACAGTACAGCACATTGACCAAAGATATTCACAGATGTGAGCATATACTTACTGAAGGTCTGACTCCTGAGGCTGAAGGTTGGCCATTCGCTCTTCTGTGGACGTAGCCAGCTGGAAGAGACATTGTCGGTCTGTTGGTCTGGCCGGACCTGCATTTCATTGACTTGGCAGTAACTGGCAGGTGTCAGGCTCAGTGGGAGGACTAGAAAGACTGACTAGGATCCTTTAATGACAAAGTTCAAAAAGTAATGGGAATGGGCAGGCCACAGGTTAGACAGGTCAGGCAGAAAGACAGAGATATTGAATGAATGAATGAATGAATGAAACAGCTGATCAGACTCTGATATAGACCTATTCTGCCTTACTGAGACCTGGCTAGGTCAGGAAGAATTTGTTAGCCTAAATGAATCCACTCCACCGAGTCATTCTAACGTTCATGTTCCTCGAGACACTGGACGAGGAGGTGGAGTTGCAGCCATTTTTAATTCAGCCCTATTAATAAATTCTCGGCCTAAAGAAGGCTTACATATGGTATTGATATTGAGCACTTAATAGTCTCCCCCCAAAATCCTATATTATCAGACCACTACTTAGTATCATTTGAATTCCTATTACAGGACTATGCACCTCCTAGAAAAATTAGTGTTCACTAGATGGTTACCTGACTTGTACTAGGACTAAATTTAAGGAAGCAATTCCGACAGCATTAAAGTCAGTAAGATTTCCTAGTATCTCTGACGACTCTCATGATTTTTTGAACTCCCCCCAAATCGACCAACTTGTTAGTCAAAAATCTAATCAAATGTATTTATTTAGAGCCCAAAATCACAAACATTGTTTGCCTCGGAGGGCTTTACAATCTGTACAGTTGTGACACCCTCTGTCCTTAGACCCTCGAACCGAGTCAGGAAAAACTTCAAAAAAACCTTTATGGGAAAAAGAAGAAACCTGAGGAAGAGCCACAGATGAGGGATCCCTCTCCCTGGGACGGACAGACGTGCAATAGATGCCACATGTACAGAGAACATCATCATCAATCATATAGGGAATTATACATGCTGAGTTCATGGGTTTAGTCCATGTGTGAAGGTATCACAGGTAATGGAAATGAGTCCGTGAGTCCAGGTGCATCTCTAGATGTCCTCATATGGAGCTCTGGGCCACTCGACCTTCTCTCCACAACACAGACACAGATCATGTCCCCACCAGGCCAGTGAACCTCAGACAGATGGACCACAACCAGAATCAGTGAGGAACCTGCAAGACTGGAGAGAACAAAGAGGACCAGGGGCTCCGGCAGTAACATGCACTTTACAGGACATAAGAGTATTCACATTAACCACTTTAACCAATTTAACCACTTTAACCAGTTTAACCACTTTAACTACTTTAACCAGTTTAACCACTTTAGCCACTTTTACCAGTTTATAAGGTGACTCCAGTTTGCACTACTACCATAATAAGAGAGTAGAGGAAGCAGAGAAAGAGGAAGCAGAGACAGAGGAAGAGGGAGAGGTGCCCGATGCATCATGGGAGCCCCCCGGCAGTCTAAAGCCTATAGCAGCATAACTAATAGGGCGAGCCTGTGCCCACCCTAACTATAAGCTTTATCAAAAAGGAAGGTTTTAAGTCTATTCTTAAACACTGACACTGTGTCTGCCTCTCGGACCCAGACTGGGAGCTGGTTCCAGAGAACAGGGGCCTGATAAGCTGAAGGCTCTGCCCCCTAGACTACTTCTGGAAACCCTGGGAACTACAAGTAAGCCTGCGTTTTGGGAGCGCAGCACTCTAGTCGGATGATAAGGAGTTATCAATTCATTAAGATATGATGGTGCCAGACCATGTAGAGCCTTATATGTGAGGAGGAGGATTTTAAAATCCACTCTAAATTTTACAGGGATGAAACTAACGAGTAATAACACCATGGACTCACTCAGAGGCACTCTGGACTCTGTTGCGCCCCTAAAAAGAAAGATTATAAAACAAAAGAGATTGGCACCATGGTTTAACTCTGCAACTCGCAAGTTAAAACAAACAACACGACGATTGGAAAGGATATGGCGCTCCACCAAAGAGGAGGACTCTCGCCTAGCCTGGAAAGAGAGTCTCAAAACATATAGGAAAAGCCCTGTGTAATGCCAGAGCAGCCTACTATTCAGCATTAATAGAGGAAAATAAGAACAGCTGCCCTAGGTTTCTTTTCAGCACTGTAGCCAGGCTGACACAGACAGAGCCATAGCTCTATTGAACCCCGTAGTAGTAATGATTTCATGAGCTTTTTTAATGACAAGATTTTGAATATTAGGGAAAAAAAATCTGTCAGGATCTGCCATCGTTAGACTCTGATCTATCTAACGTGCCTTCAGACTCAGGAAATTTAGGAGCAGATACATTAAAACCTGACAATTGCTTAGACAGTTTTATTCCAATTGGCCTTCCCGAATTATCCTCGTTAGTTTCATCATCAAAAGCAACAACTTGTCTCCTAGACCTCATCCCAACTACGCTGCTTAAGGAAGTTTTCCCATTTATTGGTACATTGCTGCTGCATATTATTAATCTGTCTCTGGTGTCAGGCTTTGTACCCAAGTCTTTTAAAGTAGCTGTAATTAAACCATTGATCAAAAAACCTACACTTGATGCAGATGTGTTAGCCAATTACAGACCAATATCCAACCTCCCTTTTTTGTCTAAGATCCTAGAGAAAGCCGTTGCCAGCCAGTTATGTAATTATCTCCACAGTAATAGTCTTTTTGAAGTTTTTCAGTCAGGATTTAGAGCTCACCATAGCACAGAAACAGCACTTGTGAAAGTCACCAATGACCTGTTGACAGCATCAGATAGAGGGCTTCTGTCTGTACTTGTCCTGTTAGACCTCAGTGCTGCCTTTGATACAGTTGACCATCACATCCTGTTGCTGAGAATGGAAAAACTGCTTGGTATTAAAGGGTCTGCATTAAACTGGTTCAGATCATACTTATCAGATCGGTCTCAGTTTGTCCATATTTAATAATGAATCCTCTGTGCATACTAAAGTCTGTCATGGAGTTCCACAAGGTTCAGTGCTAGGTTCCAATTCTGTTTATTTTGTATATGCTGCCCCTTGGCAATATCATCAGGAGGCACTCCATAGATTTCCATTGTTATGCTGATGACACCCAATTATATTTATCAATGGAGCCAGACAAAACTGATCAGCTCCTGAAACTCCAGGCCTGCCTTAAAGATATAAAGGCTTGGATGACCAGAAATTTCCTGCTTGTTGAACTCAGATAAAACTGAAGTGATCCTATTAGGTCCGAAACACCTGAGGAACACGTTTTCTCCTAAGATAGCCTTGCTGGATGGCATTAACTGGGCCTCCAGTACCACTGTAAGGAACCTCAGTGTTTTATTTGATCAGGATATGTCCTTCGACACCCATATTAAGCATATTTCAAAGGTCTGCCTTTTACCACCTGCGCAACATCGCAAAAATTCGGCACTTTTTGTCCCAAAGCGATGCTGAAAAATTAGTCCATGCATTTGTCTCTTCCGGGCTGGATTATATATAATTCACTTTTATCAGGCTGCCCGAACAAGTCGTTAAAGACTCTACAGCTGGTCCAGAATGCCGCTGCTCGGGTGCTGACTAGAACCAGGAAAAGAGACCATATTACTCCAGTACTGGCTTCTCTGCATTGGCTCCCTGTAAAATTTAGAGTGGATTTTAAAATCCTACTCCTCACATATAAGGCTCTACATGGTCTGGCACCATCATATCTTAATGAATTGATAACTCCTTATCATCCGACTAGAGCGCTGCTGCGCTCCCAAAACGCAGGCTTACTTGTAGTTCCCAGGGTTTCCAGAAGTAGTCTAGGGGGCAGAGCCTTCAGCTATCAGGCCCCTGTTCTCTGGAACCAGCTCCCAGTCTGGGTCCGAGAGGCAGACACAGTGTCAGTGTTTAAGAATAGACTTAAAACCTTCCTTTTTGATAAAGCTTATAGTTAGGGTGGGCACAGGCTCGCCCTTAGTTATGCTGCTATAGGCTTAGACTGCCGGGGGGCTCCCATGATGCATCCGGGCACCTCTCCCTCTTCCTCTGCTTCCTTTACTCATATTATGGTAGTAGTGCAAACTGGAGTCACCTTATAAACTGGTAAAAGTGGCTAAAGTGGTTAAACTGGTTAAAGTGGTTAAATTGGTTAAAGTTGGTTAAATTGGTTAAATTGGTTAAACTGGTTAAAGGTTAAATTGGTTAAATTGGTTAAAGTGTTAAAGTGGTTAATGTGAATACTCTTATGTCCTGTAAAGTGCATGTTACTGCCGGAGCCCCGGTCCTCCCTGTTCTCTCCAGTCTTGCAGGTTCCTCACTGATTCTGGTCCATGTGGTCCATGGTCCATCTGTCTGAGGGTTCACTGGCCTGGTGGGGACATGATGATCTGTGTTGTGATGATCTGTGTCTGTGTTGTGGAGAGAAGGTCGAGTGGCCATCAGAGCTCCATATGAGGACATCTAGAGATGCACCTGGACTCACAGACTCATTTCCATTACCTGTGATGATACCTTCACACATGGACTAAACCAATGAACCAATGAACTCAGTTTATCTACAGTTTATTACGACCCATGTTTAACTCCATATATGATTCTGATGATGATGATGTTCTCTGTACATGTGGCATCTATTGCACGTCTGTCCTGTGTCCCAGGGAGAGGGATCCCAGGGAGAGGGATCATCTGTGGCTCTTCCTCAGGTTTCTTCTTTTTCCCATAAAGGGTTTTCTTTTTTGAAGTTTTTCCTGACTTGGTTCTCGGTTCCCAGAGGGTCTAAGGACAGAGGATGTCACAACTGTACAGATTGTAAAGCCTCGGAGGCAAATGATGTCTTCTGCTTGTTCCCACTGGGTGGTGCTGTTGCCTCTTGTGTCAAAACTCCATTTACACAAATTTTTAGTTTTCATGTTTCTCTGCCTCCTTGAGAATCTAAAGAGTTTGTATGTAATAATAAAAAGCTTGAAATAAATCTACAGGATCAATTCCTCAGTTTGATATGTGTCTTACTATATTTTCTCACATTCAGTGGTTTGATTTGCTTACTTCCGAATATACACTAGTTATAGAAAAATAACTACAACTACAAATTTAATAGAAATATGAATACTTATATTTATGTATTAACTGAAGCATGTGTTGGTACTTTATTGAATTTTACTGCTTCATCTACTGATCTTCATCACTCCCAGAATTTTATGTAAAACTATTACTTTATCTTTATTATTAATACTGGCTTCTAATATACTGACTCATAAAGTAAAAGCACCACATCAGATGATAAGGCAGAAAACATTTATTACTGTCATAATAAAGCACTCTGACACACTAAATCCTCTGCACTTTATTCAATGATGAACTGAAGCTTGAGATATTTTTCCTCTTCAGGGGTTTACAACATTAAGCTCTTCGTATGAACCAACACATCTGTAGGATTGCACAACATGCTTGGTGTGTGTTAACAGTAAGAAGGATTGTGATCTTTGAGTTTGCAAATTACAACACTAACAGTATACAGCAGTGGTAATTGGTCCCATATTAAAGTATACAAGGTGTAATCATGTATGGAGTATTTACACTACTGGAAAGTATCTTACATAAATACACATGGATAACCAACGAAATACACAGCATAGTCAACAATAGGGAGGGCAATTCAAATGTCCCTGAATCGTCAGGAAGCAGAGAACAGACAGCAGTTAAACATGAGTTAAATATGTTTTTATCTACAATTTACACTGATAGCCGTGGCAGAGACTCCCCATCCTGGATCTGTACTACATCTGTACTCCATCTGTACTGTGGAAAATATCATACAGTAACTCGGATATGATCAAGCAAGTTTAAGAAACAGATCTACAGTTAATGAACTTCTCACAGCTAAATCACATAAATCAGAAATAATATAAATAACATTTCAATGGTGTGACATTTCATGCAGGAGGCTAAACGTGGTTCTGATATCTGATAAATGTAGTGATACAGATGTAAGTCTTATCATGACTATACAAGCTACAGTAAATGACTTTGAAGGCATAACCCACTAGCGTGGATGCTTCCTTACTTCAGCGTTATCGCCGAGATAAAATGTGTGTTCAGACTCAAGACAAAGATCATTTTAGAGGAGCTGTGATTAAAAGACACCACTGGAGGCACTTTTGCCTGGAGCGACACAAATTTAGGCAAAAAGCATCAGCGTGAGTAGAAAATGTTAAAAATTCAATATTATTCCAAAACAGTTCGACTCCCAGAAACTGGAGGAAAATAACAAAAAGAAAAAATTGGAACACATGTCAAAATCTGTTGGGGAAGCATAAACTCTGCAAAAAGACTCGCAAAATTCACAAAAATTATGCAAGATGAAAGTTAGTTTGGTGCTGAGTCTGAACACACCTGAAAAGTGAGAGCAAAACCAGAGAACAACAAGTGTTTGACCGATCAGCTGTTGCATTCAAATTCATAAATCTTCAATCCAGAAAACAGTTTGTCAGTTGAGCTCGCCTCCTAAACCAGAACGTGTCTGAGATCTTTATTTGGCCCTCGTTAGTGTCTGCTTTCACAAATTTAAATGGAAAACAAATCATTTTCAGGGCTCTTCTGTATGTACACATAAGCAAATCTAAAAACAGTACAAACAGTAGAAAATACAAAAATAACAAAACAAAGATTTTAGAAGGCATCTTAAAATACAATAAAGGTAAAATAACAATAGGATTATTATTATTAAATCATTATGATGATTTGTTGTTGACAGTGTACACGAGGAATAACTCTTGTTATTTTCAACTATTATTTGTGTGAAATGAATCTGAATTTTAGGACAATAAATGGCAAAGCAAAAGAAAAAAGTGTGTAAGGCTTAAAGTACTAAATGTTGGTAAGTTAACTTGCTGTAGTTGCACATTTAAAGGAGCAGTATCACATACACACATATAGAAATCTAAAAGATTACAATTTGTCATTTATAAAATCAAACTTTCAAAAAGAAAACTTTTGTAATAAAAAAAGCAAAACAATAAGAAATTAAAAAGAATATTTGTTATTTTAGTCCTGATTCATTATCTCACCATCAAACAAACCAAACTGTATTTAAAATGTTCTCCTATGTTCTCCTACTACTACTAAATGCATATACCTTGATAAATAATAACACATAAATAGAAATTATAAGGACCCACCGCATGTCTCAACATCACTTGTTTGGATTTAATTTAAACCTAATGTACTTGGTGGATGGTAAGCAGTTTGGACTACATAATACTGTGATTACACTAAAATAAAGTGCTGTGGATTTACTCGACTTACTATCTAGTAGTAACCCAAAGAGTCAACCAGAGGAAAGTGTTTCAGAGGGCTGCGTTACAATGAGAAGGTGTTAGACAAGAGCATCTTTAATCCTGTTGGACCAACAGACAAGCATTTTGTCTGAAACATATCAAGACTTTTTTATTCTACCAGTGTTACTAAAAAACTGGTAACTCACTCAGGATTGAGCTCAACACAAAACAACATGTAAATAAGAGATGTGGAGCTGTTCGAAGGTCGTTTTCTGCGTTGGATCAAATGGATCTTTCACCTTCTTTCTTCTGACAGTTCAGACAGATTTCGATCTTATCTTTCTTTGACTTCTGCTCATCTTTAAAAAAGAAAAGTGTGAGCATTCCCGCCTAAAATAATGTGAGGGTACCTGAGGAGTTTGTAGATGCCGAGGTTATGCAGGTCACAAGGCTGATGGTTGGATGAACTCTGCAGGAATGTGGCTTATCTCTTCTTTCATTTCCTCTCCTTTCTCCAAATGTTCTTTTCCTTTTTGACTTTCTCTGCTCTTCCAGCTCTCATATTTGGTCACAGCAGACCTTGCAAGGCAGTTGAGACTACTTCATAAAAAAAGTGCAAATGAGAAGAATAAAGATCCTCCGACAGTGATGTCATCAATCTGTTGATAAATCTGAGCCAAACACATTGTCAACAGGAAGAGGCATCATGAGCTGACTGCATAGCTAGAGTAAAGATTCAAAGCAAAAAAGCATCTTCAAATCATACAAAACACTGTACAAAGACAAAAAACACACAGAGAACAATTTGCTAAATAAGTGTCACTGTTACTATTGTAATTGCACGTTGTGTCCTTTATATGGTTTAGTTAGCTTCTTAAATAACACTGACTTTGCTTAAAGTGCTTCAAAAGAAATTACTACTGACTTGAACCAATCCTCTCTGAGGAGCCACTTAACACTTATACTACAGGAGCCCAAACATCGACCACAAAGGAGCTTCCTTAACATCATCCATCAACTAAAACAGATTTTTGAATCTTTCACTGCTCAGGTGGGTCAAGGCCACACCCACAAGCACCTGGCCACATCCATTAACCAGAAGAGTAGTCGCAACAGGGGCAGTCTGAGGGAATCACCTCACTTCACCAGCAGCAGGAAGACATTTGGGATTTTGAAGGTCTTGGACAATTTTAGTCCTCAAACGGGGTCAACACCAAACCTCCCAACCACTGGCCACATATATCAGCCACATAATATGTCACAGTAGGTGCCCAAATGTTTGCTGGAAAGGAAATTCCTTTGCTTAATGATGAACTGAGGTTTTTAGACTCCCGGGAAATTGTATCACCCAGATAGGGTTTAGGCCATACCTGCAAACAACTTGCCAGAGCTACTGCCCAGAAGACTAGTTTTAACAGGAGCCACACATCTAGAGGTTAGAGAATCCCCTCACTTCACCACCAGCTGAAATATATTTAGGACATCATGAACATTTGTGCTGCTCAGGCAGGGTTAAAGTCAGAGGTCAAATGGTCATAGGATTGGGCCAATCAGCGACAATCCAGCTGAATAAAGAAAATGTAGATGCAACAGAGCTCCAAACCTCTTGAAATGTCATCAACAGTTGCTGCAGTCCGTTTGATTTTACATCCTGTGACTTCTGTCCAAAAAATTGGGAGCATTTTATTGTGTGCCTCTGATTTAACGTTAGGTTCAGGTCATTCCTGGGGAGGTTGAACAGTGTAGTAGACAGTGATCTCTGTTTTTCACGACAAAAAAGAAGGAAGACAAAGAAGTGAAAAAATGAATCCACCCTCTTTTAAGAGAAAAAAGACACAAACAACTCTAGAAGCAAGTCAGTCCATTGGGCTCAGAGGTTGTGGTCGCTGTGGCTCCACCTCCAACCAAAAAGACAGCCATGCTGGATTTTGACTGATTGATTTTAGGGATGCCAGTGCTTCCTGCTCGATAAGGACCAGACAAGAAATGGGTCTGGATACTGCTGCTGCCACCGGTGTTGAACTCAAAGTCTGGGTCGAGAACTGTATCAGTGGAAATGACCCACGAAGCTGGACGCCATTTTTTCAGGGTGTAGGGTGTCTTGACACGTCGTTTTATTTTCTCCCCTGAAGCACTCAGACAAGTGTTATCTGCTAATGAAACATGATCTGAGGACAACAGGAGAGATAAAAACTTTAGAAAATGGATCCCTTCTGAGAATTAAAATCACAGGTACATTGTGGGAGTGTTGACAAAACCTTATAACTTTGGAAGGTTGTACTCTTTCTACAGACCTCTACATCACTGCATGTGAGCTCATTTACTTTATGGTACTTTTGCCCCCTTGCAGTGGAGCCAAGATGTCTGTAAATAAATAAAACAGGTAGACACTTGGTGATGAAGTGACTACTTGTAGGACAACCTGAATGTCTTGTCAGGTCTGACAGGTCCCAAAGAGCCCTGAGACACCAAGCTGTCCGTCAGCAAATGGGCACCACTGATTCAATGTTGAACATCTATTACCTTGACCTGATTCTTTGAGTTCTTCTGGTATTTGGGCAAAAAGTATACTAAAATTTTTTTGTTTGACTTTCCATCAGTAATACAACATTGTTTAATAGCCATGTAACCCTTTTTTAATACCCTATAGTTGGTAAAGATTATGTAGTTATTGAAGAAATAGAGAGCAACATGCTTTTCCCAATAATGACATCTTTGACTTTGACTTGTGTCTTTGGCTTGGAGTGCTAAAAACATTAAAGTAATACAAAGTCAAATGACAATCAGGTCTTTACTGTTTAATCTTGGTTCACCTGAGGAGATGCAGGATGAGGACAGGTCCAAAGAACAAGGACGCTCAGGCCTCTTGGATTTTGTCGGTCCCATCTGAGGTCGCAGGAGAACTGGAGTTTGTGGATTTGAGACTGGACTCTCTAGAGCTTCAGATTGTGGCGCCGAAGCTTCAGCGAGAGTTATGATGTCTGGAGCCGGATTTTCTGAGGCAAAGACCTTCAAAGATGAAACTTTTGGATTCATAACTGGAGTTTCTAGGACCGGATCAGTCTGGGCCTGAATTTTGGGAGGGGTGGTTAGGTCTTTAAAGACTGGGGCTTTTGAAGATGATATTGAGATTTCAGTAGCTGTGTTTTGTGCTTGTGAAGATGGGTTTCTTTGGGCATCTGGAAATAGCACTTCTAGAGGTTTTGCTGAGCTTGGAGCTGAATCAACTTCTCCTGAGAGACCAGAAAGCAGAATTTTATTTTCCAAATTTGAAACTGGAGTGATAGCAGGAGTTCCACTGATCTGTTGACTTGCTGGGTCTAGCTCATGTTTAGGACTGTTGATGTCCCTACCCTGACTGACCTCTGGACCAATCATCCTTTCAGGTTTATCCTCCATACCCTGGATCTTGATGTTTGAGCTCAACGCCATCCTATTGTTGTTGTTGTTGGAATTTGAGGCTCGTGTCGACAGGATGTTTCCAGCTCGTAACTGATGATGCACATGAGGAAGAGGTTCGCTCTCAGCAGGTGGCTGTTCTCTTCTCAACAATGGTTCATGTTCATCCGGACTGGAGTTAAGTAGGTTTGTATGGTTTTCCTCCCCTCCAATCATTCCTCCCTCCATCTTGACCTCCTCCTCCAGCTGCGGCCCTGCCGGATTGGTTCGGCCGCCGCCTATCATGCCATTTGTCACAAGGGTGGGGACACCTACACTGAAGCCGTTAGCAACCATGATTATTGGGTGGTCTCTGTTCCTGGTTGCAACACTGCCTCTTGAGCTTGTGTTGTTAGTCACCGTGGTTACCAGGTGGGGATCTACAGCTGTGGCAACTGTTACTGTGTTCATTTTAGCAACACCTGTTTCCACCTGAAATGCAGCACATTCTGGATTAGTGATAATTGTAATAATCTGCAGCCTCGTACTTTCACCAGAGGACTTGAACTTGATAAGTTGGTTTACAGCATCAACCTGAAGTTTAAGACTGGAAATAATCCTACTCTAGCTAGAGTTCACACTTGACAAACAAAATTAGAACATGAGGATAACGCCTTCAAAGTCACAACATACAATTGCGGCACAAACTTTAGGATACATACTGATGAGACCCAGTAACCCGCAGAGACTTGGGTTGTTGTGATCAACCCTACAAGAAACGACTCAAAGATTTCAAGAGGGCGTATTACCTCCAGGTGATGGCAGCTCTCCTTCAATATACTACCCTGACAACTAAAGTTATTTAAGTTTTTGAGCTTTTGACAGTGCATATTGCCACTATGAAATATGTTGCATGAGATTATACAAACATTTTGATGTAGTCTGAAATAGGTCACTGATGAGTTCACTAGGAAGTGTGAGTTTCAGTGGTATAAAAACAGCTTGTCAGCACTAGCTTTGGAAAATAATGGATGCAGCAAGGCATATGATATGACCTCCAGAATATACACTTGGCTTTGGAGACATCAACTACTGATGCAGCTGTCAGACAGTGGTAAATAAGTCTACGTAAAGTCAGTGTTTGATCATCAGAGAAAGATTCTGAATGGAGGACCAATCTAAGCCAGATCCTACTGTTACCTGTCTATGGTTCAACTTGAGCTTTCCCAGCTTAAGTCGAGAAGAAGCTGAAGTGGTGTCCTTGGTTTTGGGGAGAATCTGGAGGCTAGTTGGCCTCTGAGGCAGGTTCTGCTGTTTGGGGAGGGGATAGATGGAGGAGGGTGGGATATCAACCCCAGCAGCAGCCCCGAGTTCACTCGGAGGAGATAACACAGTGTTGTTCACCTAGAGGAACCACAGGAACATATCTCCGCTTATCTCAACATATCTCAACAGCAGCCTCACAAGCAATTCAGTCAGGTGCTGTAGTACTGAACCTCTTTATGTATACTCAGATGTAGTAATGTCACTTTAGTTTGTAGTAATGCTAGTAGTACCTCAGCATTTTGTAGTATCTGATGGTACAACAAGTTGGCAGTTGTTAAGCCGAACTGTTTCTGTGAATGCTCCATCAAGTTTTCATCAGAACTTTCTCTCAAGTTCTTATCAACCTGTGGAGACAGAAACAAATGTTGACAGATGTTGACATGTGTGAGGCTGGTCAGAGGGAGGAACTGCAAAAATTAATTAATTATTAATAAAGACCTCTTTGGGGTCGAGTTTGGTGGCCTCCAGGTCTTCTTCTGTCAGTTGAAGGTGGACAGGGACAGTTGGCACACTGCCACCTGGAGGACAGCAGGAACATTTACAACACCTCACAAGGACACATCCACAACAACTCAGGTTACGTTCCAAAGGCCAATTACTGATGAAATTTGTATCAACACTGATTTATTTTTCCTTGTTGTTTGTCTGGACTTTTGTTTGATAATTATTCAGATGTTAAAATAAGTTTTATTTAGTTTTCTGTTGTGATATCACCCGCTACAGCTGTTAGTATTCATTTCAAGTCGTAAAGTAAGGAGTGCTGAGGTTAAAGCAATACTTGCTGCTGTGGGTTTTCAGAGTCTGTTACTGACAACACCACAAATGGACAGAGACAGCCAACGCTACTCAGCCTGTTCAAATAACATGAACTGAAGTGACAGAAATGGACTAACTTGAGTAAAAACTCAACAGCATGATGGATCCAAACAAATCTGGAAATGGCTTGTTGAGAAATGAAAAAAGAAAAAACTTATTGTATCACCATGCTGCACACGGCTAAGACGTGCTTCAGACACAGGCTGTCAGTTGTCAGTCAGTTGTTGTCATTGGAAACACTCACTGAAAACCTCAGACGCTGTTTCAACATATATTTCTAAAAACTGCTTAATCTTCTTTTTAAACTGGAAAGACTTACAGTAGCTTGCAGTTGTTTGGATTTCCTTACACAGAAAGAGTTTTTAGTATTCTTCATGTAACACAACAGAACAAATGAGTGTGTGTTTAGAGCGTGTGAGAGACACACCGGCGTGTTCAGACTCAGAGATGGAGCTGAGGACGGTGGTAGGTGTAGGGCCGGTGGTGGTCAACATGCTGCCATCTGAACTGGACGAGCGAGCCTGACAGAGCCCAGACAGAGAGAGAGAGAGGAATAAATATCATAGAAACTGTTTTGCTCTTCATTTCTCACTCGTTGATCTTCTACCTTTGCCTGCTGCCATTCGTAGTTGATGGAGTTTCTGTTCCTCTCTCCACCTTCTGTGCCACTTGTTATTGTCTTGATGACGGATGCTGGGTAGCTGTCTCCCTGGAGATTCTTGACTACGCCCACCTGGAGATCCTCAATATAGGAGGAGGCGGAGCCAATCTGAGGAGGCCAGCGGCCGTGAGACAGATTCCTGAGAGAAGAACAGAGAAGACCAGGAAACAGGTGATGTGTAGCCCTTTATTTTCTGTGTGTGTACCTGTGTGTGTGTGTGTGTGTGTGTGTTGCACCTGTGGTTGTGTACTGCAGTGTGTGTGTGTGTGTGTGCCTGTGGTTGTGTGTGTGTACCTGTGTGTGTGTGTGTGTACTGTGTGTGTGTGTGTGTGCCTGTGGTTGTGTACTGTGTGTGTGTGTGTGTGTGTACTGTGTGTGTGTGTGTGTGTGTGTGTGTGTGTGTACCTGTGTGTGTGTGTGTGTGTGTGTACCTGTGGTTGTGTGCTGTGGTTGTGTGCACTGTGTGTGTGTGTGTGTACCTGCTGTGTGTGTGTGTGTGTGTGTGTGTGTACCTGTGGTTGTGTGTGTGTGTGTGTGTACCTGTGGTTGTGTACTGCAGTGTGTGTGTGTGTGTACCTGTGGTTGTGTACTGTGTGTGTGTGCAGCAGTGTGTGTGTGTGTGTACCTGTGGTTGTGTACTGCAGTGTGTGTGTGTGTGTGTGTACTGTGCAGTGTGTGTGTGTGCCTGTGTGTGTGTGTGTGTGTGTGTGTGTGTACCTGCAGTGGTTGTGTGCCTGTGGTGTGTAGTGTGTGTGTGTACCTGTGTGTGTGTGTGTCAGTGTGCAGTGTGTGTGTGTACCTGTGGTTGTGTGCTGCAGTGTGTGTGTGTGTGTGTGTACTGCAGCGTGTGTGTGTGTGCCTGTGGTTGTGTGCTGCACTGCAGTGTGTGTGTGTACCTGTGTGTGTGTGTGTGTGTGTGTACCTGTGGTTGTGTACTGCAGTGTGTGTGTGTAGTGTGTGTGTACCTGTGGTTGTGTGCTGCACCTGTGTGTGTGTGTACCTGTGGTTGTGTACTTCAGCGTGTGTGTGTACCTGTGTGTGTACCTGTGTGTTGTGTGTGTGTGTGTGTGTACTGTGGTTGTGTACGTGTGTGTGTAGTGTGTGTGTGTGTGTGCCTGTGGTTGTGTGCTGCACTTCAGCGTGTGTGTGTGTGTGTACCTGTGGTTGTGTACTGCAGCGTGTGTGTGTACCTGTGGTTGTGTACTGCAGTGTGTGTGTGTACCTGTGGTGTGTACTTCAGCAGCGTGTGTGTGTACCTGTGGTTGTGTACTTCAGTGTGTGTGTACATGTGTGTGTGTGTGTGTGTGTGTACCTGTGGTTGTGTACTGCAGGTGTGTGTGTGTGTGTACCTGTGGTTGTGTACTGTGTGTGTAGCTGTGTGTGTACCTGTGGTTGTGTACTGCAGCGTGTGTGTGTACTGTGTGTGTGTGTGTGTACCTGTGGTTGTGTACTGCAGCGTGTGTGTGTGTGTGTGTACCTGTGGTTGTGTACTGCACTGTGTGTGTGTGTGTGTGTGCGCAGCGTGTGTGTGTACCTGTGGTTGTGTACTGCAGCGTGTGTGTGTACCTGTGGTTGTGTGCTGCAGTGTGACCTGTGTGTGTACCTGTGTGTGTGTGTGTACTGTGTGTGTGTACAGTGTGTGTGTGTGTGTGTGGTACCTGTGTGTGTGCAGCCTGCAGTGTACCTGTGTGTGTGTGCAGTGCCTGTGTGTGTACCTGTGGTTGTGTACTGTGTTGTGTGTGTGTGTGTGCAGCGTGTGTGTGTACCTGTGGTTGTGTACTGCAGCGTGTGTGTGTACCTGTGTGTTGTGTACTGCAGTGTGTGTGTGTGTGTGTGTACCTGTGTTGTGTACCTGTGGTTGTGTACTGCAGCGTGTGTGTGTACTGCAGCGTGTGTGTACCTGTGGTTGTGTGCTGCAGTGTACTGTGTGTGTACAGCGTGTGTGTACCTGTGGTTGTGTGCAGCGTGTGTGTGTACTGTGTGTGTGTGTACTGCAGTGTGTGTGTGTGTACCTGTGGTGTGTGTACTGCAGTGTGTGTGTGTGTACCTGTGGTTGTGTGCTTCAGCGTGTGTGTGTACCGCACAATGTGGTTGCAGCGTGTGTACGTGCAGTGTGTGTGTGTGTACCTGTGGTTGTGTACTGCAGCGTGTGTGTGTACCTGTGGTTGTGTGCTGCAGCGTGTGTGTGTGTGTACCTGTGGTTGTGTACTGCAGCGTGTGTGTGTACCTGTGGTTGTGTGCTGCAGCGTGTGTGTACCTGTGGTTGTGTACCTGTGGTTGTGTACTGCGGTTGTGTAGCAGTGTGTGTGTACCTGTGGTTGTGTACTTCAGCGTGTGTGTGTACTGCAGCGTGTGTGTACCTGTGGTTGTGTGCTGCAACTGTGTGTGTGCTGTGTGTGTGTACTGTGCGCAGTGTGTGTGCACTGTGTGTGTACCGCAGCGTGTGTGTGTACCTGTGGTTGTGTACTGCAGTGCAGTGTGTGTGTGTACCTGTGTGTACCTGCAGCGTGTGTACCTGTGTACCGCAATTGTGTTGTGTACTGTGGAGCGTGTGTGTGTGTGTACCTGTGGTTGTGTAGCGTGTGTGTACTGCACTGTGGTTGTGTACTGCAGCAGTGTGTGTACCTGTGGCTGTGCACGCAGCTGCAGTGTGTGTGTGTACCTGTGGTTGTGTGCACTGCAGCGTGCACCCGTGTGTGTGGGAGGCACCTGTGGTTGTGTACTGTCAGCGTGTGTGTGTACCTGTGTGTGTACAGTGTGTGTACACTGCAGCAGCAGCTGTGTGTGCACCTGTGTTGTGTGGCACACAGCTGCAAAATGTACTGTGTACTGTGCTGTGTAGCGTGTGTGTACCTGTGGTTGTGTGTACTGCAGCACTGTGGTTGTGTAGCAGCGTGTGTGTGTACCTGTGGTTGTGTACTGTGTGTACTGCAGTGTGTGTAGTGCATGTGCAGTGGTTGTGTACACCTGTGGTTGTGTCGCACTGCAGTGTGTGCACGTGTGTGTACTGCAGCGTGTGTGTACCTGTGGTGTGTGTACTGTGTACTGCAGCGTGTCAGTGTGTACCTGTGGTTGTGTATTGCACTGCAGTGCGTGTGTGTGTACCTGTGGTTGTGTACTGCAGTGCTGTGCACTGCCAGTGGTTGTGCACTGCAGCTGTGTGTGCACCTGTGTAAAGCTGTGGCATCTGCAGCTGTGTGTACAGTGCACCTGTGGTTGTGTACACTGCAGTGTGGTACAGTGTGTGTGTGTGTACTGTGGTTGTGTACTGCAGCGTGCAGTGTGTGTGTGTACTGCAGTGTGTGTGGCACCTGTGGCTGTGTACTGCAGCAGTGTGTGTGTACTGTGGTGTGTGTGTGTGTACCAAAGTTGTGTACTGCAGTGTGTGTGCTCAGCAGTGTGAGTTCAGACAGTCTCTCCTCTGCACACTGGGCGGTGAGTCGAGCTTCAGCGTCTTGATCCCAGCAGTCCTCCATCGTCTCCTTCAGGGAACGCAGCGCCTGAAACACACACAGATACACAAACACACAAAGTAAGCCACAGTATTTGACAGTGGTACTGCCGTTACTAAATAACATGTAGTACTACGTCTCTGAGTATAGCAGCTCCTGTGTAAAAGTGTTTCATCACATAAACTGAGAAAAGGTTAATACACTCGGCCCACATGAGGTACTTTAAGCCCTGAGTTCGGCCTGTCAGGTCGTCCTTCCATTGAGCAGGTGTCATTAAGTTCACACTCCTCCTCATTGTGACAAAGCAGACTCAGGTGTTGTTCTTCGGCACACTGACAAAACGAGTGTGTGTTTGAACTAAACTGTGTTGACAGGTGAGAACAGAAACACTCGCCAGGTTGTTCTCCTTCCAGGCTTCAGGGAACCTGGGTCTGAATTTCTCTCTGGTGACAAGGATCTGCATCTCCTCAAAGCTCGGATGGTTTCCCAGCTCCGCCTGAAACGCCAGCTGGTACTCCGGTACTGCTTCACCTGAACACACACACAGATACGTCATGCTGTCACCTCCTGTATGTCGTCACCAACATGCTTTGACAGCATTTTCACTGTGCTGCAGTGTCATGCTGTATGTGTTCTGTGTGTGTGTTGCGGTGTCACCTGGGAAAAGGTGTGAGCACCTCCTGAAGCTCTCCCAGTAGAGCAGACCCAGGGCGTAAACATCCACCTGTTTCAGCGCAGACTCACAATCACGGAGGTTCAGAGCTCCGCCCAGGACCTCCGGCGCCATGTACCGCACTGTCCCCACCTACAAACACACACATGTCAACACACACGCTCTCTTTTTACACCTGTCGTGTCATCGCTCCACCTGCCGCAGTCATGTGACCTCACCTCGGATATGGCCATGGTGTCGTCGTCTCCGGGGCGACAGGGCCGGCCCCCCGTCAGCCTCATGGACAGGCCGAAGTCGGCGAGGACACAGGACAGGTCGGCTCGGACCAACACGTTCCTGCTGGTCACGTCTCTGTGAGCGACGGCTGGTTTGTACTGGTCTGAGGAGACAGAGACACACCTGGACCTGAGAGACGGATCTGGATCATGTCCAGCCTCTGATCAACACTGTTTGTTCTCAATGAACAACAATAAAGTTATCAGATATTCCAAAACAAGATATTCTTCAGTCATTTTTTCCATTTTTATCACATCTCCTCTGACAACACACAGTATCTGAATTACACCAAAGATTTATCCTAAAAAAGGAGATTTAAATCATTATTGAGACATTTCGCCAGTGAATCAGACCACCTTCAGTGTTTTCATGAAAATATAAGACTTTAATCATCTCACATAGACTTTTTCCTCTTGTTAGTTTGATAAAAACTACAGCGACCAGCTGATTTAAATCACAGACTTTTTTCTATATAACATCAAGAAGCAGTAATTGCTCCACCAGAACCAAAATAAAGTCACCTCATTCAAACTCCAAAACCTTTAAACCGTCAACAATAATAACTAATAAAATAGTTCATATTTGTCTTCAGTGGAAAATAAGGTGCCGACCTGCACTGAGGCTGTTTTAATGTAATTAATCTCTTTTTGTTCATATTATCGGTCGTCTCTTTGTGTCTTTACAAACAGCTGTTTGCTGTAATAATGTTCTGAATGTCCTTTAACATGAAACACACAGATTACGAATACAAACAACTTTATTCATCCTGGAGAAAATTGTTTCAAATACTACTACTACTGATAATAATAATAATAATAATAATAATAATAATGGTGGTACCTCCTCTGTAGAGTTCAGTGTGCAGGAAAGCGAGTCCTCTGGTGACACCATGAGTCATCCTGCAGCAGGTAGACCAGTCCACCGTGTGGAGAGACAGGTAGTGAGACAGGCAACCCTTAGACAGACAGACAGGCAGACAGACAGACAGAAAAAGGGTTATTTGTTTACTTTTTGTTATGTAGTTTTCAGTTGGATATCAAAAAGCTCAGACAGGTGTTACCCGCTGCAGCTAAAGAAACGTTGCAGGTGAAACACTGGATGAGTTCTCAGCTGATTTGCTTTTTGAAGAAGTTTCACGTCTTGTCTGAGAGGAAGTTCAGTTCTGAACTCAGCTGATGAGATGTGAAACCTCTAAAAGAACCTCCAGCAAGTCCAGTTCACTTCAAACTCTTAAAAATTAACACGACCTGCATGACTGAGGATCCTCACCAACAGTGGTAGAACTAGACTTTTATACAAGGCGTGGCCAGAGGGTGGGCAAGGCTTTATCCATATACTACTACACGAGCGTGGGGGGGGGGGTAGGTAAGTAGGTCCTCTCGATCCACGCCAGACAGCCACTTGACCTTTAATCTGTATTCCTCATTGTAATCACGTATCTTTCAACCAGACATGCAGTGACCTGTCAGTCACCTGGGGCGGCACCTGAGGTGTCCAATCAGATTCCTGCTCACAGACAGTCTGGATGAGAATAAATACTGAAAGCAGTGTAAGTGTCAGTTAAAGTACTGAAGGAGGTGAGATAAACATCTTTGTATATTCATTATGTGCCGTTTTCTTATTCAGTGTGAGCGCTGAAAGGAGTTAATGTGAAAGTTGAAGTAGAGTTCAACAGCTGAAAGAAAGTTTAAACTCTGTAGAAGGTTGAATTGTTTGTTTATGTGCGAGGGCTGAAAGCAGTTAAACTAAAGAGTAAGAGCTGAAAGCAAATGAAGTGTCCGCTAAAATTTAAGATACGAGAACAAAAGAAAACTGAGATAAAAGCAGCTGAGGTGGAGGCTGTATTGTAACACTGAAGTGTTAGAGTGCTCTGCAAATAATTTAAGTGTCAGTGGGAATGAAATGTTTGCACATTAGCTCATCAGCAACCTTCAGCTGCAGGATGGAGAGTCAACTGAACTAGATTGTTTAATATGAACATATTTTACATTATTGATAACGAACAAATGTCAAATTAAACTGATTTAAAAAGGATTTTATGAAAGAACATCCACATTTATATACAATTATTTACTGCCTGACATATTTACTGTTTGTAGCTACATAAATGATAAATAATAAGAAATAAAATGTGTGTGTGTGTGTGCGTACGCGTGTGTGAACAGAGCAGTCTGTCTGACCACTACAGAGGAATGCAGTAAACCAACCGCCCAGACATTACACTGTCTCTGTGTGTGTGTAAGTGTGAGTGTACATAAACAAAGTGTGGTTATAAACAAGAAGTTAAAATTGTTTATGTGTAAGTTTGTGAATGAGAGATAATGATGATAAGAGTTTGATTAACTGCAGTGTGTGTATGTGTCTGTGTGTGTGTTTGTCTGTGTGTGTGTCTGTGTGTGTTTTGTCTGTGTGTGTGTTTTGTCTGTGTGTGTGTGTTCGTGTGGTCAGTGGCTCCAGACAGGAAGTGGGTGTGAAGGCGCCGTCTTCCAACACAATAACAAGACTAATGCAGAGCCGGAGAGTCGACAGGCTGAAGTGTGTAACAGTCAGCTGTCGGCGCCTCCTGCAGGCTGCAGAACAAACAACATCCTGTTCATTTAAAGCTGAATGATTCATTACATTTAACTAAAACAACACAACAGACCTTGAATTTAAACATTATACTGACAACATTGAACTGTTAATGACAAGATAATCGCAGGACAGACAGACAGGTGTGCTGCTGATGAGGAAGCAAATGTAACCTACATGATTTGAGTGTTATGTTCTGCCACAAGGTGCTACACTAGCTCGGTTCTCAGCTGGACTCATTGTCATGATCACTGGCTGCATTTGCGCGCTGATCTGAGATAGTGAGCAGAGAGCAGTCTTCACTGAGTGAGCTGATGAACCTGCAGTGAGTCTTGTTGTGATGTTGGATGAGAGGAGCCACTTCACTGTGTGAACTCCGGTAAGAGTGGTCACTGTATATTAAGAGGCTAGGCCTTGTTGTTAGCTTATTGATGTTAGCTTGTTGTGAAAATACTGTTTATTGAAATGCTTTCCTGAAACCAGTCGGAGTTGAGGAGATGTAATTTAATGTTTTAACCCACCGTGGTACTGTTGTATCATTGTGTTATGTGTAAAGTGACTTCAGAGAGATCGTTAGCTAAGTTAGCATGATGCTAATGCTAATCGCTCAGGTGAAACTCTCACTATTCAAAATGGCTGCTGACCGAGCGGTTAGCCAGTTAGCAGCCACCGCTAAAGCTAATGAGGACACAGAGATGGCACATGATGTTTATTTCTGTTCACATGATATCAGCTTATAATATTTGTTCTGATGATTGTGATGCAGATTATGTGGTTTATTTCACTTGTAGTTATTTAAATAAATGTCAGTTAAAAGAGTATGTTAAAAAGAAATATGTTACAGTTAAAAGATAAATATTGATTAAACAAGCTGTTTAAAATTATAAATAGCATTTCATAAAGATAAGAAAGTATGTTAAAAAAAATTTATTAAAAAAATAATAATTAATTTTTAAAAATAATTTAAAAAAATTATTCATAATGAATAATTGTGTTATGTTAAAATCCCTTTACTGTAAATGTATACAAGGTCATTTACAACAATTAGAGCATTATATTGTATATCCTGCATATGGGTATATAAAATGAAAGATATTCAAAAGGGAAAGAAAGAGAAGGAGAAGAAGTAGTTAAGGTCATGTGATGAATAGAGATATGATAGTAATGATAATGTTTTCTGCTCTACGCGTGTAGATTGGTTTCTTTGCCGGATTAGGAATAGACCGTTCTGATTCTGAATCCTCGGAGGTTCAGCGGCGAGCCAAGAAGAGCGATCGACTGCGGACGGAAGAGGAGCACGGTGTGGCAGCCGTGGGATCTACTCCGGAGAACCACAGACCATCAACTCACTTCACTCTCTGACACAGAGAAGAGTCTCACACTACAAACCTACCCGGGTAGTCATTTGAACATTGGACACACGATACAGGACTGGACTTTATTTTCTAACACAGAAGAAGGGACACTTTAATTTGAATTTTAACTGTTAATTCTTTATTTTTAAAGAGCTCTATTTTTTGTATTTTATTTTTATACATTGGGAAATTATTGTTGTGAGGCAATAAATTGTCTGCGTTCAACTTCATACTAACCTTGTGGGTTATTCAAATAATTTAAGGAGTCCAACTCTCCGAACCTAGTGAATGTGGTATGCTTTCTCCCAGTAGGGCTGAGGGTGCTACACAATCAACCTGATCTGAACAGACGTATTTTCAACTGCAGTACTTTGACAAAATAAGTGAATAATGTCAATTAGCTTAGCATAACCAGATATTTCCCTCATTATAAACTGTATGAATCACCTACATTTACACACTGACCTTTCAGATTCTAAAATGGTTGTGTGTGTGTAAAACATTCTGCTAGCTTTTGATGCTACAGTGACTTCCTGTTTATAAAGATAATTGCTCTGGATTGGACGGCATCGCAGATGCTTCCTAGCAATAAACATGAACACCATGTGAGACCCAAAGACCAGGTTGCCAGCTTACAGCCAACAATAACTAAACATGATTTACAGCCAGTGAACATGCATGTAGTTTCTTACATGTGGGTAGAACTCCATGAGGATCAGGAACTCTGGTCGTCCGTCGGCCGCCGTCCTCTCGTCGGCGGTCAGGAATCGAGCGATGTTGTCGTGTTGCTGCAGCAGCGGCAGGCAGTAGATGGAGCGCTCGTTGGCGTAGTTCTGCCGGTTGGCCGAGGTGAAGAGTTTGACAGCCACGCAGCGCTCGTTAAGAGAGCTGCGAAACACTGTGCCGTAACGACCCCGACCAATCAGCTGTCAGGACGACAGGGAGGGGGAAGTTTCACTTTCAGCTGTCATCGTTAAACACTTTTAAAGGGACCAGTTTCACAAGTCTGCCAGGCTGAACCACTTAGCTGTTGATCAGAATTTCTTCTTTGGCTCTGAAAGAGTTTTGTCAAGTTTTGTCATTTGGGATTAAATGGAAAAAGCTTTAAATGGGAAGCGTGGAGTTTGAATGATGTGGCTTTTTACCAGGCAGGCAGAGTCTAATGATTTATTCAGCTGAAGACACATCAGCACATGAAAGGAACTTGATCTGAAAATTAAAATGTGTTGTTCAGACATCAATAACACGGTAAATACATAAATATATTACATACAGAAATATATGTTATATTAAAAGTATTATTTAACTGCTGCTGACAAATCAGTGTCTGTGTCAGTCATTTAGAAACTGTCGTCATTACACAGTTTGTAAAATCTCAGCACGACTGAAAACACATCTGAGGGAGGAGGAAGTCTGTTGGTTATGTTAAAAAATAATGATCAGGTTGAATATATTATAAATTAAACAGAGTTTCTTCCAGTACTAAGTTTGCTCCATTTGGTGTAAATTAGTGAGGATTGTAGACTGCACAAACGTAAAGCACCTATAATCAATATTTTTAGTCCCAGTGTATAAATAACAATGTGTTGTGTCTGTGGTAGTAAACCATAATAAATTATAGTAAATTATAGTGAATTATCAGCTGAATCTTTATAAAGCGTGGCAGTTTCAGCTCTTGTTTATCTGTCCACACATCGACCTGCTGAGCATCAAACAGACTCAGAGAGCAGCTGCTGAACATGGTGGAGCTTTTAGCAGCTAAAGAGGCAGATATTTCCCTCAGGAGGTGGAGGAGCCCAAACACAGAGCTTGATAACATGAGAACATGTTCAGTTAGTTAAACTGTCAAACTGAGTTTTATCAAATGTTTCATTTTACCCGTGAAGTTTTGAATTCCTGCTGGTTTAAAAGCAATGATGGAAGCCTGGAAGGCAGAAACTCAGTTTGAAAACTGATGGGTGATTTGTGTGTACCTCCAGTAGCTTCAGATTATCCAGGTCGACAGCAGCGTCTGTGTTTGCTGCCTCCATCACATCGAGAGCCGACAGACTGTGTTTCTTCTTTCCTGGAAACACAAACAAACACACATCCACACATTATTATTGTTATTATCAGTGTGTCCTCATGGTGTGTGTGTGTGTGTCTGCGTGTTCAGAGTGTGAGCACCTTTCATCATTCGGTATCCCAGAAACAACGCCACAATGAGGACAGCTGCTATGGCGACAGTTACCAGGGCAATGAGCGCCGTCTCCTCCCGACGCAGCGGCTGGTGCTCTGCGGGATGATGATGTCATTGTTACATCACTGTGACATCACAACTCAAGATAGCATGAAGGAAGTTCAGTTTGAAATTAGAGCTCACACACACACACACAGACAGTCGTGGATCAATAAAGATTTCATTTTACCTCCTCCTGAAAGAAAAAGACCATCTTTGTTATGTCTGTTATCGCTCCTCTTCCTCTGAACTTCAACCCACCACTGTAATCAATCATTCATCATCACTCGTTGCTCTTTTTGCAGAATAACATAACAATGATTGATCAGTGATGTGTTGATCAGTTTAATGCTGCAGCTGATGAAGGTGGAGCTCATTTTAATGACTTTATATCCTGCTGGTAGATTCATCTGTAATATTATATCAACATTTATTAGCTGTATTTATATTAAGCTTGAAGCTGATTCTGTATAAGTAACTGAAGTGATCAAATAAATGTGCATATGTGATGAAGAGTAGAAGTATACAGAAAGTACAATGAGCTCAATTTTCTGCCCAGCAACAAGCAGTACGGGGCTCGTGATTGGTCGGCACAGAGTCACCTGTCTGTCTGTCGACGGGGGGGTGTCAGCGGGGGGCGGGGCCTCAGTGAAGTTGGAGTTGCAGAGGTCTCGGCTGCAGCAGCAGAAGCGGTAGCTGCCGTTCTGGATCTGAGAGGGCGTTGCTGTTACCAGGCAACGGTCGCCATGACACTCCTGCTGGTTGCCAATGTGAGTCCAACAACCTGGAGGAGAATCAGAGCCAGGTGTTTAGTGTGTGTGTGTGTGTGTGTGTGCAGTGCATGTGTGCATGTGTGTGTCTCACCTTGTTTGACCAGGTGTATTTCCCCATTTAGTCTCTTTTCCCACAATCCATAGCAGCGGGAGCCACGACTGCAGCGAATTGTGCTGTTTTCTCGCACCACTCCTCGCAGCTCATTCGTCGGTCCGCTGTGAGGCCCCGCCCCCTGCCGCTGGTTGGCGTAAGCGCACTCTCGGTCCTCCGACTGGAAACCTTCACACACAGTTTGATTCAGTCATTTTCATGTTGATCAGTCGAAACACAAACTGATTAAAGTGAGACTGTCCTGACCCAGATCAAATCCAGCCTGACCCGACAACAACCAATGATGATGCATTTTGTCGGCGCCGGGGCCTCAGGCTGCTGACGTCCTCTTACAGCTCCATTAATCCAATGTCCAAACATCACATCTCCACAACTTCTCTCGTCTCTCAGACAACAAAACTCGCCTGAAACAACAGAAACTGCGGCGACACTGATTCTGTTTCTGAGTCATCAAATGTCTCACCACATCCATCATTTTGTTCAGGAACCATCGCAAGAACAAGGAAAATTCACATTGTCAGAAATCAGTGTTGGAGACTTCACAGTCTTTACTGCAGTAAAACTACATTGTGAAAATACTCAACAACTCTACAAGAAAAAGTCCTGCAGTGAAAATGTCACTTCAGTCAAAGTATACTCAGTAAAGTGGAGTTCAAGTCCATAAAGTAAAGTCCCGCGCTCGGTAAAGTGGAGTTTCAGATTCAGATTCAGATTTAGTCCCGCAGCGGGGAAATTCAGTGTAACAGCAGCGAGACACACAGTGGAAAATAAATAGTAGGAAATGCAAGACATAGGGTAAGATAAAAAATAAGAAAATAAGATATTTAGCATAAAAATCTAAAAATAAAAAAAATTATAACTTTAATTATAATTATACCTGTACACAGTACAGAGAGAGTGATGCCTGCCTGAGAATATATATAAGAATATATAATATCTCAGGTAGAAAAAAGTGAAAAACAGTGAAATGAATAGTGAGGTGTAGTAGAAGTGGAGTGTATTGTGCTAGAGTCCAGTTATTAGTCAGTTATTTATTTGTTTATTATCTGCAGACTAGCAGTTAATTTTGTTTGTTGTACAGTCTGACAGCAGCAGGCAGGAAGGACCTGCGGTACCTCTCCTTCACACAGCGTGGATGGAGCAGCCGCTCACTGAAGGAGCTGCCCAGAGCTGTCAGAGTGTCCTGTAGAGGGGGGACGTGTTGTTTTTTTAAAGATAAGATCTTTTATTGATCCCACAGTAGGGGAAATTCCACTGTTACAGCAGCTCAAAACAAAGTAAAAGAGACATTAAATAATAGACAAAAAAACAGTGTACAATAAATTGTAAATAATAATAACAACAGAAAAAGAAAGAAACAGTATTTATATACAGAGCAGCCTCACCCAGTTAGATGTGCAGTGGTGAGGTGTTATTGCACAGGTGAATATGGATATGTAGCAGATATGAATTCAACAGTATAAGTAAATGAGTGGAATTGAAAAAAGACCATAAAGTGCATCGGCTAGGACATCAGTAAACATCAGTAAACATCAGTGCAATGATGAAACATCAGTAAACATCAGTCCTCTGTGGTATGAAAGTGTTTGTTACAATGACAAAGATTCATAGAGCAGCATTAAACAGTCTGATGGTGTTTGGGATGAAGGACCTGTGGAAGCTCCTTCCTACACCTTGGGTGTCTGAGTCTGTTGCTGAAGGAGCTGCTTAAGGCCCCCACAGTCTGATGCAGAGGGTGGGAGGTGTTGTCCATGATGGTGGACAGTTTTGGCCAGAGCCCTCCTCTCCCCCATCACCTCGATGGAGTCCAGGGGGCAGCCACAGACTGAGCTGGCTCTGTTTAATCAGTCTGTTGAGCCTCTTCTTGTCCCGCTCAGAACAGCCCCCTCCCCAGCAGACCACTGCATAGGAGACCACAGACGCCACCACAGTCTCATATAAAGTCCTCAGCAGTGGCCTGCACACACTGAAAGATCCCAGCCTCCTCAGCATGTACAGACGACTCTGACCCTTCTTGTAGAGCGAGTCAGTGTTGTCAGTCCAGTCCAGTTTGTTATTTAAGTGGACACCCAGGTACTTGTACATCCTCACTCTCTCGATGTCAAGTCCCTGGATGTTCACCCCCTGGTGCAATCTTGGATGAGGGTTTCCTGCTGAAGTCGATCAACCATCTCCTTTGTCTTGCTGGCATTGACTTGAAGGTGATTCAGCTCACACCAGTCGACAAAGTCCATGATGACCTTCCTGTACTCACAGTCGTTCCCCTCTGACACACATCCCACAATGGCAGTGTCATCGGAGAACTTCTGGAGGTGGCAACTGTCCGTGGAGTATGTGAAGTCCGATGTGTACAGGGTGAAGAGGAAAGGTGAGAGGACTGTTCCCTGGGGGGCTGCAGACCACCACATCGGACACACAGTCACGCAGCCTCACAAACTGGGTCTGTCAGTGAGGTAGTTGGTGACCCATGCAGCCAGCTGGTCACTGGCCCCGCTCTCTTCCAGCTTCACCCTGAGCAGAGGGGTGATGAGGGGTGGCTGGTGTTGAAAGCGTTGGTGAAATCAAAACAGGGACGACAGCTTAGCCATCATCCTCCTGTTTCCCACCACCTCCACTGAGTCCAGGGGTCATCCCAGGACAGAGCTGGCCCTCCAGAGCTCCTCCTCACCAGTCTGTCCATTCTCCTCCTGTCCCTGTCCGTGATGCTGCTGGCCCAGCAGACTATCCCATAAAAGATGGCTGATGCCACCACAGAGTCATAGAAAGGTCCTGAGGAGTGGTCCCTGCACTCCAAAAGACCTCAGCCTCCTGAGCAGGAACAGTCTGCTGTTGCCCTTCTTGACAAGGGCATTGGTGTTGTCCGACCAGTCCAGACTGTCATTTAGGTGAACACCCAGGTACTTGTAGGACTTCACAGTGTCGATGTCCGTTCCCTGGATGCTCACCGGTGCAGGTGGAGAGTGGCTACGCCTGCGGAAATCCACCACCAGCTCCTTGGTTTTACCAGCGTTGATCTGGAGGTTGTTCCACAGGCACAAGTCCACAAAGTCCTGAATAAGTCCTCTGTACTCTCTGTCTTCCCCATCTGTGATGAGGCCAACAACAGCAGAGTCATCAGAAGAACTTCTGGAGATGACATGATGGTGTATTGTATGAAAAGTCTGCAGTGTAGAGGGTGAACAGGAAAGGAGCCAGAACAGTTCCCTGTGGAGCTCCGGTGCTGCAGAGAAGCCGATCTGACTGATCTGAGCCCTGCACCCTCACAAACTGTGGTCTGTGTGTGTGAGGTAGTCCAGAATCCAGGAAGTGAGGTGATGGTCCACCCCAGCTAGCTGCAGCATTGTCCCCCAGCAGCCTGGGCTGGATGGTGTTGAATGCACTGGAGAAATCAAAGAACATGATCCTCACAGTGCTTCCAGCCTTCTCCAGGTGAGTGAGGGAGGTGTGAAGGAGGTAGATGACGGCATCATCCACCCGGATGTCAGGCTGATAGGCGAACTGCAGCGGGTCCATGAAGGAGCTCACCAGCGGGCGCAGATGGGCGAGGACCAGTCTCTCCAGTGTCTTCATCAGATGAGACGTCAGAGCTACCGGCCTGTAGCTGTTGAGCTCCTTTGGGGTGCGGTGTCTTTGGCACTGGGACGATGCAGGACGTCTTCCAGAGCTGTGGCACTCTCCCCAGCTTCAGGCTCAGGTTGAATGTGTACCCAAAAATCCCACACAGCTGGTCTGCGCTGGTGGGTACGGTGTTCTCTACACAGTTTATGTAGTCCGTAATGCAGTGGGTGAGACTGTCGATGTCCTCCCCATGGGCGTCACTGAAAACATCCCATAGTGTTGTGTTGAAACAGTATTTCCGGGCCTCCTCTGCTTCTTCAGACCATTTCTTCCCAGTGCGGGTGACAGCAGGCTGCCTGTGCACAAGAGTCTTATACACAGGCAGGAGGTGCACGAGGTTGTGGTCAGGCTCGGCCCAGGGGAGGAAGAGGGAGTGAGTGGTATGCCTCCTTGGTGTTGGCATAAAACAGGTCCAGTGTTTTATTGTCTCTACACCATCTATCATTAACAAACAACATCGGGTCGCTCCTCAGGTAGCACCGCCTTGCGCCAGCTCCATAGCAAGGCCAACAGCTGATCCCTGCTGTAAACAATGGAGCCGAGGACCAGTCTGGAGCCGTGGCTGCGCGTGAGGTCTCCAGGACACGCTAACAAAAAGTGAAAAAACAAGTAGAGCCACCAGTGCAAACTCTACCAGTCTTGTGTGCATGATGAATGAAAAATGAAAATTTAAAACACACAAAAACAAAAAGTAGGAAGAATAGAAAGTACTTAAAAAAGCAAAGAAAGCTCAACGGTGAGCAGGAGCTGCTGTTACAGGCAGGCTGCCACTCGCTAGCTTAAAGCTTGGCGCCAGAAGTCGATAGAGTTAAAGTCCATAAAGTAAAGTCCTGTGTCAGTAAAGTGGAGTTAAAGTCCATAAAGTAAAGTCCTGTGTCAGTAAAGTGGAGTTAAAGTCCATAAAGTAAAGTCCTGTGTCAGTAAAGTGGAGTTAAAGTCCATAAAGTAAAGTCCTGTGTCAGTAAAGTGGAGTTAAAGTCCATAAAGTAAAGTCCTGTGTCAGTAAAGTGTCCCCTGTGTCTGTTGTCCTGTTGTCTGTTCTCTCATTAGATGATTCTTCCTCCTCATTAATGTAAAAGCAGGATTTTACTGTTGGAGTTGGTTGAGTGTTCGTTTGTAATTTATCTGCATAAAACAATCGTTTGTCTCAGACACATTTCTAATAATCAATAATTTTTTGTCTTCTGTTAAGGACCCCTTGCCCGCTTCTGACGAAAGCCTGAAGATGTCTGAAGGTCACAGTCAGAGCTGAAGTTATTGATCTGTTAATGGTTTTAAGAAAACACAACACAGTTAAAGATTAATTGTTGTTTCTCATCAACATTGTTTACATCTGGCAGGACGTCCTCATTACAGCAGGAAGCTACAGGAGGGAACTTCCTGTCAGCAGCTATAGAGTTGGTGGTGATGAAGAAATGTCCCTCTGTCAGGTCAGACTGTCTGAATGAAGAGTTCGTAATCACCCGGCATCCTCGATGTTCAAACTCTCTTCACCACTAACCCTTTGAACTTGCTCGTTCCCATATCTCATCTCAGCTGTCGAGGCTAAAGTCAAGCAGAACAGGGTGTGGTTTCATCTAAAGTGTTCAGGATGTGTTGATCAAACTATGAGACACCTTCCACGAAGGGTCCACGAAGATCAGAGACCTGACAGAGTCCAGATCTCAGTCTGAGTGGACCAGCAGGGGGCCTCAGTGTGTCCAATCAGACATCCTTTGTTGGTAAATATTATGATGTTTGTTTGTGGGTGGGGCTTAGGTGGAGGCAGGAAGAAGCCCTGAACAGGTGACTTAACCCGGCAGGTTTTGTTGGTTTGTTTTTTAACAAGTTTCTCTAAACAGACTCCATCGTCTGAAATCTGATCACACACCAGCTGCAGGAAAAGACTCTGATCATCTGCTGCCCCTGTTTCTGACAAGCTGCTGGAGACCTGCTGGACTGATGAGGACCTGCTAGGTCCTGGTCTGTAAAGTTTCAAAAGGTCCTGACAATCCTGAATTCTTTCACAGTGATGTGTGTATGTGTGTGTGTGTGTGTGTGTGTGTGTGTGTGTGTGTGTGTGTGTTGCGTGGGGTGCAGCATCACCTCACAGGAATCTGACAGGCCCCCCTCAACTGAGTTGGAGCCGGGAGGAGTCTCAGTGTTTAGTCTACTGTAAACACACACACAGTCAGACACACACACACATACAAACAGTGAAAGGAAGGTGGAGTGTGTGTGTGTGTGTGTGTGTGTGTGTGTGTGTGAGTGAGTGAGTGAGAGGGAGAATCTTATCAGCTACATCACAACACAAACTGACACAGACTGGGTGGCTGGCACTGTGTGTGTGTGTGTGTGTGTGTGTGTGTGCATTATATAAGCCAGTCAGGATGTGAGGTTGTGTGTGTGTGTGTGTGTGTGTGTGTGTGTGCCTCACGAGTTAGTTACAGAGACAATTCATTAACTGAACAAACAGGAAGTTGTTTCCCTTATACACTACACGCTACTTTCTGATGTTTCTGTGAGTGCATGACAGGACAGAAGTTCCTGTCTGCTGAGTCCAGAGGAGGTCGGTCCTTTAGTCCATTTAATAAAGTTTGAGATGAAGCTATAAACCTTTACTACTTACCTTAGCATTATTTAGCTTAGCACTGGCATCTAATTCTTGACCTTTGACCTCAGTGAAGTAGAGTTTTATCTTGTGATGGAGCTGGCTAACAGTTTCTCTCTACTTCCAGTGTTTGTGCTAAGCTAAGCTAAGCGAGTCTGTGCTGTGATAAATGATGTGTTTGAACTGACCGGTGGCAGCAGGCAGCAGCAGGACACAAAGACACACAGCGGCCATGTTGGTTGCAGCTCGCAGGTCCGACATCACTGATCCTGGACCAGAAGATCCAGCAGGACCCTCAGCATCTCCTCTGAAACACACACACACACACATCATTATTTTCAGAGAAGACTTTAAATACTCACACACACACACGAGACAGAGCCCTGTATTCTGAGTACTTATGATAAAATATTTATGACAGTAAAATAGTAACTATAGCAGGTAGCTAAGCACATTTAGATTAGACTATCATATATTTACATATCTGAAGATTTATTATCACATATATGCTGTTTATCATCTGATAATCTAACATTCATCCCATCAGGCTGTCAGTGAAAATCAGCAGTATGTTTAAATGCTGTAATATGCTGATACTAATGCTACAGTAATATCACAGTAATATTACATTAATACTACAGTAATACTACATTAATATTACATTAATACTACATTAATACTACAGTAATATTACATTAATACTACAGTAATACAACATTAATACTACAGTAATACAACATTAATACTACAGTAATACAACATTAATACTACAGTAATACAACATTAATACTACAGTAATACAACATTAATACTACAGTAATACAACATTAATACTACAGTAATACAACATAAATAAGTACTAGTGTCATAAATAAATTTAAATTTGAATTTTACTATGGTCATGTTATTACAATATTAATTACTGATAATCATCCAATAATGTTCAGTCAGCTGATCTGCTGTGACCTTCATGATCCATCAGACACACCTGTGATAAACACACACGTTTAGTGTGTGTGTGTGTGCTGTTCCTCGGCCTATTACAGATTATTGATCACCTGTGATGTCAGCAGGTAAATTTAATGGCAGAAGCGTTCCAGCTGATGGAAGGGAGTGGCGCACACACACACACACACACACTCGCGCCAGTCAGTCACACGGTAACGGTGTGTGTGTGTGTGTGCGCGTACCGGGAGGAGGACTCCAGCCTGTCTGTCTGTCTGTCTGTTCGGGTCTCTTCTGGTCCGGCTCGGCTCGGTTCGGCTCAGTTCGGCTCCAGCTGGTCCGGTCTCTGCCTCTCAGGATCGATCTGGATCCAGGTGATCGATCCAGGTGCAGGTTTGTTCATCAGAGAAAATCCGCAGCAGTGAGGCTGCGTCCCGTTTCTCTGCGCCAGCAGACTGTCAACGCGATGATGTCACTGCAAACCGGGCTTCCGGACCACACTTTCAAAACAAAAGCCTTTACTTCCCAATACAATTACTCAGATTACAGTTTCTGTCGATCAATCAATCAGTCAGCTGACAGAAAATTAATCTGAAAGTAATTTAATAACAGTTGAGGTCATTTTCCTTAACTGACTCAAAGCGACCACAAAATGACCACAAAGAGACTCAAAACAGCCCTGGAGGTCTGGCCTCTTTGACCACAGAGAGAGAGAGAAACCACCACAGACTGACTCCAAACAACCACAGACTGATTCCACAACAACATCCAGACCCCCTGCTCATTGTTTTGGGGGACTTCAACAGAACAAACCTAGAATAGAATAGAATAGAATTCAACTTTATTGTCATTGCACCTGCAGTACAGAGCAACGAAATGCAGTTTGCATCCATCCAGAAGTGCTTTTTAGCAGTACAATATAAATATAAATGTTACAATGATCCACAAGTATATATATATATATATATATAGTATATACACAGGCTATAGTCAGTTATTTGTATTAGAATTCTAATAGTTGTATGTGAAATGGTTGAAATGGTATGGTGAAACGGCCATGAACAAAGCTGGCGTTACAGGCCTGCTTTGCCTGCTCTGATTGGTGTTTTTGATGTTTTTGATGCTGCAGCCACTGACCTGCATGAACTGACCGACACTGTGACATCATACATCAGTTTCTGTGAGGAGATGTGTGTACCAACAAAATCCTTCCTCACCTACAACAACAACAAACCCTGGTTTACACCAAAGCTCAGACAGCTTCGTCAGGCCAAGGAGGAGGCCTACAGAAGTCGGGACAGGATCCTGAACAACCAGGCCAGGAACACACTGAGGAGATCAGAGTAGCTAAGAGGAGCTACACTGAGAAGCTGAAAAACAACTTTTCATCAAGTAATCCAGCGTCAGTGTGGGGGAGCCTGGAGACCATTACCAACTACAGGAGACCCCCCCACACTGCAGGGAGCCATCACCTAACTGAGGAGCTGAATGGGTTTTATTGTAGGTTTGATAGGCTATCTCTCTCACCCCTCACCCGCCCCAACATCAACATCTTACAAGCATTCACACTAACCCCCCCCCCCCACCTGTCAGTGGATCACAGACTTCCTGACCAACTGGAGGCAGCAGATGAGGTTGGGGAGCATCACATCCAGCACCCGGACAATCAGCACTGGAGCCCCCCAGGGCTGTGTGCTCTCTCCACTGCTCTACACTAATGACTGCACCTCAGAAGATCCGACTGTCAAACTCACAAAGATCATCCGCCTCATCCGGGACTGTGATGAGTCTGCGTACAGACAGGAGGTTGAACAGCTGGTGTGGAGAGGATGATAGGAGATGATGGTGGACTTCAGGAGGAGCCCCCCAACACTGCCCCCCATCCTGAACAACACGGTGTCTACTCTGGAAACTTTCAGGTTTCTGCTGTGGAAACTTTCAGGTTTCAGATCCACACTCTCCCAGGACCTGAAGTAGACCTGAAGAGTCCAACATGGACTCCATCAGGAAGAAGGCCCAGCAGAGGATGAAGTTCCTGATCCAGCTCAGGAAGTTCAACCTGGCCTCAGGAGCTGCTGATCCAGTTTGACTTTCTGATGATTCAGTCTGTCCTCTGCACATCAACACTGTGTGTTTGGATCAACAGACGACAACAGACAGTCAGGACTGCAGAGGAAACCAGCCTGCCCTCCATCAGCACTGATATGTGTCCAGAGTCAGGAAACAGACAGGAAACATCACTGCAGATCATCACACCCTGAACCTGTTCACCTCCTCTCCTCTGGGAGGCGCTGCAGAGCTCTGAACACCAAAACAACCAAGACACCAGAACAGTTAGTTTCCTCAGCCTGTCGCTGAGATGAACATTTAACAAAGAGTCAGGAACAAACCCTGTGTTAACACAACCCTGATTCACAAACACCCACTGACCTCATCGATATAACATTTCTGTAAACTGTAACTGTAATTTTTAATCATGTAAATATCTCCTAATAAATACAATCCATGCTGCTGTACATGCTGTATATACTGTACTTAATACAATCATGCCCACCTACCTCTGTACACAAGCTGTCCACATGCTTCACTGCACACACCTCTCTATTACACTCCATAGTTATAGTTAGTTTAAGTTATGTTTCTTTATTTATCTTTAAGCTGCTGTTATTTTATTTTATTCATATTTTTCTACCTTTCGTCCTGCTGTCTATTCTCTGTGTACTCACTGAGAGTGTGTTGAAAAAACAGTTAGATGTTGGTTGAGAAACGTCACAAATATATTTTATTCGGATCTCATTAAAGAGTAAATTAATACCAACTATGAGTGAACTAATTAAACTGAGAGGACCAGTAGAAGATGAAATATTGATTGTTTTGTTATATTGAAATACTGAATAAATATTGAACAAATGTGAGGTTATTGAACTAAGAGTTTTAGCTGATCAGTTCTCATGAGAGTCTGTTTCTGTTGAATAATAGAAACACAGTGACACATCTTCTCACTCACAATCTTTGTATCTACACGTTATTTACATGTTATTTAGATATTATTTATATGTTATTTACATGTCAGTTGTATGCTATTGTGTTATTAAGTTGTTATTCACATGTTAATTATTAGTTATTTATTAGTTAATTATTAATTTATTAGTTATTTATTGATTATTGATTTATATGTTATTTAGTTTTTATCTGCATGTTGTGTATATGTTGTTTAGTTTTTATCTGCATGTTGTGTATATGTTGTTTAGTTTTTATCTGCATGTTAATTTCGTGTTCTTCAGATGTTCTTTCAGCAGCACGTCCTCAGTCAGCCCGCCCCTGCAGCAGCAGCAGCAGCAGGAGGAGAAGCTGTGAAAAACAGGAGGAGGAGTCCCGGTGATGAATGCTCTGATTATTCAGGTGAAGGAACCAGTGCAGCCGCAGCGGATCGTGGGTTTGTGGACTTTATCAGATCCGGATCCTTCAGTCTGTAAGTTTCTGATCACATCTCTTCGTTCATCTGCTTCTCAGCTGTTTGCTGTTTGTGTCGCTCAGGAGTTCAAACTTTTCTTTCTGTCGGTTTGTAAAACAAACGGACTGTGCGGTGGGCGGAGTCAGAGCTTAGCCGCTGCGTAAATCGAACAGACCTGATCAATCACTTCGATCAGATCAGTACACACCGATAACAACGTGACCTGAAACAGAACAGCTTATTAAACCAGAGTAACTTCAGTTTGTGTTCATTTCTCTCCACTTTGCTAAGTTTTAATGTGAAACTGAACAACTCGATAATAACCAATCAATAATCAATATAAATTTGTAAAAGCTCTATTTATTTACCCCAACATATGACGTCATCTGAACCTTCTGTTTTTATTTAACTTTCATTATTAATTACCTCGTCAGTCTGTTCACTCTCAGTTTAATCAGCCTGTTAAAATCAGTTTGATTTCATTTGATCAGTCTGATCACAAACACTGAAGTTTCAGAATAAAACATCATCGTTTAAATGAAGGAAAAAAGTTCGTTTGGTCTCAAGAATCATTTGTAAAATAATAATTAATATAACATCAAGTATGATAAAGTTTGTAAATAGGCTTAAATAAACCTGTCCTAAAACTGTGCTGATCAATACGCTAACATTAAAGGCTTAATGAAGTTAAAGCTGAAGGATTGTGGGAAAGGTCCTCAGGGTTGACGGATGTTTGGGAAACGGTCGGCTGACGTGAAGGAATCTCCTGATTAAAGCTGCAGATGAACTCTGATGCATGATGGGACGTTTCTTTGTTGGATTTCATCTCATTTTATTCTGAAAAGGTGTTTGAGTTTTGACTGTATCTGTATATTTGTGTCAGACCATTTAATGTTTTTCATAAACTCACCTGAATCTCTGCTACATTTGTCAGCGACCGATCAGAGAAGCTGTTTGATGTTCGGTCAACGTTTCAGCTTCAGGTTCAATCTTCACGTCTGTTAAACTTTCACTGCAGATGAAACACTCAAAGCACTGAAGGTTTAACGTTAAAGCAGGAGGCCGAGTGAGTCGATTTACAGGAGGAGGGTGTGTGATTCTGCCTCACACACGCACACACACACACAGGAAACTTCAGCTGATGAACTGAGGTAATGACATGTACAGATGGGCGAGAGAGCTTCACTGACCTCTGTCTCTCTCTCCTGCTGAGCTGTGGCTCCATGGTCGAAGCTGCACCGATACTGAGTGTGTGTGTGTATGTGAAATGTGTGCGTATATGTGTGTGTGTGTGTTTTTGTCTGTGTGTGTGTGTGTGTGTGTGTGATCATGCCAACATGTGACTCGCCCCACATGTTTGACCTTATAAGGAAACAGGTTCATTTCCTTTCTTCTTCTTAGTTACATGCTGAGGAGGCTGGGATCTTTTGGTGTGTGCAGGCCACTGCTGAGGACTTTTTATGAGACTGTGGTGGCGTCTGTGGTCTCCTATGCAGTGGTCTGCTGGGGAGGGGGCTGTTCTGAGCGGGACAAGAAGAGGCTCAACAGACTGATTAAAAGAGCCAGCTCAGTCTGTGGCTGCCCCCTGGACTCCATCGAGGTGATGGGGGAGAGGAGGGCTCTGACAAAACTGTCCACCATCATGGACAACACCTCCCACCCTCTGCATCAGACTGTGGGGGCCTTAAGCAGCTCCTTCAGTAACAGACTCAGACACCCAAGGTGTAGGAAGGAGCTTCCACAGGTCCTTCATACCCAAACACCATCAGACTGTTCAATGCTGCTCTATGAATCTTTGTCATTACAACAAATACTTTCATACCACAGCAGGACTGATGTTTACTGATGTTTACTGATGCTCATCAATGCACTGATGTTTACTGAGGTCCTAGCGATGCACTTTATGGTCTTTTTTTTCATTCCACTCCACCACTTTATTTATACTGTGAAATCATATCTGTGCAATAACAACGTAAACATCTGTGCAGCAACACCTAGATCCATATTCACCTGTGCAATAACACCTCACCACTGCACATCTAACTGGGTGAGGCTGTGTATGTAAATACTGTCTCTTCTTATTATTACTATTACTGTTTACTAATTACTGTACATATTGTTTTTGTGTTTATATTCTCTCTATTATTTAATCTCTGTCTTTAAATTGTTGTTTTTTGAGCTATTGTAACAGTGTAATTTCCCCACTGTGGGATCAATAAAAGATTATCTTATCTTAGTTCCTGTTCGGTGAAGCTTCAGTCTCATTTTAAATCAGTGTGAGAGTTCAGACTGATGATCACCTGTGTGAACTGTTCTTCAGTGTGAGACAGGTGAACCGGTGAACAGGTGTGTGCAGGTGTTTGTAGTTTGTCAGCAGGTGGGGCTGCAGCAGTGATCAGATAATCAATTATTATTCATTATCTCTGATGTCCCTCCACAATAAAGCTCTTCCTGTTTGTCAGGTTCTCACAGTGATCAGTGATTCAGAGCTGCTGGTTCACTTCAATGAGACGAAGTGACTTCATGGACACTGTCTCATCTCTTTATAATGCAAGTTTACAGAGAAAGTTAATGACCACTGGGAGAGTCTGACATCAAGGCTGAGTATCGGCTCTGGTCACTGAGCATGCTCAGTAAGAGCATCAGCTGTCAGTTATTTCAGCACATCAGACTGTCTGAACTCACGTTTGTTGGTTGGATGTTGGTCAGATGTTGGATGTTGGTCAGATGTTGGATGTTGGTCGGATGTTGATCAGATTTTGGATGTTGGTCAGATCTTGGTTGGATGTTGGTTGGATGTTGGTCAGATGTTGGTCACATGTTGGATGTTGGTTGGATGGTTGGACCTGTGGTGTTTTCAGAACAAACAGGAGTCACCTGCTGTTGGCTTTGCTGCAGTCACAGTTAAAAAATGCTGCTGACACTCTCACAGTCTCCTTAAAAGGCTTTAAGTCCTCTAATAGCTGCTAAACTCACTTCTGTTTTTGTGTTTTTAAATAAAGTTGTTATCTAAACGTTGACCTTTGCTTTTCTTTAAGTCCACATTAGTGCCTGTTTCTGTCTGTGATCTGGTGACTGTTTGATTATTTCCAGACATTTTTCTTGCTATAAAAACAGAAGAACTCACATTCTTCAAGTTAAATATGTGAAGCTCAAAATGTTTCTGCTGCCTCCAAAAACCTGCTGTTGTCTTCTAATCCTGCTGCTAATAAAACCAAATAGTTAAAGCAAAATGTCAAAGTTTATTAACAGCAGCTCACAGAGCCTCCAGAGCTGCTGCAAAATTAACGATGCTCCAACACCTTTCACTCCCCGAGAGGAGACAGTTTGCATCATTTGTTCAAATTCAAAAATGCTTCCTAAGCTTTTAAAGATCCGACCGTCACTAAAGTGTCATGAAGGAGAGCCAATAAATGAAGTCCTCATACTGATCGACTCTTTGAAAAATGTGCAGAAAACATTTCACTTTAAAATCTGTAAATGACCTCACCTGCAGACCGACCACGACGTCTGACTGACGAGTCAGACCAACCTTCAGTCTCTGAGCACGTGAAGTCAAAGTGTTTCTGCCGAGTGTGTTTCCACTTTCACATGAAAACAATCAGGAAACAGGAAGAAGAATTTACTCATCACCACTGATAAACAGGTCAGCTGATAGAAGATCAATAAAACAGTTTCTACTGATAATCACCTGATTACACAGAAACAGACGGATGAGCTCACAGAAACCAGAAAACACACACACACACTCACACAGTCAGACAAACACACACACACACACACACACACTCACAGTCAGACAAACACACACACACACACACGGAGTCTGGGAATTTTTTCTTACTTTGTTGACTGTATATTGATCAGCTCATTAGAGTTTCAGGATGAAGACTGAAGATTAATGTGAAGTGAATAATTTATAATCGATTATATGAACAGGACAGAATTAAAACTTTGACTTAAATCAGATCATGTCACTGATTTCATGGGGTCAAAGGTGAACAATCATTGATGTGTTGATTGACAGTGAGATAGACCAATAGATCGATTGAATCTTAGACAGACAGATAGATACACTTAGATAGATATACTTTATTAATCCCAAGATGGGAAATTCATCTTTGCTGAAACAGTGAACATTTACATAGTTTTGATGTTAATGATCAATACTTATTAACAATAATAGAATCAATATCCTTTATTTCAGCTGATATTATTTTAACATTACTTACTGTCTTCATTCTCAGCAGGATGAGTAACGTCCGGTTTGCTTCAGCATCATCCCCCATCTCCAAGGTAACAGGATGCAGCTCCCGTGGCGACGAGCCTCCAGCCTTTATCCTCCCTCCACGCAACGCCCGCGTCATCCTGGGGGGGGACGCCCGACTGGAGGGGAAGGTGGGACACACACTGACCCCCCAATGTTAGTTTGAGGAGAGAAGAAGGAGGACAGGAGCAGATTTACTGTCCGCCTCCTGAAACAAGAGAGAGGACGGAGGGATTAACATGTTTTCAGTCTTGTGACCAACACACACACACAACTGCTTCCTGATGTGAAGCAGCCACACACACACACACACACACACTGACTTTAATCTCCCTGGTTGTTAGAAGAATGTTGTGTGTCCAACATCAGCTCCATCAGAGCAAAACACAGAGCCTGATGGAGCTGCAAAGCGTCATGGGAGTCAAAGTCATCAAACAGTCGACACATCTGCACTCTATATTCTGCACACACACACACACACTCAGACAGGGAGGTGCTGATCTGTTTCCTGTCTGAATGTTGATTTTCTTCTGATCACAGAGTCAAGGACGATGCTGCAGATTTCATGGATCTGTGTCTGTTGTTCCATTATATTTCAAATATATATACACACAGATGTTTGCAGTATAAAAGTACAACATCTCACCCACAGCTCGATGAGTGAAACGTCTGAATGTCTAGAAATCAAACTGATCGTCTGATTCAGCCGAGCTCAGCTTTACTTCTCTCATATGATCATGACATGTGTGACTGTGAGCTCCTTTAATTATAGAATAGAAAAAGGTCATAAATAATAATATCGACAGTCGTCGTCGGTTCAGCAGTCTCAGGGCAGGTCTCAGTCCTCTTCCAGGATCCTGCTGTTCTGAAGGTTGAAGCTCCTCTGAGGTGAACTCTGGAGGACTTCACTTCAGGCAGCTGCTGACAAGGTTTGATCACCTGTGCTCATGATGATGTCATCCTTCAGGTGCGTGGTCATCCTGAGCCTCAGGTCACATGGTACAGAGAGGGGAGGGCTGTGATTGGTGGAGAGCGCTGTGTTGTGGAGAAAGGTGGGCGGGGCACCTTCAGCCTGGTGGTGGGCGGAGTCAAAGAGGAGGACCTGGGACGTTACACCTGTCAGGCCACCAATCAGGCGGGGAGCAGGCAGGTTACCGTGGAGATCCTCCTGCAAGGTTCGAAAACCTGAAACACCACTTTTACTGCTGATACTGCAAGTAATACTAAGATTACTAATACTGTTATTGATACTGCAAGTAATACTAAGATTACTAATACTGTTACTGATACTGCAAGTACTGTGAGTTTGAGTTTTAGATGTTGGGAGTGAGGACAGTTTTGGAAACAGGGACTGTATTTAGTCCTCACAGGTAAAGAAGTACAGTATTACTGTTCATAATAATTAACATTTTATTGATTTCTGTGGGTTTGGATGCTTTAATTATCAAACTGAAGAACATTTAATAATCTTAATCTTAATCTTAGTACCTAGAACACACTTTAGCAGCCAGAGATCACTTCTGTGTCTTTAACCTTCATTTCTAAATCAAGCAAATGAAGTCACTTCAAAGCATGCATGTTTTCCTTCAGACATTTCTTTCATATATTTGACAGCTTGATTCGTTATTAGAGCTGCTTTGAATCTTTTTCCTGCTCATGAAAAAATCTCCTCGATAAGTAAAATGGATCTTTCTGTCTCTCGTGTTTTTCCACCTGCAGAGACTTCTGGGAACAAATACGTCCTCCCGTCCTCCATGAAGACCGGGTGAGTTCTTCTGTCGACATGTTGATCTGGATCAGTTTGTGAGCTCAGGTTTTGCTTCAGACTAAAACTCTTCACATCGGCTCCTTTGGAGGTTATTTGCTGTTGTCATGTGAGGATGTGACACCTGTCAGCTGCCAAACATTTAATCTTTTATTGTTTTTCCTTCTTGCTGTTTCAGATCATTTTAGTCTTTTTAATCCAAATCTGCTCACTGAGTCCTGAAACTAGTTCAACATCTGATGCTCAACATTGAAAAGCATCTGAACTGGTTTCATTAAACTGGTGTATAATATTCATAATTAAATCTTGAAACAGAATCATTGTGTGCCCTTCTTATCTACAGAGGTCCTCTCATTTTTATGTTGCAGTGGCAGCTTGACTTTGGTGGAGTGAAGATGAGAGAGTTTATCTGACTCTGCTGTTTCTCACTGGTGTAAAGAAGTGAATGACAAGTTGTGGTCATAAAACTTCATTTCCCATGATTCCATGTGTCGCTCTGTGATCCCGGCATTGGAGAACAGGCCCAGTATTTGGGGTGAGAGTCGACCAAAGTTCATCACCAAACCAAACCGAGTGTTTGCCAAACCAGGACAGACCGGGAAGTTCTCCGCCAAAGCAACAGGCCGCCCTCAGCCCCGGGTCACATGGTACAAGGTGGGAGGAGCTTAATGACACCTCTTTGATTGAGACTTTTAGTTGGAGCACAACAAAACATTACAATAATCCAGTCTGGATTAAACAAATGGCCTCATTTTATCTTCCTGTTATGTGAGTAGAAACATTTTCTAGACTTTCTAAATTTTTTGACTTTGAGAAATCATACAGCTGATGAAAGTTATTGTTATTTGATCAAACTGGTGTGTATGTGGAGCAGGACCAATAACAGTACACCGTACTTTTCAGTTTTTTTTATCTGTAAAAAAAAATTTTAAATCATGTATAATTTTCTTTCTACTTCACAATTGTATGCCACTTTGTGTTAGGTCTTTCACATAGAATTCCAATAAAATATATTTCTGTTTGTGGTCGTAATATGACAAAATGTGGAAAAGTTCAAGGGGTATGAATACTTTTACAAGCCACTGTATACTGTATAAACACTGATCTATGTGTCAAAGGTCAGACTGAGGTAGACTGATGTCCAGTAATGAGGTTGAATCAGTTGCAGCATTTCAACAAAATGGAATCATGTATTTAAAAACAGGCCTCTTCTTTCCTGAAAATCTTCCTGTTTTTTAGTGTTCTTCAGTCTCTCAGTGATCAGTGATGTTTGATTCCAGGAGCTGCTAACAGCTGATTCACTTTAATGAGATGATCTGACTTCATGGACACTGAGGAATAAACTCACTGAATACATAGACATTACCTCTTTTTTACATCCCAAAGCATTATGGGAACTGTGGTTTTAAACCTCAGAGTCTGATTCTCTTCCAAACAAAGGTAAAACTGTCTCTCTCTCTATCTGTCTGTCTCTCAGGGGGAGGTAGAGCTTCAGCCTTGTGGGCAGGTCAGTATGTACCAATGCGCAGGTTTGCACTTCCTGGAGATACAGGAAGTGGGTGTGGAGGATGCAGGAAGTTACACGTGTTTGGTCACCAACAGCGCAGGAACTGCCAATGCCACCGCGGCACTCAGTGTCCAGGGTGAGGCGACCAATCAGAGCTCAGGATGGTTTCCTATCACTGAAACACTTTAATTAAATTTATTAATTTGAATATTTCAGTCCTGTCCTAGTGAATTTCCCCAATGTGGGATTAATAAAGGTTTTTTTTTTATTTTCTTATCTGTGTCTGTCCTCTCAGGTGTTCCTGATGAATCCCCCAGGTGAGTCGCTCTTCTGCCTCACAGAACTTTCAAAAGAAGTTACAGCAGAGATGTAAAGGTTTACTGTATCAGATAAATACTTTGTTCTAATAATGTGGAAAAACTCGAAACAGCCAAAATGATTTTAAATTATCACCTTTAAACACAAAATGCTCTCTGAATTCAGGAAAGACTCAGACACACAACAAATGTATATACATATAATAAGGAATTATTAAATTAATGAACTAAATTTATATATGAACCTTCTATTGACATCTGTAAACCTTCAAATGGCACATAAATCAGTGAAGAAGAAGCCTGAAGTTTATTCTGATAAAGAGCTGAAATGTTTTATTTCCATTAAATCCGTTTCTGTTTTTATTCACTAAACACAGAAGTCTGGTCGGAAGAGAAGAGAAAGTAAAATCAGACTCATTTTTGAATAAATATAAATGAAAGAAATAACAGAGCAGAACATGATCCCTATATCGTCACATTTTATGGCCCTAAATGGATCACAGTCGGAGGTGATCATGAAGTCTGAGTCTGCCTGCTGGAAGGTTTGATTGTCTCCCAGAAGACAAAAGCGTGAATAAAAATCACTGACCACAAACACATTACACATTACACACAACAAACACATTAAAGTGAGCTGAACTTTCCTCCTGCAGCAGACCTGCCTCCCCAGACCAGCCCAGACCCAGAGACAGGGAGCAGCCGGGACCCCTGTCCCGGCCTGAACAGGCACCCTTTGGGGAAGGCAGACCTCCTTTACAACCCCCTCTGGTGGCTGAGAAAAGAACTGCAGCTGCCCAGGTCAGACTAACTTTATTATTATTATTATTATTGTTAAAGAGTTCAGATGTGTTCAAATGAGTCACGTTTCACATCGAACATGAAGACTGTAAAGTCTGTCTGTCTGTCTTCTTCTCTGTCTGCAGGTCCAGTCAGTCTCCAGTCCTGATCCAGCTCAGACTGGTTCAGTCCAGCAGTCAGACAGCAGCAGGTACATTAATGATAGCAAGCTAACGTCTTTAGCTAACTGATGTGAGCAGTGAAGGTCTGAGGCTAACGTGAACAGTGTTTCTACATCTCAGAGAACAATTTGAATTAAGGTTATAAATCAGCCTCAGGATCATCATCTTCAGTTTCAGGGCCGCCAGGAAGTGCAACCTGTGGTTCGAGGCCATTCCTCTGGACCAGGAGGCCACAGAGGGAGCTCAGGTCACATTTACCTGCCAAGGTGAGTGAACGCTGTCTTCAGTCTTCAGTTCTGTTTCATGATTCAGTCAAACTTGCAGCAGGAGGTCAAAATATAAAGAAACATGAATATCACAGTGACATCACTGCTCTATACTGCTGTTAGGGGGCAAACTGTCACAGAAGAACACAGGAAGTGATTTACAGGGCAGAGAGTAACAGAGAAAACACATCTGTTCCAGTTTCCTCTTGTCAGTGTGTCGACGGTCAGACTCAGAGTGATCAGATTAAATTAAAATAGAGTCTGAGTGTTTGGATGCCACCATCAGGTGGAATAACACTTCTCTCACCTGCTCTCAGTGTCGTCTGCTGCTGTTGTCATGGTTACGTGGTTGAAGGACAGTGAGCAGGTGAGGATGGGGCCGGGCCTGCAGCAGAGACAGGATGGCACCTGTCTCACTCTCACCATGGAGAGAGTGAGACAGGTGGACCAGGGAACCTACCGGTGTCAGCTGATCACTGCAGAGGGACTCACTGTTACCTCGGCAACATGGACGCTGCGTGTACACAGTAAGACCTGCCTGCCTGCCTGCCTGCCTGCCTTTCTGTTTCTTTAGTAATAATAATAATAAAAAATAAATCCAGTTCAGTGTGTCGACCTGAAGTCTCCAGCAGAGGGCAGCACACACACACACGTTGACGCTGATCACTTGACAAACACATGAAGAAGAACCCTGCAGTGAAACGTGTGAATATAAACATGTTCAAACAGAGAAACAAACACACACAAATGTGATTATTGATCACTTTTTTGCTGTTGGAGGTGGAGTTATGTTTAATGACTTTACATTCTGCTGATAGCTTCATCAGTAAAGGAAACTAACTGCAGGTAAACAGTGCAGGTGAAGGATAAAGTATCAAACATGGGAATAATGCACTAAAGTACTTTACGTACTTGAGTAAATGTACTCAGTTACTTCTCAGCTGTGGGAGGAGTTAAGATCCTGTTTGAGTCCTGAGGAGACAAAAACTTTCACGGCTTTTTAACATCGAGACAGAAACTATCAGAGCAGATAATCAATTCATCTGTTCACACATCAGTACACACAGACATCTGTGTGTGTGTGTGTCGTGCAATGTGTGCTGATTATTTCGTCATTTATCTGAACTTATTTTCTGCCTTTGTGCTGCAACAACCTGAGAAACTCAGAGAGACAGAGAGACAGACAGAGAGAGAGAGAGACAGAGAGAGAGAGACAGACAGACAGACAGATTTTTTTTTATTTTTTACAAAAACACTTTATTTACATGCTCACATTAATCACATCTACATTAAAAAACAGTCACATGAGCTTAAATGGTAAAAAATTGTGCAAATTGCAAATCTTCATCATTAGCAGTGCAAATTATGTCCCTGTAGCACCACTGCTGTCTGAAAGTCTCCAGGTCACCCATCATTTTGTAAAATTTAAACTCTAGCCACAGTCTGGCTCTGACGTTACACACATACACTGATGTGGCTTCTTGACCTGCTCTGTCCTCCATTTTGTTTTTCCTGCTCACATACACTGCAAGTTTTGCTTCTCCTAGCAGGAAATTCAGAAGCTGCCACTTCACTCGGTTTGTCTTTTTATAACCAGCACCAAGAATAAACCTTGCCTTTGATAAAGTTTCATTAAAAAGACTGAAAACCTGAGTTAAGAGAGTGAAGAGTTCAGTGAGTCTCTTACACTCAGGTAAAAATATGAAATACAGTCTCGTGCAGATCACAGAAAGGGCATTTGTTGGAGGCAGCAGGATTAAGAACAGAAATAAAAGCATTTGAGGCAATAGCAGGATGAAAATCCTCCACTGGAGGTCGGCAGTTCGTTTTTTAAGGGGGGGTTTATATAAAACCCTCCACTGTGGTGTCGCTCCATCGTCGGCTCCCAGTCTGCTGGTCCATGCGGTGAGTGGTCGGCCGCTCAGCTCCCTCCTGTTCATGCTCTTCACACAGTTCCTGTACAGAGTCTTGTTGTCAGCCTTGTGCAGGCTCAGGTTTGTGGGGTTGCATGTGACCAGCAGAGGTCCACTTGCCTCTTCGAGCACTGGGCTTAGGAGGATTTCAGGGAAGGGGTCTTTGGGGTCAGGTTCAGAGGTTTTCCGGCTGTACTCTGCGATGAGGCTTTTCTCTTTCCCAGAAAGCCTCTGCCTCCAGAGCTCCAGGATCCTCTGAGCCACCCGGACAGATTGGATGCCCAGTAAAGAGCCCAGCTCCTGGGCATCGGTCAGCGCCGGTCCTACTGCGTCTACCAGCTGCTGCAGGCACAGAGTCTTTGTTTGGTGCAGCGCTGCCATCAGGCATGGCGTGGCATCACTGCAGACGTCCAGTCTCGCCCCATATATCAGCGGCTCCTTTAACAACCAGTGCAGAGAGTTAGAAGTTTCACGTCTTTTACAGTTAAAAAGTGCCCAGGATTTAAAAACACCCTGATAAAATGGAGGTAACCCTTTTAGCTTTAAAAATTTGGAATCGATTAAAAACAAAGCAGCATCCAGCCCCAGGTTATTTGTGCGTCTGAAAATGCAGCTGGCCACGTCTCTCCACATTATGTCTAATGGAGCGGTCAGGAACTTCTGGGCAAAACGTAACCTGAAGGTGGCTGTTCTGCTGGCCAGGTGGATGAGGCCCTGTCCCCCCTCTTCTCTGGATAAAAACAATACACCTTGTGGCACCCAATGTAGACCATCCCAGAAAAAGTCAACTATTTTGCTCTGTATCTTGACTAGTAGTCCTGAGGGAGGTTCTACACAGGCAAGGCGATGCCAGAGTTGAGTGGCTACCAGATTATTCAGCACAAGCACTCGACCTCTGTATGACATCTGAGGGAGTAACCATTTCTACTTTGCTAGTTTTCCCTCAATTTTTTCTGTGATGTTCTCCCAGTTCTTCCTGACCATTCTTTCATTTCCCAAGAAGATGCCAAGGTATTTTAGGCCATCTTCTTTCCAACAGAGGTTCTGTGGAAGAACTGGGAGATCAGCGCACCATCTACCAACAGCAAGAGCTTCACTTTTCTTCCAGTTCACTCTTGCTGCTGATATAATGGTAAAATCCTTTATAATATTGGCTAAAATATTAACTTCACCCTGGTTTTTAATAAGAACAATAAGATCATCCGCATAAGCAGATAAAACAATGTTTCCCCTACACCCAGGTAAAATCAGGCCTTGAATGCTTGTGCGTATTTTGTTCAGCAGGGGTTCCAGGGAGAGTGCATAGAGCATCCCGGACAGAGCGCAGCCCTGCCGGACACCTCTACGCACTCTGAAGGGAGCACACAGACTACCATTTAACTTCAGCACGCTCTCAATGTCACTGTACAGCACCTTGATCTTAGCTGTGAAACCTGCGCTGAACCCAAACCTCTCCATGACTTTCCAGAGGAAGTTGTGTTCAATGCGGTCAAAAGCCTTTTCCTGATCTAGAGAAATCAGACCATTGTTTATGCCCAATGAACTGGAGACCTCCAAAACATCCCGAATCAGATAGATGTTGTCTACCATGAACCTGCCGGGCACACAGTAGGTCTGGTCCAGATGGATGACCTGCTCCATAGCTTCTCTTTAGCCTGTTAGCTAAGGCCTTGGACAGAAGTTTGTAATCTGTGCAGAGGAGAGACACAGGGCGCCAGTTCTTAATGTCCTGCAGATTGCCTTTTTTTGGTAGTAGGGCGATGACAGCCCTACGACAGGACAGTGGCAGTGAACCTGAGGCCAGGCTTTCATTAAAGACATCCAAAATGTTGTTTGCTAAAATGTCCCAAAAGGCTTTAAAAAACTCAACAGTGAGGCCATCAATGCCCGGAGACTTCCGTCCCTGCATGTTCTGCAGAGCGGCCTGAAGCTCCTGCATCTGCAGCGGCTTTTCTTAGCTGTGAGTTGGTCCATTCAGAGACCCGAAGGCAGTTCACTGCAGAACCCCTCAAACAGCTCGTCCTCCTCCTTATACTCGCTGGTATACAGGGAGGAGTAAAACTCAACAGCTCGCCTCCTTATCTGGCCAGGCTCCGTTAGCTCCTGCCCTGTGTCTGATAGGAGAGAGCAGATCACTTTCTTCTGTCCTTGTTTTTTTTCTAGGCCAAAGAAAAAGCTAGAGGGAGCATCCATTTGATTTTTGAACTCTGACCTGACCAGTGCGCCCTGTACTTTCCTCCAGCAGGCTGGCTAAAGCATTTTTTTAGATTTGAGGATTTCTATATCCTCGACTCCTGTGGATTTTCTCTAGCTCCACAATTCCAGTCTCCAGATCTTTTATAGATCTGGTGATGTCTCGTGTAACATTGAGCGTGTGCTGCTGACACAAGAGTTTGATTTCAGTTTTTCCATGGTCCCACCACTGTCTGAGACTACTAAAATCATTCTTCCTCTGTCTAAAAGCAGTCCACAAATAAATAAGAGCATCTCTAAAATTTTTGTCTAAAGTCAGAGCTGAGTTAAAATGCCAGTAAGCACTCTTGGGCAGAATGTCTCTGATAAAAACATGACATGAAAGCAAGGAATGATCCGTGAAACCAACTGGCATAATTTTACACATTTTAAAGGTATTAAAATGATGTTTAAAACAATAAAAATGGTCGAGTCTGGCTAAAACAATCCTGTCTTCTCTGAGGTGGGACCATGTGTACTGTCTGGTGTCTGCGTGCATCCTCCTCCACACATCCACCAGGCCATGAGCGTGGACCAGCTGCCTCAGAGCATGCTGGGATGCTGGATGAGGCTCTGCATGATTTCGGTCTAAAACCTCATTCTCAGTACAGTTAAAATCCCCACCCAGGAATAAATAATCTTCCGAGCCACATTCATTTAACTTATCACTGATTTTTCCAAACAACAACTTCCTCTCTGCACCGCTGGTTGGAGTACCGCCCCCCAGGCCCATACTCTGAATTCTTATCTGAATTTTCAGAGTTCTTGTCAAATTTAGTCCTTGAAAATGACAAGGTAATTATTGTAGGTGATTTTAATATTCATGTGGACATGGATAGTGACAGTCTTAGCACAGCATTCATCTCATTATTGGACTCCATTGGGTTTTCTCAGAGAGTAAATTCTCCAACTCACTGTCACAATCACACCCTTGATTTGGTCCTCACCTATGGTATTGATATTGAGCACTTAATAGTCTCCCCCCAAAATCCTGTGTTATCAGACCACTACTTAGTATCATTTGAATTCCTATTACAGGACTATGCACCTCTAGAAAAATTAGTGTTCACTAGATGGTTACCCGATTGTACTAGGACTAAATTTAAGGAAGCAATTCCGACAGCATTAAAGTCAGTAAGATTTCCTAGTATCTCTGACGACTCTCATGTTTATTTGAGCTCCCCCCAAATTGACCAACTTGTTAGTAACACCATGGACTCACTCAGAGGCACTCTGGACTCTGTTGCGCCCCTAAAAAGAAAGATTATAAAACAGAAAGAGATTGGCACCATGGTTTAACTCTGCAACTCGCAAGTTAAAACAAACAACGCGACAATTGGAAAGGATATGGCGCTCCACCAAAGAGGAGGACTCTCGCCTAGCCTGGAAAGAGAGTCTCAAAACATATAGGAAAGCCCTGTGTAATGCCAGAGCAGCCTACTATTCAGAATTAATAGAGAAAAATAAGAACTGCCCTAGGTTTCTTTTCAGCACTGTAGCCAGGCTGACACAGAGCCATAGCTCTATTGAACCCTGCATCCCCTTAAGTTTAAGTAGTAATGATTTCATGAGCTTCTTTAATGACAAGATTTTGAATATTAGGGACAAAATTTGTCAGGATCTGCCCTCGTTAGACTCCGATCCTTCAGACTCAGGAAATTTAGGAGCAGATACATTAAAACCTGACAATTGCTTAGACAGTTTTATTCCAATTGGCCTTCCCGAATTATCCTCGTTAGTTTCATCATCGAAAGCAACAACTTGTCTCCTAGACCCCATCCCAACTACGCTGCTTAAGGAAGTTTTCCCATTTATTGGCACATCACTGCTGCATATTATTAATCTGTCTCTGGTGTCAGGCTTTGTACCCAAGTCTTTTAAAGTAGCTGTAATTAAACCATTGATCAAAAACCTACCTACACTTGATGCAGATGTGTTAGCCAATTACAGACCAATATCCAACCTCCCCTTTTTGTCTAAGATTCCTAGAGAAAGCCGTTGCCAGCCAGTTATGTAATTATCTCCACAGTAATAGTCTTTTTGAAGTTTTTCAGTCAGGATTTAGAGCTCACCATAGCACAGAAACAGCACTTGTGAAAGTCACTAATGACCTGTTGACAGCATCAGATAGAGGGCTTCTGTCTGTACTTGTCCTGTTAGACCTCAGTGCTGCCTTTGATACAGTTGACCATCACATCCTCTGTTGCTGAGAATGGAAAAACTGCTTGGTATTAAAGGGTCTGCATTAAACTGGTTCAGATCATACTTATCAGATCGGTCTCAGTTTGTCCATATTAATAATGAATCCTCTGTGCATACTAAAGTCTGTCATGGAGTTCCACAAGGTTCAGTGCTAGGTCCAATTCTGTTTATTTTGTATATGCTGCCCCTTGGCAATATCATCAGGAGGCACTCCATAGATTTCCATTGTTATGCTGATGACACCCAATTATATTTATCAGTGGAGCCAGACAAAACTGATCAGCTCCTGAAACTCCAGGCCTGCCTTAAAGATATAAAGGCTTGGATGACCAGAAATTTCCTGCTGTTGAACTCAGATAAAACTGAAGTGATCCTATTAGGTCCGAAACACCTGAGGAACACGTTTTCTCCTAAGATAGCCTTGCTGGATGGCATTAACTGGGCCTCCAGCACCACTGTAAGGAACCTCAGGGTTTTATTTGATCAGGATATGTCCTTCGACACCCATATTAAGCATATTTCAAGGTCTGCCTTTTACCACCTGCGCAACATCGCAAAAATTCGGCACTTTTTTGTCCCAAAGCGATGCTGAAAAATTAGTCCATGCATTTGTCTCTTCCAGGCTGGATTATTGTAATTCACTTTTATCAGGCTGCCCGAAACAAGTCGTTAAAGACTCTACAGCTGGTCCAGAATGCCGCTGCTCGGGTGCTGACTAGAACCAGGAAAAGAGACCATATTACTCCAGTATTGGCTTCCCTACATTGGCTCCCTCTAAAATTGTAGAGTGGATTTTAAAATCCTACTCCTCACATATAAGGCTCTACATGGTCTGGCACCATCATATCTTAATGAATTGATAACTCCTTATCAACCGACTAGAGCGCTGCGCTCCCAAAACGCAGGCTTACTTGTAGTTCCCAGGGTTTCCAGAAGTAGTCTAGGGGGCAGAGCCTTCAGCTATCAGGCCCCTGTTCTCTGGAACCAGCTCCCAGTCTGGGTCCGAGAGGCAGACACAGTGTCAGTGTTTAAGAATAGACTTAAAACCTTCCTTTTTGATAAAGCTTATAGTTAGGGTGGGCACAGGCTCGCCCTTAGTTATGCTGCTATAGGCTTTAGACTGCCGGGGGGCTCCCATGATGCATCCGGGCACCTCTCCCTCTTCCTCTGCTTCCTTTACTCATATTATGGTAGTAGTGCAAACTGGACTCACTTTTATAAACTGGTTAAAGTGGCTAAACTGGTTAAAGTAGTTAAATTGGTTAAACTGTTAAAGTGGTTAATGTTAATACTCTTATGTCCTGTAAAGTGCATGTTACTGCCGGAGCCCCGGTCCTCTTTGTTCTCTCCAGTCTTGCAGGTTCCTCACTGATTCTGGTTGTGGTCCATCTGTCTGAGGTTCACTGGCCTGGTGGGGACATGATCTGTGTCTGTGTTGTGGAGAGAAGGTCGAGTGGCCAGAGTTCCATATGAGGACATCTAGAGATGCACCTGGACTCACAGACTCATTTCCATTACCTGTGATACCTTCACACATGGACTAAACCAATGAACTCAGTATAGCTACAGCTTATTACGACTCATGTATAATTCCATAATATGATTGATGATGTTCTCTGTACATGTGGCATCTATTGCACGTCTGTCCGTCCCAGGGAGAGGGATCCCTCATCTGTGGCTCTTCCTCAGGTTTCTTCTTTTTCCCATAAAGGGTTTTTTTGAAGTTTTTCCTGACTCGGTTCGAGGGTCTAAGGACAGAGGGTGTCACAACTGTGCAGATTGTAAAGCCATCCGAGGCAAACAATGTTTGTGATTTTGGGCTCTAAATAAATAAATTTGATTTGATTTGATTTTGAGCATAGATGTTGATAAAAACCAGAGTGAAATGATCAAACCGAGCTCTGACTAAAAGAAACCTCCCTTCAATCACATGCTCGACCTCCAGAGCGGCTGAGGTGAACGTCGTGGAGAAGAGGAAACCAACTCCTCCACTGAGTGTTGTGTTGTGACTTAAAATCACTTCACCCCCCCACTCTCTGTTCCAGTCTGCCTCGCTGCTCGCATCACTGTGTGTTTCTTGTAGACAAAAACACATCAATGTGTTTCAATCTCGCTGTTTCATATATTACTGCCCTTTTCTTTATCTCTCTGGCTCCATTCACATTCAGACTTCCCACTCTAAACGTGTCCATACAGAGTGAGATATTAAAAACCAGAGTTAAAACACACAGTAACGGGGCCTTTTCCATCATCACTAATGAGTTGTCTCTTGACTTTGAGAACAAGTTTTCTAAGTCTAAAGATTTCCTGATCAGTGAAGGCTGATTCTTCTTCGTTCCTCATGTGGAACCTGGCCGAGGAGTAAAACAGCTCTTTGTCTGGGAAATACTCCTCCAGCTGGACTCCCTTCTTGTTTTTTGTTTCCTGAAGGAAGGTTTTCAACATTTTGGCCGTGTAGCTCTTTTTATCCTTACTGCCACTCAGTTTGATGAGATCACTACTGTCAGAAACACACTCATCACTGTCTTTTTTCGACTTCCGGCGCCGACGCGAGTGGCAGCCTCTCCTAGCAGCTCCGTGTGTTCTCGCACTTTTGTCTCTTTTTCTCTTTTTTTTTCTTCTTCTCTTTCCTGGTTTCTTGGAAAGTATTATTCTATCCTATGGATATGGATTCCTCAACGCCAAGACTCGTTTACTCGAGCAACTTTTTACACACTCTGAGAGCAAAGTCCCGCATCGGTGTGGTTCCGTGTTTACCTGTGGACGTATGGAAGCCGTACCGGGGCTGCAGAGCCGGCGCTATGCTAAAAGCTAAGCGGCTAGCAAAGAAGTGGAGATTCAAGCCCCCGGTACCTTCGATGATCATGGGAAACATGAACTCACTACCGAATAAGATCGACGAACTGGCTGCGCTGACAAAGAACCTAAAGACCTTCAGGGAGTGCAGTTTAATGTGTCTTACTGAAACGTGGCTAACAGCTAGCATCCCGGATGCTAACGTGGAGCTACCGGACTTCAGCACAGTCAGAGCGGACAGAGACACAAAAGCCTGCGGGAAGCGCAAAGGAGGAGGACTCGCACTGTATGTGAACAAACGGTGGTGCAATCCTGGGCATGTGAACATTAAGATCTCCACCTGCTGCAGGGACATTGAACTCCTGGCTGTAAGTTTACGTCCCTATTACTTGCCCAGGGAGTTCAGCCACGCCATTGTTGTTGTTGTTTACATTCCCCCGCGCGCCGACGCGGAGGCAGCGTGTGATGTCATCCACAGCGCTGTGGCTGAACTACAAACAGCATCCTGAGGCTCTCGTGCTAATTTCTGGGGACTTTAATCATGTCACTCTGGACAATACACTGGCTGCTTTTCACCAGTACGTGGACTGTAACACCAGGGGGAAGAGGACTTTAGACCTGATGTATGCAGAACGTGAAGGATGCATACAGAGCCACCCCCCTGCCTGCCCTGGGGAAAGCAGACCACAATCTGGTCCTGCTCAAACCTCACTACACACCAAGAGTGAGGAGACTACCAACAACCACACGCGCTCTTTCAGGAAGTGGTCTCCCGAAGCCGAGCAGGCTCTGAAAGACTGCTTCGAGACCACGGACTGGGAAGCATTGCAGGGGTCTCACAATGAGAACATGGAGGAGATGGTCGACTGCACCACAGACTATATTAACTTCTGTATGGACACTGTTGTTCCAGTAAGATCAATGTACGATGCTTTGCTAATAACAAGCCCTGGATAACGAGTGACATCAAAGGCCTTCTGAACCAGAAGAAGAAGGCCTTTAAAGATGGCGACACTCAGGAGCTTAAGCAGATACAGAAGGAACTCAGAGTCCAGCTCAGGGAGGCGAAGGAGCAGTACAGAAGGAAAATAGAACAGATGATGCAGAACAACAACATGAGGGAGGTGTGGGAGGGGATGAAGACCATCACTGGCTGCAGCTCCAAGAGAGGTGCCCCCATTGAGGGGGATGTGGGAAGGGCAAACCAGCTAAACCAGTTCTTTAACAGGTTTGATCACCCCAACCCATTCACACCTCTGATCACAGCAGCCCCCACCCTCCTACTCCCACATGAGCCGACACCAGCAAAAAAGAAGACACCTCCCCTCCTCCCCCCCTCACACCATCCATGACGAATCACAGCAGCTCAGGTCTGTGGAGAGCTGAGGAGGCTGCGCCCCAGCAAAGCTGCAGGTCCAGATGGAGTATCACCGCGACTACTGAAGGCCTGTGCGAGGGAGCTGGGACACCCCCTCCAGCGCATATTCAACCTGAGCTTGGGACAGGGGAGGGTTCCCCCAGCTGTGGAAGACATCCTGCATCATTCCAGTCCCCAAGAAACCACATCCTGGTGAGCTGAATAACTTCAGGCCGGTCGCCCTGACGCGTCGCACGTGATGAAGACCATGGAACGGCTGCTGCTCCATCACCTGAGGCCACAGACCCACCACGCTCTTGACCCTCTGCAGTTTGCTTACCGGGAGAAGACGGGAGTGGAGGATGCCATCATCTTCTTGCTCCACCGATCTCTCTCTCACCTGCACAGAGGCAGTGGTGCTGTGAGGATTACATTCTTGGACTTCTCCAGCGCCTTCAACACCATCCAGCCACTGCTCCTAAGGGACAAACTGACAGAGATGGGAGTTGGATCACACCTGGTGGCATGGATCACAGACTACCTGACTGGCAGACCTCAGTATGTCAGGCTGGGGGACTGTAGGTCCGACACTGTGGCCAGCAGCACAGGAGCACCACAGGGAACTGTGCTCTCTCCGGTCCTGTTCACCCTGTACATGTCCGACTTTCAGTACAAGTCAGAGTTCTGTCATGTACAGAAGTTTGCGGACGACACAGCCATCGTGGGCTGTATCAGGAGTGGACAGGAGGATGAGTACAGAGAACTGATCAAGGACTTCGTCACATGGTGTGACTCGAACCACCTGCTCCTCAACACCACCAAGACCAGGGAGATGGTGGTGGACTTTAGGAGACCCAGGCCGCACCCAGAGCCGGTCATCATCAAAGGGGACTGTGTGGAGGTGGTACACACCTACAAATACCTGGGAGTGCAGCTGGATGATAAACTGGACTGCCAACACAGACGCTCTGTGCAGGAAAGGACAGAGCCGCCTGTACTTCCTCAGAAGGCTGGCGTCCTTCAACATCTGCAAGAAGCTGCTACAGATCTTCTACCAGGTAGGCGTAGCGCCCTCCTGTACGCAGTAGTGTGCTGGGGGGGCAGCCTCAAGAAGAAGGACGCAGCGCGCCTGGACAAACTGGTGCGATGGATGCTGAACAGGCTCCTGTCCATCATAGACAATCCTAAGTCATCCACTGCACAGCGCCATCTCCAGGCAGAGGAGCAGCTTCAGTGACAGACTGTTGTCACTGTCCTGCTCCACAGGACAGACTGAGGAGATCGTTCCTCCCCCACGCCATACAGGCTCTACAACGCCACTCGGGGGGAGCGATAACACAAAACAAGCTCCGGACTCACCACACACTCACACCACACACCTTGGACACACACACTTTATCACACACACACACACACACACACACACACACACACACACACACACACACACATACACACACACACACACATCTATAAGTGGACTCAAGTGTGTACAAACTGACTGTTGCACAACTGTATGTCACACACTGTCATTTTGCACAGCTGCACCTTTGTAGAAGAACTACTAGATACTTACTTCATATTTTTAATTTTCTATGGTTATTGTTATTTCACATTGTACTTTTACCTTCTATTTTATTTTATTTTATTATAGTTTCTTTTTGCATCTTACTGTACTGTACTTACTGCATGCCCTTAAGTTTTCTACCTCTTCAATGCTGCTGGAAATGTGAATTTCTCTTGGAGATCAATAAAGTCTATCTATCTATCTATCTATCTATCTATCTATCTATCTATCTATCTATCTATCTATCTATCTATCTATCTATCTATCTATCTATCTATCTATCACTGCTGTCTGTCTGTACCTGTTTCTTACCTGCCTGTCCGTCTTATTCTGCTTGTTTTTGCCTCGCCACAAACATTCCTCACTTTAGTTCTTCTTTTACGCGGAGTAGGTTTCCACGCTGCTTCCTGCTCCACCATCTCAGCCTCCTCAACCTCTTCACTCCACGTTTTCTGCATTTCACCTGTCTCACTCACCTGTACGTCACAGATCTTACCTGTCTCATTCACCTGTACTCCACTAACCTTACCTGTCACACTCAGCCTGTACATCTCCTACTACCTGTCCCTGCCCTCCCGTGTCTCCTGTCCCGACCCCCCGTGTCTCGCACCTTCACCTGTCCCGCCCTCCCCCGTGTCTCACACACTTCCTGTCCCACACTTCACCTGTCCCGCCCTCCCCGTGTCTCACACACTTCACCTGTCCCGCCCTCCCCGTGTCTCGCACACTTCACCTGTCCCGCCCCCCCTTGTCTCACACACTTCACCTGTTTGTTTCTCCTGTGCTTGCTCACTCACATCATTTTTTACAGTATTTTCCTTTTGTATCTTCCTCTCACCAACCTCATCCTCACTATTAGATTTTCCATCCGCACCAGTTTGTTCGTTATTGTCCACAGCAGAACCATTTAGTTCAACCTGCTGTCTGACACCACTCTGCCCCGGCCACGATGTGACACCGGACCGTTCCTCGGCACCGCGATGATCGGCCAGGTGAAGCCGGCTCCCCTCGGTCAGGACAGGCTCGGACTGTGTGTCCCTCTTTTCCACAACCAAAACATTTCATAGCTGCCGAGGTGGCAAATATGACGTAATCAA